>JAFEMH010003408.1:0-267675 GCA_022495995.1 Adenophora triphylla var. japonica
GCCTACTAAATTAGTATTAGTATCTTTACTATACCAAATCCCTAAATCACTAGTTCCAAACATATTTAATGATCTTTTTCACAGTAATTTAGGTGAGACACTTTAGGATTGGATTGATATCTAGCACATACACACACACCGTACATCAAATCGTGTGGCGACTAGGAAGTAAGGTAAAGGAGACTACCAATCATGGAACGATATAGGGTTGGATCAACATCTTCTCCCACTTGATCTTTTCCAATCTTGAGAGAAGTGCCCATAGGAATTTTTGAGCTCTTTTCGAACCTTCCAACCCAAACTTCTTCACCAGGTTCCTTGCATATTTGCTTTGGGAGATGAAAATCCCTTCACTTGATTGCTTAACCCGCATGCCTAGAAAGAAGTTAAGTTCCCCCATCATGCTCATTTCAAATGTTTGATGTCATAGCCTCTACAAAATCATTTAAACAAGTTTTTGATGTAGAGCCATATACTATGTCATCAACATAGATTTGAACCACGACAAGTTCTTTTCCATGTTTAAGAATGAATAAAGTCCTATCTCGCTTCTCCTCTAGTAAAACCATATTCTCGTAAAAACTAGTTAACCTACCATACTATGCACGTGGAGCTTGCTTCAACCCATAAAGAGCTTTATCAAGTCTATACACATGGTCCGGTTGAAATGGATCTTCAAAGCCTTTTGGTTGTTCAACAAAAACTTCCTCATCTAAGTATCCATTTAAAAAGGCTGCTTTGACGTCCATTTGAAACAATGTGATTTTTAAGAAAACAAGCAATGGCCAATAAAAGTCTTATTGACTCAATTCTAGCCACAGTGCAAAGGTCTCGTCATAGTCAATACCTTCCACTTGTGTATAGCCTTGAGCCACAAAAGACGAGCCTTGTTCCTAACAATGTTTCCATACTCATCGGTCTTTATTTTTTGAAAATCCATTTTGTCCCAATAACATTAGTGTTTGAGGGATCGGGGTACTAAAGACCAAACATTGTTACGAGCAAATTGATCAAGTTCATCTTGCATTGCTTGAATCCAAAAATTATTCTTTTTAAAGCTTCAATCACATTTTTAGGTTCTACGTATGAAGTAAAACAAGAGTATGTTACCTTTGAGTATGTGGTGGACATGCACACATACCTTACCATGTCACGGTCACTAATGGAATTCATACGTCTTGTTTGTACACCCTCATTCACCTCCCCAATTACTTGGGTTGTAGGATGATTCCTACTGATTCTAGGTGGAGGATCTCTTCTCACATTCTCGTGAACCCCTGTTTCAACTCCTTCTTGATCTTCATTTCTTGACTCGGAATCAGATGCTATCCGAGGTGTTATCTCATCAATGGTAACACCCCACTCGGTTCTGATTACTATCGTTGTTAGCACTCGTGGTAACACCTGTGGTAACACCTTCTGACTGACTTCTTCCAACAGCTTCCAAGGGTGTCTCTTGAACATTTTCTCCTCGCAATACTTGAGTGATCATCAAAAACAATATTCATGGATTCTTGGATGGTTTTTAGCCTTAGATTAAATACCCTATATGCACGACTATTTGAAGCATAACCAAGAAAAATGGCCTTATCACTCTTAGAGTCCAATTTTGCTAAGTAGTCCCGATCATTGAGAATGTAACACACACAACCAAAGACATGAAAATAATGAACTTTTGGTTTTCTACCATTCAAAATTTCGTATGGAGTCATGGTTGTGCCGGGTCTTAGAAAAACTCTATTGGCTGTGTGACAAGCCGTATTTAGTGCCTCTGCCCAAAATCTTTTCGAAATTCTTTTTGAAAATAACATCACACGAGTCATTTCAAGTAAAGTTCTATTCTTCCTTTCAGCTACCCCATTTTGTTGAGGTGTTTTTGGGGCTGAAAATTCATGGTGAATACCTTTTCTTTCACAAAAATTTGAAAAAGAAACATTCTCAAATTCCTTCCCATGATCGGACCTAATTCGAAAAATTGAAGCACAAAACATGTTTTTGATCTTAGAGTGCAAGATTTTGAACTTTTCAAAAGTCTCGCATTTTTCCCTTAAAAATAAACCCATGTAAATCGTGAAAAATCATCAACAATGACATAAGTATATTTCTTGCCCCCAAAACTTTCTATCTCAAGTGGACCCATTAGATCCATATGCAAGAGTTGAAAACAATGTGTAGTACCAGTGTGTTGCTCATTGTGTTGGGCAGCACCATGGGTAACACGAGTTTGTTTCCCTTTGAGACAATCCTCACAAATAATTTTTTGTTTAAGATCAAGACTAGGAATGCCTTGGACAACATCTAGATTAACAATCTTTTCTATGTTACGAAAGTGAACATGTCCCAACTTTTGATGCCACAATGTAGTGTTATCAAGTTTTGCCGAATGGCATACTTGCTTGTCTTCAACAAGATAACAATTATCACTAGATCTTGTACCGATGTCATTACACAATTGTTAATCTTGTCATAAACTTCACAAGTATCTTTATTAAATTTCAACTCTAAGTTGTCATCACAAAGTTGACTAATACTAATTAAATTAGTTACAAGTCCATCAACATGTAAGACATTCTTTAAGGTTGGAAATCCGGACACATTTAGTGTCCCTCTCCCAATGATATTACTCTTGCTCCCACCACCATAAGTTACACTACCCCCATGAATTGTTTCATAGTCTTTTAAAAACAATTTTGTTCTGTCATATGACGTGAACACCCACTATCAAAGTACCAAGAACCTTCAATATTTGTTTTTAAAGCAAAGGTACACAACATCACATTTCGATTAGCTTTTGGTTTCCACACCTTTTTGAATTTTTACCATTCTCGATCAAGCGTGTTATCCTGTGTGGCTGGCAACACCTCAGGTAACACCAAGGGACTGGACAGCTTTTTCGAAACAATATGGCATTTATTTTTAAAATGTCCAGGTGTGTGACAGATTGACTCACCTTCCCTTTGTCACATGGTTCTTTTGAAGAAGAATCTTTGTCAAAAACCGCTCCTTAACAAAACAATTCTCATTATCATTCATAGACAAAGTAGAAAGAATACTATTCAAAGATTCTTGAAAACCAATACCTCGCTTCCGAGAGGTGTACTCAAGTTCAAGATCTCATCCAATTTGGTAGATCCAGCTGTTGAGCTTCTTCAAGGTGGTTTCGGCTAGAGTCAAATTGCCCTTGACTCTTTCAAGCTCGATTTCTCTCTTTGTTGCTTGAACCTCCATATGAGTCACATAGGCCCGGAGTCCTTCATTCTTCTTGGTTAAGGACTTAACCAAATTGTTCTCTTTCTTCCATTCCACGAGCAATGCCTCGTAAAGGTCTTTAATCCGGAAATGAGATCATCTTTGCTCGCTCATCCTCTTGTGTACTTCCGTATCGTGGTTAGAAGAGCTAACAAAACAAACAAAGATTATTATCACATAATTCATCATACTGTCGGGTGTGATCACGTATGTTATCTCGCATCGGATAACACCTTGGGTAACACTGTCCTTTTCCGTGTTACTTACCGTGACAAACATGGTTGTTTGATCGTATTCTACCTCCCGAGATGGTCCTTCATCCTCATCATCACCGAGAGAAACCCATAGGTTCTTTCCTCTCTTCCTTAGAGTATTTGCACACTCATTGGAATAGTGACCCCAACCCGAGCAAGCATGACATTGAATGGATTCAATGTGCTTTGGATCAGACCTTAACCGATCCGATGATGCTCTTCTTGGGTTCAACTTTGGGTTAGATGGGAAAGTCCTTTTTGGCATCGAATCATAGACCTTGGTTTGCTTCTCCTTTGCTTTCACCGCATTTTTTCATTGTTATACTTTCTAACCATAGAATTGTATTTTCTAGCAAGTAAAGCAACACTAGCATTCTCATCAATTTCTTCAAAAACCTCATCTTCGTTTTCATCCAAAGAACTCGAGGCTTCGAGTTTTCAAAACAACATTTTTCCCTTTAGATGCTTCACTTTGATCTAAGAGATTTAACTCAAAGTTTTTCAAAATACTCATTAAAGAATTGATATCCATAGTTGCAAGACTGTGAGCCTCTTCAATAGATGAAACTTTCATATTAAAATGCTCAGAAGGGTTCTAATTGCTTTTGAGACAAGTTGTTTGTTGGTAAAAGGTTCACCCAACAATTGACACTCATTAGCAATATCAAATAATTTTTCAAAATAAGAAGGAATAGTTTCATTTTCACCCATCCTTAATCTTTCAAATCTGCTAGTAAGACCCCTAAGCTTAGTTTCACGCACACCGCCATCACCTTCACAAAAACATTGTAAAATATCCCATGCTTCTTTTGCAAGGGAACTGCTTTTGAATAAGTTTGAAAATATGCATATCAACCCACTCAAAAATGGCATTAAGTGCCTTTTCATTGAAACTAGCTTGGTTGATCTCTTCCATGTTCCATTCTCGATTCGGGTTTGACTTGTACGTCACCATCTTCATCAAGGTAACATTGGTAAGGAGTAACCATTTGTTATAGATCGCCATGCTCGAAGATCAATTGATTTGATATGCGAGCGTAGACGGATCTTCCAATAACAATAATTCGAGCCATCTAACACAGAAGACGCTTATTATTAGGATTAGCCGAATCATAAGCCATGACACCTAGACCAAGCACTTAGTATCGTCAAGTGACTGCCCGATACCAATTGAAATTGTCAATGGCTTCACTGAAAGAGATGTTACCGTAGATGTTACCCAACACCTTGGTTAACACACCGACTGACAACACACACACACCAAAATAAATAGTTTATAAAAACTTTGTGCAGCGGAAATAAATAACACAAGATATAATTTTCTCAAGTTATATAAATATATAACTTGAGTGTGCCTAGATGGCGAAGACTTTATAATCAATATAGCAAAATTACAAAGCCGAAAGTTCCCTATTGCTAATACAATGATAATGCTCTATGGAACTAAATGAGACAAAGAACGAATCCTATCCTTAGCCAACACTCTCTTAAACACTCAGTGTTTAAGCTAGAATCACAAGGGAGGAAGGATATGCGAACCAAAAGAACTTTGTCTCTCTTGTGCTATGGTGTGTGTGTTTGATATTTGGCCTACTTCAAATGAAACACACCTAGCCTATTTATAGCCTTCCAATGCCTTGGAGGCTACTCCAAAATAACAGCCTTGGACCTTCAGATCGTGTGTGAGGAGTGGAGAGATTTCTTGGCTTGAATTCCTCATCATTCGCCAACTTCCCTAGAATGTAGCAACCGATTTCTTGAAGCCCAAGTCCATGCTTTATCACCTTGTACTCTCTTGCTTTCTTGGCATTGTACTCTTTAATTAATCAGCAACAACTCCATGACTTGGTCTTCCCACGTTTTTATTCCTTCTTCAAATAATATGGACCAAGCAATAGTTACACGTAAATCTCCTATTTACGTGTAACTCTTTCTCCAACTTCTTCCTTGTTTCTAGCAATTGATCCAACCATATATTAACCTGAAATATGGACCAAAAAACACATATATCTTGCAAATAATATTAGACATTAGGATATAAAATAATATGGAAAGAATTATAAAATTACAAATCATTACAAATTCGTAACACCCAATCGCCCGATAGCACCTCGTGGTAACACCTACGCCCGTATTAATGCTTTCTTTAGGTCGACCACGTGACGTCCGGTCTTTGTTTTGCTGACCATATCGTCGACGTAGGCCTCCATGTTTTGGCCAATCTGTGGAGCAAAGACTTTGTCACCATGCGTTGGTAGGTCGCTCCTGCATTCTTTAACCCGAACGGCATTATGTTGTAGTAGTAGATGCCACCAGCAGCTTGAAATGCCGTTTTCACTATGTCATCCTCATGCATCTTGATCTGATGATAGCCTGAATAGGCATCTAGAAAGCTGAGGGTGGAATGGCCAGCAATAGAATCAACAAGCTTGTCAATTCTAGGGAGGGGATAGCTGTCTTTTGGGCAAGCAAGGTTGAGGTTGGTGAAGTCGACACACATTCTCCACTTGCCATTTGACTTTTTCACCATGACCACATTGGCTAACCAGGTTGTATGTGTAGCCTCCTTTATTATACCTGCACTCAAAATTTTTTGTACCTCGAGTTTAATGGCCTCCTCTTTGTCGCGACCAAAGCTTCTTAGCCTCAGAGGTTTGGGCTTTATGGTCGGGTTGACCTCCAGCCTATGAACAACGATCTCTTCCTTAATTCCCTTCATATCCTCCGCTCGCCATGCGAAGACATCATTGCTTTCCTTAACTAACTCGATGATCTCCGCTCTTTCTTCTGGTGACAACTGTTTTCCAATTTGGATCTTTTGCTCAGGATAGGAAGGATTTGTGATCACTGTTTCCAACTCGTCTACAGCCTCCAGCTCAGGACCATCTCTGAACTGCAGGGTCTCAATGATGATCTCTCTAACCCTCTGTCTTTCCTCGGCCCCCAAGTGGGGAGCTTCCTCAGCGATCATGTCATCCAACTCATCTGCGATCTCACTGGTGGTGGCCCCCGAGTTATTATCGACTTGGAGGCATAGCTCGCCTATGAGGACTTGGTCGACCATAACTGTATCTGGATTGACCGTTGTGAGTGTGGAGGGACGTGTCGACTCTGTTATGACTTCGTCATGTGAGCGATAGGTCTCCTCTACGCAAGTGATCGTAGATAGCCGAGTAGTTTTGGTGACAGATTGGGATAGCTTTAAGTATCCTTCCGTAGTTTCAACCTCTAACTCCCTCTTCTTTCTTTCTCGAAGGACATGATCAAGGTATGCTCGAGCTGTGCCTTGTACACATCCAACTCCTGCTGGCGTGGGGAATTTAAGTCGTTGATGGGGGATTGAGGCCACCATTCCAAATGCGACCTGGCCAGGGATACCAAGAATAGTAGCATAATCACTATTCGCATCAATGACAATAAATTTTACCTTGGAAACGACCCTGTGTAAGGGTGTTGTCCTAGGTCGACATCTAGCTCGATCCGTCCTTTGGCATCGACCCGGTGGTTGGTGAAGCCCTCCAATCTGCCATCATATCGCTCGAGCTGCTCACTCGAGAGACCCATTTCCTGGAATGTTTTGCAGAACAGAATATCCTTGCAGGCCCCCGTGTCGACTAGGAGTCTGCTTGTCGAACATCCATCAATTAGTCCTGGGATGACGAGAACTTGTTCTCTATATGCCATATTAGTCGCTAGCTCGTGCGGATAAAAGCTAATCACCTCATCCCTGACGTGGCTCCTTGGCGGCACATGTGGGGCTTTGTTGAGCTGAAAAATCTTATGCTTGATGGCTGTGTTGCTGGCTTGTTCAGTGATAATGCCCAGATTTAATCTAGGCTGCCTTGGTTCTGGATGTCCACCCGCAGGTCGCTCACCACCGCCTGTTTGAGGCCTTTTCACATATGCATCGAGCCTTCCCTGATCGACCATCCTCTGAATGATACACTTCAGACTCATACAATCCTCAGTAGTATGGCCCGTATCTTTGTGATACTCACAATACTTGGTGTTATCCCTTCTGAACTTATTTGCTGGGTTCATTGGGGCAGGTGGGCCTAGCTCGACCGAGTTCATTATTCAGTTCAACTCACCGTTAGGGGAGTGAAGGCTTCAGGCACTTTCTCAGTCGCCCTGGTTCTATTCTTGCCATTCTTGTTGTTTCCCCCATTCTTGACTGAGTCTTTCTTATCATCAGCGACCTCAACCTTGGGGACTTTCCCATTCTTCTTTTCTTTTCTCTCCTCGGCCAATGCCACATTGTAGGCTTTCTCGAACAACTCTTGTCGGGTGGTAACTGTTCAAACTGTCAGCTCGTAGTCCATATCTACAGAAGTAATTCCACTCCTGAAACAATTGATCACCTCCCTGTCTGTGAGGTCCTCCTCGATCTTGTCGACCATCTCCTTAAACTTGGTGTAGTAGCTCATCGAGCTTTCATTTTCCTCTTGCACCAAGTTGTTTAGATCGGTGACTGTCATCTTCCTAGCTCCAGCAGTCGAGAAGCGATCCAAAAAATTTATTCTCATATATGTCCAGGTCGAGATGTACCCTAATGCCAAGCCATTGAACCATGTAAGAGCTGCCCCTGTGAGGGTGATAATGAGTGCTTTGCACATCATGTCGTCTTCATTGGAGACAAAGCACATTGTTGCTTCTAGGTGCTGTATGTGGCTCTTTGCGTTGGTTGCACCCGAATATTTCTCCAGGAGAGGCAATCTGAAACCGGGAGGAGTTCGACGGTCAATCAATTCCTTGGATAAGGGACGAAGAGCAAAATCAATTCGTTCGCCCTTTCCAGCATCACCTTTCTTTTCAGCTTCCCACTGTTCAAACTTCTTCTTCCATAGGAGCCACTCTCTTGCATCTGGTCTGTCGTCCCTAGCATGGGAGACATCATTTGACCTTTGCCTCTCTTCATGGTGATGCTCTCTCCCAGAGTTGGCTCTGTGTCTGTCGCTTCTAGGGGGGTTATCTCTCTGCCCCTCCTATCCCTGTGAGAAGGTGACCTCAATGACTGAATTGGCGACCTGCGCCTATCCTCTCTAAGTGGCGACCTTCACCTATCATCTCTTAGTGGCGACCTGCGCCTATCATTCCTGTGGGACTGAGTCCTTTCAGTCCTGGCAGGACTATTCCTTTCTGCCTCCCTCTGTCGTCTCAGCTCTGACTCAGCCTCCTGCTCCCGGTTGGTGTTGAGGTGACTCCTCAAGTCATCAGGTGGGACGGGTACGTGAGTTCGGATATGAGGAATGACCTGTCGATCACCATTCTGTTGGGCACTTCCATCTTGCCTAGTACTCCTTTCATGCTGTCTGTTGGAAACCTGAGAAAGAGCTGCTCTCTCCGACCTCCTATCAGTCTGCTCTGGCTCTTCTTCCATAGCTAACAACTCGGCTAGGATTTGAGCTCGCTCTAGTAGCATCTCTTTTCTGCTGAGGGGATTAGATGAGGGACCTGCCCTGTCCCCTGCAGCCATTCTACCCGTGTGATGCTTAGGAGGAGGCGGTACTCCCTGCCCATCCATAAGCCGTTTGTCCTTTCTCCTACCATCGGGCAAACCTCTGCCATCAGCAACACTGTTAGAGCGAGTAGCTCTAGCATGATGGCGAGGTGAAGGGGGAGGAGGCAAATTGGCATTTCCAGCATTGGTGTTAGTGTTTGTGTTTCCTTCATTGTGTTTGTCCGAGGCTTCAGAGACATGTCCATCTGAAGTCACCATGATTGTAGGTTGAGAAAAATTTCGAGGTCAAGTTATGCACGATTTCCGGCAATGGAACCAAAATGATGCCGCAGGAAATGTGCTTATCAATCTTCCTCCACGTGGCAGGACTGATCACCTGACTCCTTGACCTGAAACCAGAACCCACGACTAGCCGGATGTGTCTCCGGCTTAGACCCTCGGGCGTGAGAGTAAGTATGTATGTATGGAGAGCAAAAATGTATTGAACAATGATGATCAAATAACAAAATTGCAGTTACCTTGGAACCGTTGTGGTTGTAATGTATTTATAGTTGCTGAGTGTGGTATATTTGGTGGGGCTACATGAGCTCCGTGATTCGTGGGACAGTTATGCGTCATGTGAACGTGTCCTGAACGGCTCCTGATTTGTAGGAAACCAGTTTATGGAAAGAATAGAGGCACGTGCGCCTGTGACCGTTAGGTCGACGCTTGCTTGGCCGGTCGAGGTCGCCATTTGGTGTTGAGCCGACCTGACTGACGGGTAGAGCTGGACCGTACCCGAAGTAGAACCTGGATCATGAGGTCGGACTAAGTTAGGTCGGAACCTGGTAGGTCGGACAATGAACTTAAGTCGACTGATCTATAAGATGGGCCATAAGCCATGTAATAATTGGGCCTAGCCCAATGAGAATGTGGTGGCAATAATTGCTTGAGGAATGGACTTTACTCGCTTGACCCAGATCGACACTTTTGGTATGTTCAGCAGATATTTTTTCTCACTCTCTCATTTTTGTATTATGAACATGACTACAGAATAATTACTCCTCTATTCCTAAATAATGTAAAAATAATTAAAATGTTATTGATCAAAAATAAATTTGAAATTTTTTCGACATCTATATAATATATAAAAGCAGAAACATTTCAAGACCATACAGCTCGCCACGTGAAATTCCAAGTCAGCTCTATGTTCATCAATTATTAGCCGCCATGTGTCACATTCAATTGAGAGTTTTATTTTAGATTTTGATTTAAACACAAATTTTAGCTTTTAAATGCAAACAAAATATTTTTAAACGTAATAAATTCAAACTACAGCGGTTCAACTACTTCATCCGAAAGAATGTGATGGTGGTAGAAAGTAGAAACATTGTCTTGGAGCATGCACTGATTTCTCTTATCATTATCCCCCATATTAGATTTTAGATTATTAGATTAGTTTATTTTATTGGAATAAATTTAATTTGTTTACATTGTATTATTCTCTCCATCCTAAAATGAATGATTTTTTTCAAAATTTAAGAATCGTTTTAAAAAATTTAATTTTAGTCTAGAAAAAATAATAAACATTCTTTTAATTCATTTTCAAAATTTTAGATTTGTAAAAATATAATGAATTATGAAAAAAAAAAATTAAATCCAAAAATTTAAAAGAACATTTATTTTGAGACAATAATGGTCATTAAATCTATCTATATAATATATAAAAGCAGAAACATTTCAAGATCATATAACTCGCCACGTGGGATTCCATGTCAGCTATATGTTCACCAATTATTAGCCGCCATGTGTCACATTCAATGGAGAGTTTTATTTTAGATTTTGATTTAAACACAAATTTTAGCTTTTAAATGCAAACAAAATATTTTTAAACGTAATAAATTCAAACTACAGCAGTAAAAGTACTTCATCCGAAAGAATGTGATGGTGGTAGAAAATAGAAACATTGTCTTGGAGCATGCACTGATTTCTCTTATCATTATTCTCCCACATTAGATTTTAGATTATTAGATTAGTTTATTTTATTGGATTAAATTTAATTTGTTTAAATTGTATTATTCTCTCCATCCTAAAATGAATGATTTTTTTCAAAATTTAAGAATCATTTTAAAAAATTTAATTTTAATCTAGAAAAAATAATAAACATTCTTTTAATTCATTTTCAAAATTTTAGATTTGTAAAAATATAATGAATTATGAAAAAAAATTAAAAGAACATTTATTTTGAGACAATAATAGTCATTCAATCTATATAATATATAAAAGCAGAAACATTTCAAGATCATACAGCTCGCCACGTGAAATTCCAAGTCAGTTCTATGTTCACCAATTATTAGTCGCCATGTGTCACATTCAATTGAGAGTTTTATTTTAGATTTTGATTTAAACACAAATTTTAGCTTTTAAATGCAAACAAAATATTTTTAAACGTAATAAATTCAAACTACAGCGGTTCAACTTCTTCATCCAAAAGAATGTGATGGTGGTAGAAAGTAGAAATATTATCTTGGAGCATGCACTGATTTCTCTTATCATTATCCCCCATATTAGATTTTAGATTATTAGATTAGTTTATTTTATTGGATTAAATTTAATTTGTTTACATTGTATTATTCTCTCCATCCTAAAATGAATGATTTTTTTCAAAATTTAAGAATCATTTTAAAAAAATTTATTTTAATCTAGAAAAAATAATAAACATTCTTTTAATTCATTTTCAAAATTTTAGATTTGTAAAAAATTAATGAATTATGAAAAAAAATAAATCAAAAAATTTAAAAGAACATTTATTTTGAGACAATAATGGTCATTCAATCTATATAATATATAAAAGCTGAAACATTTCAAGACCATACAGCTCGCCACGTGGAATTCCAAGTCAGCTCTATGTTCACCAGTTATTAGCCGCCATGTGTCACATTCAATGAAGAGTTTTATTTTAGATTTTGATTTAAACACAAATTTTAGCTTTTAAATGCAAACAAAATATTTTTAAACGTAATAAATTCAAACTACAGCGGTTCAACTACTTCATCCGAAAGAATGTGATTAAATTATTTTTAAACGTAATAAATTCAAACAAAATATTTTAATAAACATTCTCTAGCAAACCCTAAGATTCTAAAATTATTTCTCAATCATCTTATCTTAAAATAAGAAATTAAAGACATAAATGAACACATAAAGTTAACATTAATTTTAAAAGCATATAATAAAATACTGAAATTGGTGCCTAGGGTTAGGGTCGTTACATTTATTTTATTGGATTAAATTTAATTTATTTAAATTGTATTATTCTCTCCATCCTAAAATGAATGATTTTTTCAAAATTTAAGAATCATTTTAAAAATTTAATTTTAATCTAGAAAAAAAACATTCTTTTAATTCATTTTCAACATTTTAGATTTGTAAAAATATAATGAATTATGAAAAAAAATTAAATCAAAAAATTTAAAAGAACATTTATTTTGAGACAATAATGGTTATTCAATCTATATAATATATAAAAGCAGAAACATTTCAAGATCATACAAATTTCGCCACGTGGAATTCCAAGTCGCCCTATGTTCACCAATTATTAGCCACCATGTGTCACATTCAATGTAGAGTTTTATTTTAGATTTTGATTTAAACACAAATTTTAGCTTTTAAATCCAAACAAAATATTTTTAAACGTAATAAATTCAAACTACAGCGGTTCAACTACTTCATCCGAAAGAATGTGATGGTGGTAGAAAGTAGAAACATTGTCTTGGAGCATGCACTGATTTCTCTTATCATTATCCCCCATATTAGATTTTAGATTATTAGATTAGTTTATTTTATTGGAATAAATTTAATTTGTTTACATTGTATTATTCTCTCCATTCTAAAATGAATGATTTTTTTCAAAATTTAAGAATCATTTTAAAAATATTAATTTTAGTCTAGAAAAAATAATAAACATTCTTTTAATTCATTTTCAAAATTTTAGATTTGTAAAAATATAATGAATTATGAAAAAAAAATTAAATCCAAAAATTTAAAAGAACATTTATTTTGAGACAATAATGGTCATTAAATCTATCTATATAATATATAAAAGCAGAAACATTTCAAGATCATATAACTCGCCACGTGGGATTCCATGTCAGCTATATGTTCACCAATTATTAGCCGCCATGTGTCACATTCAATGGAGAGTTTTATTTTAGATTTTGATTTAAACACAAATTTTAGCTTTTAAATGCAAACAAAATATTTTTAAACGTAATAAATTCAAACTACAGCAGTAAAAGTACTTCATCCGAAAGAATGTGATGGTGGTAGAAAATAGAAACATTGTCTTGGAGCATGCACTGATTTCTCTTATCATTATTCTCCCACATTAGATTTTAGATTATTAGATTAGTTTATTTTATTGGATTAAATTTAATTTGTTTAAATTGTATTATTCTCTCCATCCTAAAATGAATGATTTTTTTCAAAATTTAAGAATCATTTTAAAAAATTTAATTTTAATCTAGAAAAAATAATAAACATTCTTTTAATTCATTTTCAAAATTTTAGATTTGTAAAAATATAATGAATTATGAAAAAAAATTAAAAGAACATTTATTTTGAGACAATAATAGTCATTCAATCTATATAATATATAAAAGCAGAAACATTTCAAGATCATACAGCTCGCCACGTGAAATTCCAAGTCAGTTCTATGTTCACCAATTATTAGTCGCCATGTGTCACATTCAATTGAGAGTTTTATTTTAGATTTTGATTTAAACACAAATTTTAGCTTTTAAATGCAAACAAAATATTTTTAAACGTAATAAATTCAAACTACAGCGGTTCAACTTCTTCATCCAAAAGAATGTGATGGTGGTAGAAAGTAGAAATATTATCTTGGAGCATGCACTGATTTCTCTTATCATTATCCCCCATATTAGATTTTAGATTATTAGATTAGTTTATTTTATTGGATTAAATTTAATTTGTTTACATTGTATTATTCTCTCCATCCTAAAATGAATGATTTTTTCAAAATTTAAGAATCATTTTAAAAAAATTTATTTTAATCTAGAAAAAATAATAAACATTCTTTTAATTCATTTTCAAAATTTTAGATTTGTAAAAAATTAATGAATTATGAAAAAAAATAAATCAAAAAATTTAAAAGAACATTTATTTTGAGACAATAATGGTCATTCAATCTATATAATATATAAAAGCTGAAACATTTCAAGACCATACAGCTCGCCACGTGGAATTCCAAGTCAGCTCTATGTTCACCAGTTATTAGCCGCCATGTGTCACATTCAATGAAGAGTTTTATTTTAGATTTTGATTTAAACACAAATTTTAGCTTTTAAATGCAAACAAAATATTTTTAAACGTAATAAATTCAAACTACAGCGGTTCAACTACTTCATCCGAAAGAATGTGATTAAATTATTTTTAAACGTAATAAATTCAAACAAAATATTTTAATAAACATTCTCTAGCAAACCCTAAGATTCTAAAATTATTTCTCAATCATCTTATCTTAAAATAAGAAATTAAAGACATAAATGAACACATAAAGTTAACATTAATTTTAAAAGCATATAATAAAATACTGAAATTGGTGCCTAGGGTTAGGGTCGTTACATTTATTTTATTGGATTAAATTTAATTTATTTAAATTGTATTATTCTCTCCATCCTAAAATGAATGATTTTTTTCAAAATTTAAGAATCATTTTAAAAAATTTAATTTTAATCTAGAAAAAAAACATTCTTTTAATTCATTTTCAAAATTTTAGATTTGTAAAAATATAATGAATTATGAAAAAAAATTAAATCAAAAAATTTAAAAGAACATTTATTTTGAGACAATAATGGTTATTCAATCTATATAATATATAAAAGCAGAAACATTTCAAGATCATACAGCTCGCCACGTGGAATTCCAAGTCAGCTCTATGTTCACCAATTATTAGCCACCATGTGTCACATTCAATGTAGAGTTTTATTTTAGATTTTGATTTAAACACAAATTTTAGCTTTTAAATCCAAACAAAATATTTTTAAACGTAATAAATTCAAACTACAGCGGTTCAACTACTTCATCCGAAAGAATGTGATGGTGGTAGAAAGTAGAAACATTGTCTTGGAGCATGCACTGATTTCTCTTATCATTATCCCCCATATTAGATTTTAGATTATTAGATTAGTTTATTTTATTGGAATAAATTTAATTTGTTTACATTGTATTATTCTCTCCATCCTAAAATGAATGATTTTTTTCAAAATTTAAGAATCGTTTTAAAAAATTTAATTTTAGTCTAGAAAAAATAATAAACATTCTTTTAATTCATTTTCAAAATTTTAGATTTGTAAAAATATAATGAATTATGAAAAAAAAATTAAATCCAAAAATTTAAAAGAACATTTATTTTGAGACAATAATGGTCATTAAATCTATCTATATAATATATAAAAGCAGAAACATTTCAAGATCATATAACTCGCCACGTGGGATTCCATGTCAGCTATATGTTCACCAATTATTAGCCGCCATGTGTCACATTCAATGGAGAGTTTTATTTTAGATTTTGATTTAAACACAAATTTTAGCTTTTAAATGCAAACAAAATATTTTTAAACGTAATAAATTCAAACTACAGCAGTAAAAGTACTTCATCCAAAAGAATGTGATGGTGGTAGAAAATAGAAACATTGTCTTGGAGCATGCATCTGATTTCTCTTATCATTATTCTCCCACATTAGATTTTTAGATTATTAGATTAGTTTATTTTATTGGATTAAATTTAATTTGTTTAAATTGTATTATTCTCTCCATCCTAAAATGAATGATTTTTCAAAATTTAAGAATCATTTTAAAAAATTTAATTTTAATCTAGAAAACATAATAAACATTCTTTTAATTCATTTTCAAAATTTTAGATTTGTAAAAATATAATGAATTATGAAAAAAAATTAAAAGAACATTTATTTTGAGACAATAATAGTCATTCAATCTATATAATATATAAAAGCAGAAACATTTCAAGATCATACAGCTCGCCACGTGAAATTCCAAGTCAGTTCTATGTTCACCAATTATTAGTCGCCATGTGTCACATTCAATTGAGAGTTTTATTTTAGATTTTGATTTAAACACAAATTTTAGCTTTTAAATGCAAACAAAATATTTTTAAACGTAATAAATTCAAACTACAGCGGTTCAACTTCTTCATCCAAAAGAATGTGATGGTGGTAGAAAGTAGAAATATTATCTTGGAGCATGCACTGATTTCTCTTATCATTATCCCCCATATTAGATTTTAGATTATTAGATTAGTTTATTTTATTGGATTAAATTTAATTTGTTTACATTGTATTATTCTCTCCATCCTAAAATGAATGATTTTTTTCAAAATTTAAGAATCATTTTAAAAAAATTTATTTTAATCTAGAAAAAATAATAAACATTCTTTTAATTCATTTTCAAAATTTTAGATTTGTAAAAAATTAATGAATTATGAAAAAAAATAAATCAAAAAATTTAAAAGAACATTTATTTTGAGACAATAATGGTCATTCAATCTATATAATATATAAAAGCTGAAACATTTCAAGACCATACAGCTCGCCACGTGGAATTCCAAGTCAGCTCTATGTTCACCAGTTATTAGCCGCCATGTGTCACATTCAATGAAGAGTTTTATTTTAGATTTTGATTTAAACACAAATTTTAGCTTTTAAATGCAAACAAAATATTTTTAAACGTAATAAATTCAAACTACAGCGGTTCAACTACTTCATCCGAAAGAATGTGATTAAATTATTTTTAAACGTAATAAATTCAAACAAAATATTTTAATAAACATTCTCTAGCAAATACTAAGATTCTAAAATTATTTCTCAATCATCTTATCTTAAAATAAGAAATTAAAGACATAAATGAACACATAAAGTTAACATTAATTTTAAAAGCATATAATAAAATACTGAAATTGGTGCCTAGGGTTAGGGTCGTTACATTTATTTTATTGGATTAAATTTAATTTATTTAAATTGTATTATTCTCTCCATCCTAAAATGAATGATTTTTTTCAAAATTTAAGAATCATTTTAAAAAATTTAATTTTAATCTAGAAAAAAACATTCTTTTAATTCATTTTCAAAATTTTAGATTTGTAAAAATATAATGAATTATGAAAAAAAATTAAATCAAAAAATTTAAAAGAACATTTATTTTGAGACAATAATGGTTATTCAATCTATATAATATATAAAAGCAGAAACATTTCAAGACCATACAGCTCGCCACGTGGAATTCCAAGTCAGCTCTATGTTCACCAATTATTAGCCACCATGTGTCACATTCAATGTAGAGTTTTATTTTAGATTTTGATTTAAACACAAATTTTAGCTTTTAAATCCAAACAAAATATTTTTAAACGTAATAAATTCAAACTACAGCGGTTCAACTACTTCATCCGAAAGAATGTGATGGTGGTAGAAAGTAGAAACATTGTCTTGGAGCATGCACTGATTTCTCTTATCATTATCCCCCATATTAGATTTTAGATTATTAGATTAGTTTATTTTATTGGATTAAATTTAATTTGTTTAAATTATATTATTCTCTCCATCCTAAAATGAATGATTTTTTTCAAAATTTAAGAATCATTTTTAAAAAATTAATTTTAATCTAGAAAAATAATAAACATTCTTTTAATTCATTTTCAAAATTTTAGATTTGTAAAAATATAATGAATTATGAAAAAAAATTAAATCAAAAAATTTAAAAGAACATTTATTTTGAGACAATAATGGTTATTCAATCTATATAATATATAAAAGCAGAAACATTTCAAGACCATACAACTCGCCACGTGAAATTTCAAGTCAGCTATATGTTCACCAATTATTAGCCCCCATGTGTCACATTCAATGGAGAGTTTTATTTTAGATTTTGATTTAAACACAAATTTTAGCTTTTAAATGCAAATAAAATATTTTTAAACGTAATAAATTCAAACTACAGCGGTTCAACTACTTCATCCGAAAGAATGTGATGGTGGTAGAAAATAAAAACATTGTCTTGGAGCATGCACTGATTTCTCTTATCATTATCCCCTATATTATATTTTAGATTATTAGATTAGTTTATTTTATTGGATTAAATTTAATTTGTTTAAATTGTATTATTCTCTCCATCCTAAAATGAATGACTTTTTTTCAAAATTTAAGAATCATTTTTTAAAAAAATAATTTTAATCTAGAAAAAATAATAAACATTCTTTTAATTCATTTTCAAAATTTTATATATTTAAAAATATAATGAATTATGAAAAAAACTTAAATCAAAAAATTTAAAAGAACATTTATTTTGAGACAATAATGGTCATTCAATCTAGGAAAAATTCCTCTTTACCCACATATCTCAAATCATATCCCATTAAAACCCAGCCCAAATTTAAAAAGACAACCCCCTTTTATATTTCAAACCAAAATCCCTTTAAACCTCAATATCCCAATATGATATACGCCACCGTTAACTATACCGTCTTCTCCCTTTCTCCCTCTAACACCAGGTTTACCTTTTTCCCTCAATACCAAGTTTAGCCACCCTCTCCCTGCCCTCACCCCTCCATCCCCAGCCACCCTCACCATACCGCCCCTGCCCTCAATCCCGCCCCTTATTTCCCCTCGTTGCACGCCTCCCCTTCCAAATCGGTCTCCAAGATCTAGGTTTCGATTGAAATCAACAGACCCAGAAATGACCTTCGTCGTTGAGTGATGAACCCGAACGATCTTCTCAAAGTTCTAGATTTTGATTTGTCCATGTAGTCCAATTTCAAGACGAATTTGGGTTTATTGAACATTTGATATGAAAACACCCGTGAAAATTAGACTTGAAAATTGTTTCTGCATTTTATTATGGCTTAGGATTTTCCAAATCTTGAAATGTTTTTGCATTCAATTTTCCCTGCTACTTGCTCTTTTTTTTTATGCGAAACGATCCAAAGATGCCATTTGTTTTATGTAATTTAATGTAGAATTAATCTAGGTTTCTTGAACATTTGATTTGAAAACAACCTTTGAAAATTGAATTTGGGATTTGATTCTTCCAACAGGTTTCAAATTGCAAAACAATTTTGTGACTTTCTGTTATGGTGGAGTTGTGGTGTAGTCATGGTTATGGTTGTAGTGGTGGCGATTCGGCGGCAACGGTGGTGGCAATGGCAGCCATGGGTTGAAAACAGCCTTTGAAAATAAGTAAATTTTTGTTCACCTAGTTGGTTAATTGCTCCGCCGCCTTAATTGATTGAGGGTTAAGCCCTTTAATTGGTCCTATAGCAATTGGTATAGGACCTGCCAACTTCATATACATAGCTATTAGCCCTTTAATTGGTCCTATACTAATTAGTATAGGATCTGCCAATATCATATACATAGCTATTAGCCCTTTAATTGGTCCTATACTAATTGGTATAGGATCTGCCAATATCATATACATAGCTATTAGCCCTTTAATTGGTCCTATAGCAATTGATATATGACCTGTCACCATCATATACAAAGCTATAAAGCCTTTGAAAGGTCCTATAGCAAGTATCATAGGACCTGATAACATGATATACACAGTCATAATACATTTGAATGTTCCTATAGCAGTTGGTATAGGACCTGACACCATCATATACAAAGTTATAATGCCTTTTAAAGGTCCTATAGCAAATGGTATAGGACCTGGTAACATGATATACACAGCTATAAAGCCTTTGAATGGTCCTATAGCAGTTGGTATAGGACCTTTTCATACACAAACAAAAATAAAACATAAGCCACAAACAAGGACAGTTCATATATACATGATTTTATATAATTTAGTGCAAACTAGTACATCCCCTTTATGAAATCATAGGCAAAATAAGTGGACAGACAATGAAATGTATAATAGAGCAGGTCCTATATCACTTGCTATAGGACCATTAAAAAGTCTTAAAGCTTTGTATATGATGTTGCCAAGTCCTATAGCACTTGTTATAGGACCATTTAAAGTTCTTTTAGCTGTGTATTTGATGTTGCCAGGTCCTATCCCAGTTGCTATATGACCATTCAAAGGGCTTATATCTGTGTATTTGATGTTGCCAGGTCCTATACCAGTTGCTATAGGACCAATCAAAGGGCTTATATCTGTGTATTTGATGTTGCCAGGTCCCATACCATTTGCCACATTGTTATTCACAAAAAACAATAAATCAAGTGTATCAAAACAAAAAATTTCACACAATGGCAGGTCCTATACCACTGTCTATATAAGACCTGATAAAGGCCCTTTCTCACAATTGAGAATATTTTATGGGATCAGGGGCTGATGTTATCGAAGGTCATAACAATTTGACTCCTAAGTGCTTGAGTGTTCATTTTGATTTTGACAATAGAAAGTTGCAAAAGGTAGATTTGAGTATTTCACCCACCAAAAAAGGCCCAAATTTGAGCAGCTATAAAGCCTTTGAATGGTCCTATAACAAGTATTATATGACCTGGTAACATGATATACACAGCCATAATACATTTGAATGGTCCTATAGCAGTTGGTATAGGACCTGGCAACATCATATACAAAGCTATAATGCCTTTTAAAGGTTCTATAGCAAATGGTATAGGACCTGGTAACATGATATACACAGCTATAAGACCTTTGAATGGTCCTATAGCAAGTATCATAGGACACCGTAACATGATATACACAGCCATAATACATTTGAATTGTCCTATAGCAGCTTGGTATAGGACCTGCACCATCATATACAAAGCTATAATGCCTTTTAAAGGTCCTATAGCAAATGGTATAGGACCTGGTAAATAATATACATGACCATAAACACAAAGAATTTTTTTATCCCCTTTTCAACCTTAATTCTTGCCATTAAGGACATAAATGTCCAAGAAAATATCTGGAAGACCTTTGAACAATTCAAATTTCAAAACCCCTTCTTCAAACCCTAACAATGGTGGAAAGAAAATGATTGCAGACTCAGAATTAAAAATCGAAGGGGATCTGATAAATATTACTCCCTCTGTTCTAAAATACATTGACAATCACCACCACCATTAAATCCACCTCCAAGCCACCGTCGCCTGCCATGGCGAATGTTGGATCTTCAAGCCGCCGCCGCATCGGGCGGGGCAGGTACGTGAGTTGTGGCCGTTGTTGCTACAATGAGAGCACCGGCGAGTCATGGCCTCGACTTGACTCTCTTTTTCGTCGATTAACTCAGTCAATTTCAGGAAATTGGGTTCAGATTTGTGAGGAGTGTTCGTATCTAAGAATGAAAGGAAGGACGGAGAGACGAGCGATGGAGTACGGCTGAGATTGGTGGAGACAACACGGTGACGACGAATGGAGGTTAACGGCGCTTATGGTCCGTTAAAGGTTGGGGTTTAGTGGGATTTTCATCTCAAATGGGTTAAAATGACTTATTAATTTGGATTATGGGTTTAATAGTCCTTGACTCTTCAATCTATATAATATATAAAAACAGAAACATTTCAAGACCATACAACTCGCCACGTGGAATTTAAAGTCAGCTCTATTTTCACCAATTATTAGCCGCCATGTGTCTCATTCAATGAAGAGTTTTATTTTAGATTTTGATTTAAACACAAATTTTAGCTTTTAAATTCAAACAAATATTTTTAAACGTATTAAATTCAAACTACAGCGGTTCAACTACTTCATCCGAAAGAATGTGATGGCGGTAGAAAGTAGAGATATTTGTCTTGGAGTATGGACTGATTTCGCTTATCATTATCTCCCATATTAGATTTTAGATTATTAGATTAGTTTATTTTATTGGATTAAATTTAATTTTTCTAAATTGTATTATTCTCTCCATCCTAAAATGAATGTTTTTTTTTTCAAAATTTAAGAATCATTTTAAAAAAATTAATTTTAATCTAGAAAAAATAATAAACATTCTTTTAATTCATTTTCAAAATTTTAGATTTGTAAAAATATAATGAATTATGATAAAAAATTAAATCAAAAAATTTAAAAGAACATTTATTTTGAGACAATAATGGTCATTCAATCTATATAATATATAAAAGCAGAAACATTTCAAGACCATACAGCTCGCCACGTGGAATTCCAAGTCAGCTCTACGTTCACCAATTATTAGCCGCCATGTGTCACATTCAATGAAGAATTTTATTTTAGATTTTGATTTAAACACAAATTTTAGCTTTTAAATCCAAACAAAATATTTTTAAACGTAATAAATTCAAACTACAGCGTTTCAACTACTTCATCCGAAAGAATGTGATGGTGGTAGAAAGTAGAAACATTGTCTTGGAGTATGCACAAATTTCTCTTATCATTATCCCCATATTAGATTTTAGATTATTAGATTAGTTTATTTTATGAGTTGGTCTTATGAAAAACGCGTTTTTCCTGTCACTTAGGAAAAACGTGTTTTGGGTTTCCCCGTTTATGCCAGTGTCTGTTTAACAAACTGCCAGTGTGATAAACTGCCAGTGCATGTGTCACAAAATGCCAGTGAAAAAAGTGTCAGTACCAATTTAACAAAGTGCCAGTGTAAACTGGCACTGACACTTTGTTAAACTGGCACTAGCACTTTTACACGGGCACTTTTATATACATGAACTGGCACTCTTCACACTGGGACTCTGTTACACTAACACTGACACTTTGTTACACTAATATTTTTGCTGGCTCTCAAAAACACAAGCACTGGCATTTCAAAAAACATGGATTGGCATTCAAAATCACGTACACTGGCACTCAAAATACACATAAACTGGCACTCAAAAAACACTGGTAATCATTTTTGCTGGCATTCAAAAAAATATGGACTGGCATTCAAAAATACATTGACACTCAATTACGCACTTACTGGCACTTTATTATACACTAACTGGCACTTTATTATACACCAACTGGCACTTGATTAATCACCAACTGGCACTTGATTAATCGTTATAAACAACAACTGATTCCAATAACAAAAGAACATATCTAATCCACAAATCGAAGAACCAAAATGCCAGTGAATTACAGAGATGAAAAAGCACAAATCTAAGAACCAAAACGTCATAACGACGATGATACAAGACGAAGTATCATCTCTAATCCACCCAGCCGTAGATGCCTCGCCGGAATATTCCCCAGCTGACGACGAAGAACCAGGGAGAGATAGGTTGGCAAAATCAGATCAGGGTCGCTGGCGATTTAGGGTAGAGAGCGATTGGAATTGGAGGAATTGTTGAGGTTGCGACGGTGATGGGGATTGAAATTGGAGGAATTGGAGAGAACGACGTTGAGAGGGAATTAGGTCGCCGATTGATTTAGAAGGAGAGTGAAGGTGAGGAAGATGAACTGAGGAGCGGCAATGGAGTTTGCATCCGTCGCCTAGAGAGTAGAGAGAGCGCTGGTGCCTTTTATATACGATTGGAAAACACATTTTTTTGATTGTTTAAAAAAACGCGTTTTTACAAGTTTTTGGCTTATTGAGTTGGTCTTATGAAAAACGCATTTTTCCTGTCACTTAGGAAAAACGTGTTTTGGGTTTCTCCATTTATGCCAGTGCCTGTTTAACAAACTGCCAGTGTGATAAAGTGCCAGTGCATGTGTCACAAAATGCCAGTGAAAAAAGTGCCAGTACCAATTTAACAAAGTGCCAGTGTAAACTGGCACTGGCACTTTGTTAAACTGGCACTGGCACTTTTACACGGGCACTTTTATATACATGAACTGGCACTCTTCACACTGGCACTCTGTTATGTTGGGTTTTACGGGTCCATGCGCAGCGGAATTAAGCATTAAAAAACATAAAACCCAAGAAGCCCTAGGATCCGTTCTATACAATTAATTTAAATTCCTATGAGATAGATTTTTACCAACCTTGAACGCTTTCCATTTTTGAGCTATCGAACGATTTGATTATGTGATATCGAATCACAAACTTCGTTCTTCAACTTGCTTGAACTCTAGGCCTTGATCGATGAACGAGCGAAGACCCTCTTTCGGTATCCACACCTTTGAATGAATTCAAGAACGATTTCTTGATGATTGCTAGATCAAAACCTTGAAGAATATTGAGAGTATTTTGTTATGAATTTTGCTTGAAAATTTCGGCTAGACTATTAGGGTTGACAGACCTCTCATATTTATACTACTTTAGTATGAATATGTTTCCTAATCTTATTAGGAGACCAGGTTGTCAACCGCGTCTGGTGGCTAGTTATGTCGCGCGGTATAGTCAGCCACATGGCTAAGTATGTCGCGTGACAAAGGTTGCCAATTACAGAAACTCTCAATCATTCTTCCTTTGGTTTAACCAATTCATTCTAGTTGTGTGTGACCCAATAGGATTATATTATGTTGGCAATGAGTTCGATCATATCGAATCTCATAAGACATAAGCGGACTCTAGCAAGCCATTATGTCTACCCAAATAATATAACATAAGAGTTCACGTTTCCAATGGTATACTTCCATTTCTCCCTTTGTCTCACGATGTTACATTGAACACAAGTCATGGTCCTTGTCAACTTGTCTTTGTTCAATGCTTTCTCGATTCTTGAGTATAATGATAATTCCAATCATATTGGGGTACGGCCATATACTTTCATCATTATCACTCATCGAGGGGCCCAAGCAAAACATCTCTCTTCCGAGGGACAAATTCCATCTTGACTTATCATCCTTCCCATCATGAATCCGATCATGCCAAAGATAGCCTTTATAGATATCGTGTTAAGATACCGTTTGACTAAAATCAAACATGACTTTCATCATATGTAAGGTCATGATAATCTCAGGTCTAGGGACTAAATGAAGTAACCGTATGAGATTTAGTTATGACATTTGACCATGACATAAATCTCATGCGGGTCATGTCCAATCACTTGTTCTCTAACAAGTACCCATAATTTCAATGTGCATCTCTATGCATATAATCATCGTATGATTATCCATTGACAATTATACTAATTATTCTCTTAATAATTAGGGACGGAGATTATTATAAACAAATATACAAAACATATAATAATCAAATGATAAACATCTCATATAATAATAAATAATGCCAACACATAAATCTATCAATCATAGGCCTAGGGCATAACACTAACAGTCTCCCACTTGCACTAGGCCCAATCTACCATGTATCGAATACCCATGGACCTAACATGACCATCATGCTTAGCTTGCGGGAGAGCCTTAGTTAATGGGTCCGCCACGTTGTCATCAGTGTCTACTCTGCATATCTTTACGTCTTCCCTTTCACATATCTCTCGGATAATGTGAAAATGTCGAAGTATGTGTTTGGATCTCTGGTATGACCTCGGTTCCTTTGCTTGTGCAATGGCACCATTGTTGTCACAGTAAAGTTCAATAGGATCTCTGATGCTTGGAATGACTTCCAAATCACTAATGAACTTCTTGATCCAAACTGCTTCCTTATCTGCATCGGATGCCGCTATGTACTCAGCTTCGGTTGTAGAATCAGCGACGGTACTTTGCTTGGAACTTTTCCAACTCACAGTGCCTCCATTAAGCGTAAACAAAAATCCAGGCTAACGATACGAAATCATCTTTGTCGATTTGGAAGCTAGCATCTGTGTAGCCTTTTACTACAAGATCTTCTTCCATTCCTCCAAAGACCAAGAATACATCCTTAGTTCTTCGTAAGTACTTAAGGATATTCTTGACTGCTATCCAATGTGGTTTGCCGGGATCCGATTGGTACCTACTCGTCATACTTAGAGCACACGAGACATCAGGTCTAGTACATAACATAGCATACATGATAGACCCAATTGCCGAAGCATATGGAATACCATTCATTCTCTTTCGCTCATCATTAGTTTTAGGACTTTGATTCTTGTTAAGAGATATACCATGTAACATTGGCAAGTTTCCCCTTTTAGAATTTTCCATTTGGAATCTTCTAAGAACCTTGTCAATGTAAGTAATTTGACTTAAACCAATCATCCTCTTGGATCTATCTCTATAGATCTTGATACCAAGGATATATGCGGCTTCGCCCATATCTTTCATTGAAAAACACTTTCCCAACCAAGACTTAACGATGCAGTAGTGCAGAAACGTCATTTCCAATGAGTAAGATATCGTCGACATACAACACTAAAAATAGTGCTACGCTCCCACTAATCTTCTTGTATACACAAGGTTCATCTTCGTTTTTGCTAAAGCCAAATTCCTTGATTGCTTCATCAAAACGTAGATTTCAACTCCTAGAAGCTTGCTTCAATCCATAAATGGATTTCTGCAACTTGCACACCTTGTTAGAATTTTCTGGACTGACAAAACCTTCAGGTTGTATCATGTATACATCCTCAAGTAAATTCCCATTAAGGAAAGCTGTTTTGACATCCATTTTCCATATCTCATAGTCATAATATGCGGCTATGGCAATTAAAATTCTAATAGACTTAAGCATAGCTACAGGGGAAAAGGTTTCATCATAGTCGATGCCATGAACTTGCATATATCCCTTAGCTACAAGCCTAGCCTTATAGGTGTGCACCTTTCCATCCATGTCGGTCTTCTTCTTGAAGACCCATTTGCATCCTATGGTTTTTACACCTTCGGGTGGATCAATCAAGTTCCAAACTTGATTATCAGCCATGGATTGTAATTCGGACTTCATGGCTTCTTGCCATTTTTCCGAATCAGGAGCGGACATCGCTTCTTGGTAGCAAGTAGGTTCATCGTTTTCGATTAGCTCCACTTCATCACTTTCCGTAACGAGAAATCCATATCTCTCGGGTTGGGATCGTGACCTACCACTTCGGCGAAGAACTTGTGCATCTTGAACCGGTTCCACAACTCTTTGTGAACTTGGTTCAGTCTCTACCATTGGTTCAATGTTGTTTTCGGGTTCTCGAATTTCTTCGAGATCTATTTTACTCCCACTGGTTCCTTTGCGAAGAAACTCCTTTTCTAAGAAAGTACCATTTCGAGCAACAAACACTTTGTTCTCGTTTCGGTTGTAGAAATAGTATCCTTTGGTTTCCATAGGATAACCCACGAAAACACATTTATCAGACTTAGGTGCTAGCTTGTCAGAAGTTAACTTCTTGACATATGCATCGCAACCCCAAATCTTCATGAAAGACAAACTAGGTTTTCTTCCATGCCACATCTCATATGGGGTCTTTTGAACCGATTTGATAGGAACTCTGTTTATAGTGAAAGCAGCAGTTTCTAGTGCATGTCCCCAAAAGGATAAAGGAAGCTCAACTTGACTCATCATAGAACGAACCATGTCCAACAAGGTTCTATTCCTCCTTTCAGACACACCATTCCATTGTGGTGTTCCGGGTGGAGAGAGTTCTGAAACGATTCCACAACTCTTAAGATGACTGTCAAATTCTTGGCTCAAATATTCACCACCTCGATCGGATCGAAGTACCTTCATAGTTTTGCCAAGTTGATTTTACACCTCATTTTGAAATATTCGAAATATCTCAAACGATTCACTTTTATGTTTCATTAGATAAACATATCCAAATCTACTATAATCATCAGTGAATGTTATGAAGTACCGAAATCCTCCCCTAGCATCGCTACTCATAGGCCCACATACATCGGTATGTATGAGTCCTAATAAGTCGCCCGCCCTTTCACCGGTTTTGGTAAATGGGTCCTTGGTCATCTTGCCAAGTAAACAAGATTCGCATGTCTCATAAGATTCGTAATCATGTGAGTCTAAAAATCCATCTTTGTGGAGTTTAGAAATGCGTTTCTCGTTTATATGGCCAAGACGACAATGCCATAAGTAAGTGTGATTTACATCATTGGGTTTAGATCTCTTGTTAATGTTATAGACATCATTATCATGATTTTCAACATCAAGAATATAAAGGCCATTGAATGAAACAACAGTACAATAATGCATATCACTCTTGTAAATGGAAAATTTCTTGTCACATATAAGAAAATTAAAACCTTCATTATCCAAACATGAAATCGAAATAATATTCCTACTTAAAGCTGGAACGTAATAACAATTGTTCAAAACAAGTATTAGTCCACTGGGTAAAATAACTTCATAAGTTCCTACGGCTAATGCAGCAACTCTTGCTTCATTCCCCACACGTAGGTCCACTTCACCTTCCTTAAGCATCCTTCTGTTCTTTAGACCCTGCACATTTAAACAAATATGAGTTCCACATCCGGTATCCAATACCCAAGAACTAGAAGTAGATAGGAATATATCTATAACAAAGATACCTGAAGTCGAAGCAACTCCTTTGCCCTTCTTCAGTGCTTCCTTGTATTTTGCGCAGTTTCTCCTCCAATGTCCAATCTCATTGCAATGGAAGCAGACTGTGTCCTCTTGGGACTTAGGCTTAGCCTCTTTAGGCTTGGGAGCCTCTTTGGGTTTGGCAACTTTTGCCTTAGGATTAGCAACCTTTGCCTTTCCTTTACCCTTGAAACCCTTCCCCTTGTTAACCATTAGCACTTGGTCGGTTTTCTTCTCGACAATATTGGTTTCCGCAGTGTTCAACATTTGAACTAACTCGGAAAGGTTTTTATTCATTCCACCCATGTTATAGTGCATTATGAAATTACTAAAACTTTTGGGTAATGAATTCAATATTATGTCGGTAGCCAACTCTTGGCTAATTGGAAAATCGAGCCTTTCAAGATGCTCAATGTGGCCCTTCAACTTAAGAGCATGAGGACCAACAACTTGTCCTTCACTCATCTTGCATGAGGTCAAGACCGTAACTGTGTTGTACCTTTCTTGCCTAGCTTGTACTTGGAACATTTCCATCAGTCGATTGTTTAAGTCAACTGTCCCCAAGTGCTCAAGATCCTTCTGAAGGTTCTTGCACATGGCGGAGAGCATAAGGCAACCAACATCTGTAGAGTCACGCTTGTGCTTCAGATATTGATCCCTTACTGCCCTAGTAGCATTGGCAGCAGGTTTAGGTGGAATAGGTTCCTCGAGAACGTACAGTTTCTCCTCTTGCTTGAGAACAATTCTCAAACTACGATTCCAATCCATATAGTTTGTACCATTCTCTTCCAACTTTTCCTTCTCAAGGACAGATCGCATTTAAAAGTGATTATTGTTTGATGCCATTTATTCTACAAAAAGATATACATAAAATATGAACACATATAAGTAAACATATTATATGAAAAGTATAACGCATTTATCAAATGCTCCCACTAAATTATACACCTTCAAATGCAAATAAGCATAATATACATTTAATGGGCTAAGATCCAACTTTAATTCAATTTCAAGTTTTCTATGGCAAACCGCTCAAAATTAAATTAATTAGGTAGAAAACATCAATCATATCACATATATGACTCTTAGATCTTTTTATGAGATTCATACAAGACATCATATGTCTAGGCATATTTTAATCTCATCTTATGCCTTGGGTCCAAAACCATTTTGATAACCCAATTAAGTTCATTCACTTTAAACGTATAGGAACCACCATTTCCTCATCTTGCTCGCATTCGAATAGAATCAAAGCACCTTGCTATGACAAGCCCACCCAAAACTATTCGAATGGTCTCAAGTGTTTTAATCATGAATTGGCATAAAGAACTTAAAAGTTAAATGAAGGTTCTTTAAAGGTAGATTATAAGCATATCAGAAAGATAGTCATAATCGTGCACCAGGTAAGTTCCCAGGAAGATAGGTGAGCCACAAGGACTACTTAAGTACCAACTCTTCCTTAGACAGAACTCTCCTAGACATGCACAATCAGAAATCAACTCTGATTTTGGCAACATAATCACTACCTTTTATAAACAATCAGTTTCCTTTTAAATTTCGCGTAATTATGACTTGTTTCCATAAACAATCATAAAATCCAAAATTTTAATGTCTAAATCTAAACATATTAGGAAACTATAATGCAATGTTTCAACTAAACATAAAAATTCTTAGCACGTAAGAACAAGTAAAACATGCATCGCAATAATTATTAAAATCACATTTTAATCAACTAAGCATGCATAAACAATGAATCAATCTAGCATAGCCCTATAAACTTAACTTTATAGCATCCAGATTAACACATAAATATATCAGATTGTAAACACAATTTACAAATTAGCAGAAAGATTAAACATACTGATTCTGCCCAGATTAGGCATATTATGTCGCGTGACAACATCAGCCATATGGCTAGATTTGTCGCGTGACATAACTAGCCAGATTACCAGATTTCCACATGTGGCTTACTATGTCGCACGACATAGGTAGCCCAGAGATTTCAGATTCAATCAATTCAGATCACATGGCAATTAAATCATATAAAACAGCCCTTTTACAGATTTAATTCATCATAATTCGAAAACGATTTTCATATTGTTTCACATAAACAATCAAAATTCTATCGCATACAAAAACATGCAATAAGCATATAAACAATTTATATCTTAAATCTAGCATGTTAATTCAAACGTAACCATACGAACGGGGCTCTGATACCACTTTGTTGGGTTTTACGGGTCCATGCGCGGAATTAAGCATTAAAAAACATAAAACCCAAGAAGCCCTAGGATCCGTTCTATACAATTAATTTAAATTCCTATGAGATAGAATTTTACCAACCTTGAACGCTTTCCGTTCTTGAGCTATCGAACGATTTGATTATGTGATATCGAATCACAAACTTCGTTCTTCAACTTGCTTGAACTCTAGGCCTTGATCGATGAACGAGCGAAGACCCTCTTTCGGTATCCACACCTTTGAATGAATTCAAGAACGATTTCTTGATGATTGCTAGATCAAAACCTTGAAGAATATTGAGAGTATTTTGTTATGAATTTTGCTTGAAAATTTCGGCTAGACTATTAGGGTTGACAGACCTCTCATATTTATACTACTTTAGTATGAATATGTTTCCTAATCGAATTAGGAGACCAGGCTGTCAACCGCGTGCGGCTAGTTATGTCGCGCGGTATAGTCAGCCACATGGCTAAGTATGTCGCGTGACAAAGGTTGCCAATTACAGAAACTCTCAATCATTCTTCCTTTGGTTTAACCAATTCATTCTAGTTGTGTGTGACCCAATAGGATTATATTATGTTGGCAATGAGTTCGATCATATCGAATCTCATAAGACATAAGCGGACTCTAGCAAGCCATTATGTCTACCCAAATAATATAACGTAAGAGTTCACGTTTCCAATTGTATACTTCCATTTCTCCCTTTGTCTCACGATGTTACATTGAACACAAGTCATGGTCCTTATCAACTTGACTTTGTTCAATGCTTTCTCGATTCTCGAGTATAATGATAATTCCAATCATATTGGGGTACGGCCATACACTTTCATCATTATCACTCATCGAGGGGCCCAAGCAAAACATCTCTCTTCCGAGGGACAAATTCCATCTTGACTTATCATCCTTCCCATCATGAATCCGATCATGCCAAAGATAGCCTTTATAGATATCGTGTTAAGATACCGTTTGACTAAAATCAAACATGACTTTCATCATATGTAAGGTCATGATAATCTCAGGTCTAGGGACTAAATGAAGTAACCGTATGAGATTTAATTATGACATTTGACCATGACATAAATCTCATGCGGGTCATGTCCAGTCACTTGTTCTCTAACAAGTACCCATAATTTCAATGTGCATCTCTATGCATATAATCATCGTATGATTATCCATTGACAATTATACTAATTATTCTCTTAATAATTAGGGACGGAGATTATTATAAACAAATATACAAAACATATAATAATCAAATGATAAACATCTCATATAATAATAAATAATGTCAACACATAAGTCTATCAATCATAGGCCTAGGGCATACACTAACACGTTACACTAATAATGGCACTTTGTTACACTAATATTTTTGCTGGCTCTCAAAAACACAAGCACTGGCATTTCAAAAAACATGGACTGGCATTCAAAATCACGTACACTGGCACTCAAAATACACATAAAATGGCACTCAAAAAACACTGGTATTCATTTTTGCTGGCATTCAAAAAAACATGGACTGGCATTCAAAAAAATATGGACTGGCATTCAAAAATACATTGACACTCAATTACGCACTTACTGGCACTTTATTATACACTAACTGGCACTTTATTATACACCAACTGGCACTTGATTAATCACCAACTGGCACTTGATTAATCGTTATAAACAGCAACTGATTCCAAAAACAAAAGAACATATCTAATCCACAAATCGAAGAACCAAAATGCCAGTGAATTACAAAGATGAAAAAGCACAAATCGAAGAACCAAAATGTCATAACGACGATGATACAAGACGAAGTATCATCTCTAATCCACCCAGCCGTAGATGCCTCGCCGGAATATTCCCCAGCTGACGACGAAGAACCAGGGAGAGATAGGTCGGCAAAATCAGATCAGGGTCACCGGCGATTTAGGGTAGAGAGCGATTGGAATTGGAGGAATTGTTGAGGTTGCGATGGTGATGGGGATTGAAATTGGAGGAATTGGAGAGAACGACGTTGAGAGGAAATTAGGTTGCCGGTTGATTTAGAGGGAGAGTGAAGGTGAGGAAGATGAACTGAGGAGCGGCAATGGAGTTTGCATCCGTAGTCTAGAGAGAGAGAGTAGAGAGAGCGCTGGTGCCTTTTATATACGATTGGAAAACACGTTTTTTCGATTGTTTAAAAAACGCGTTTTTTACAAGTTTTTGGCTTATTTTATTGGATTAAATTTAATTTGTTTAAATTGTATTATTCTCTCCATCCTAAAATGAATGATTTTTTTCAAAATTTAAGAATCATTTCAAAAAAAATAATTTTAATCTAGAAAAAATAATAAACATTCTTTTAATTCATTTTCAAAATTTTAGATTTGTAAAAATATAATGAATTATGAAAAAAAATTAAATCAAAAAATTTAAAAGAACATTTATTTTTAGACAATAATGGTCATTCAATCTATATAATATATAAAAGCAGAAACATTTCAAGACCATACAGCTCGTCACGTGGAATTCCAAGTCAGCTCTATGTTCACCAATTATTTGCCGCCATATGTCACATTCAATGAAGAGTTTTATTTTAGATTTTGATTTAAACACAAATTTTAGCTTTTAAATCAAAACAAAATATTTTTAATCGTAATAAATTCAAACTACAGCGGTTCAACTACTTCATCCGAAAGAATGTGATGGTGGTAGAAAGTAGAAACATTGTCTTGGAGCATGCACAGATTTCTCTTATCATTATCCCCCATATTAGATTTTAGATTATTAGATTAGTTTATTTTATTGGATTAAATTAAATTTATTTAAATTGTATTATTCTCTCCATCCTAAAATGAATGATTTTTTTTTTCAAAATTTAAGAATCATTTTTAAAAAATTAATTTTAATCTAGAAAAAAATAATAAACATTCTTTTAATTCATTTTCAAAATTTTAGATTTGTAAAAATATAATGAATTATGAAAAAAAATTAAATCAAAAAATTTAAAAGAACATTTATTTTGAGACAATAATGGTTATTCAATCTATATAATATATAAAAGCAGAAACATTTCAAGACCATACAGCTCGCCACGTGGAATTCCAAGTCAGCTCTATGTTCACCAATTATTAGCCACCATGTGTCACATTCAATGTAGAGTTTTATTTTAGATTTTGATTTAAACACAAATTTTATCTTTTAAATCCAAACAAAATATTTTTAAACGTAATAAATTCAAACTACAGCGGTTCAACTACTTCATCCGAAAGAATGTGATGGTGGTAGAAAGTAGAAACATTGTCTTGGAGCATGCACTGATTTCTCTTATCATTATCCCCCATATTAGATTTTAGATTATTAGATTAGTTTATTTTATTGGATTAAATTTAATTTGTTTAAATTATATTATTCTCTCCATCCTAAAATGAATGATTTTTTTCAAAATTTAAGAATCATTTAAAAAAAATTAATTTTAATCTAGAAAAATAATAAACATTCTTTTAATTCATTTTCAAAATTTTAGATTTGTAAAAATATAATGAATTATGAAAAAAAATTAAATCAAAAAATTTAAAAGAACATTTATTTTGAGACAATAATGGTCATTCAATTAGAGATAGAGGAAGTATCATTATCCATTATCCCCATATCAGATTATCATATTAGTATATTTTATTAGCTAATTTTAAAATTTTAAAATTATCATCTTTGTAAGTCTTTATAAGTAAGATTCCCAAATCATATTATCAGATTATATTTATTATTTTCAGTTTATCAAATCAGTATATTTTATTAGTTTAAATTTAAAATTTTAAAATTGTCATCTAATGAAAGTCTTTTGGAAGTAATAGTCCTAGAACTTAATCTCTTTTTATAACCAGAAATCACTATCATTCATTTGTATCTATCATTCTTTTGCATACGTTTTCACGCATCTCCCTCTTCCAAGTTTGTCTTTCTTCTTTCTCTCAAATTCATTTTTTTTTCAAATTAAATTTGTGCTGCATAGTTCCAATAGTGATTAATAATTAAATGATATTTCAATTTCTAACGAGCTATTATTCTTAGGATAGAAATATCAGTGCTTTACTAACATTTAATGTTGTTTACTAACCTTAATGTATAATGGGTTGTTAGATGTTATAACCAATTTCTAATGCATATTAACTCGGTTTGTATGCCATTTGAGCCTGCCTTCTTGATTGTTTAATGCTTGATTAATAAAATACTCAACCAAAAAGATACGAGTATTTATGATTTCCTAATTCCTATCAAGTGTACTAAGTGATACTTGGTGATGATAAAGAAACTGTTGTTAAGTCTGCGCCGAGCATGATCTCAAGACAAGCAACCAAAATCCAACAAAGCTAACTTTATTATCCTAATTTTTCATTCTCCGCATTATGGCCATTGAAAGCTAAATCTCCACGGACAGATTTAAATCGATTCTATCATTCTCTTAGTATTATTTAATTTGATCATCTCAATTATAGTTTTTAAGAATATTTTTTGTTGTGATTTTTAACTTAGGTAATTATCTTGATTCTTTTTTCTGTGTGTTGATCAAACATGTTCCATTTTTTTTTATGAAACTGATCAAATATGATCCTAAGCATTACATCGTTGTCAAGGTCTCTTTTTAGAAAAAGTATACTCCGTCCCAAAATGAAAAACTAAATTATTTTTCTAATTTTTTCTTGATTAACGATAAATTTAAAATATTTTGGTCATTCATTTTGGGATATAAATATTATTATATTAAACAATGTACTCTAGGCATTTAGTTTTTTATATACTACTAAAGATATAACCACGTTAAAAAACCTCAATTCATGAATAAGTAACACTTTTATGTTTAGTGAATCATATTTTGTGAGGTAATTCTGAATCTATATTTGTTTATGTGATACAAAATTTATCTCTACTATGTGCATCCATTAAAGTGTAAATTAGCTTTTGATATAATTTGTATAGTTTAATATTTTAAGTGATACTTCTATCATTTTGGAATAAGAATGTTGCAGTCATATTGCACGCTTATTAAGGAAAAAAGTGGGCAAACAGTTTGAGTGGCTTGAAGACTTAATTATCAAAAACACTATTTATGATTCAAGTTAATTGAAATACGAAGTATGTACGTTATGTTGTGGTTTTTTGTAATTATAAGCATGATAAGGGCAAAAATTGTCATTATTTTCCATTTTAAAACTTTACTCCAGGATGAACGCAAAAAAAGACGAAATAGAAACCTTACTTACTTTGGGACAAAATGTGTATAATATTTTTATTACTAAGAATATTAAGAATCTTATGTTGAATATTTTCAGGTTGAATCACAGGGATATAATTTCACCATGTTATTTTTATAATATTTAATTATTAGATTCATTATGCCCGTCGAGTATCGACGGGTTACTGACTAGTTTATTTAGAAACAGAGGGAGGGAGTAATAGTTCTAGTTTCTATAATTCTATTGTCAATTTCAGCAACCCCTTTGTTCAAGGTAATTTCTATGGATTTTGATTTTAATTTATATTTCACTGCAGCAAATCTGTTTACTTTTCTAAAAACTGAAATCTAGGATTTTTTTACTACTTAAATTTGTTAGGAAATGCTAATGAATTTTTAGTTTTGGGCGATTGTTTGAATGTGATTAGAAATACTTTCAAGGAAAAAAAAAAGTCAAGTTTATTAATAAAAAATGAAAATGATTGTCAAACATATTTTTATTTTCAGCATTTTTGAGAAAAGAAATAGAAATAGTTACAAAACTCTGTTTTAATTTTGAAAAATAAAAATAAAAAAGAAAGATGGAGAAATAGAAAAATATTTTTAGAATGAAGAAACAAAAATGATTACTTTCTCAATTTTTGTTCCATCCTTATTAAAAGTAAATGAACAATACATTTTTAATTAAAGAAATGATCTTTTTGTAATCCAATCATCTATCACCCATGCTATTTTTAATAGAAGTAATTATGACTATATACAAAAAATGAGATTATCATTAACTTCTTTTGTTCTCTTCAATCACTCCAATTTTTTACTTAGACAACCATGTTTCCATAAATTATTTTCCTAATTTCCGAAAATCATCTTTACATATATTGTATTTATAATTTAGTTTAATTACCTTTTCACATATAGAATTCATAATTTTACAAATTTACTTCACATATAATTATTTTCATGCTTAACTTTCTGTAAACTGTATTTATTAAGCCAAATTCTTATTAAAAAAACGTATTTTTTCATAAGCTTATGAAAAAACGTGTTTCAAAGTGTCAGTGTTAGTATAAAAGGGTGCCAGTGCAGAAGAGTGTCAGTGCATGTATAATTAAGTGTCAGTAAAAAAAATGTCAGTGTTAGTATAAAAAAGTGCCAGTGTATAAGAGTGTCAGTGCATATATTATTAAGTGCCTGTAAAAAAAAGTGTCAGTGTTACTAGCAGGAGCGGATCTACAGTGCACCCGGTCAAATTTTTTTACTAGTTTAATTTTTATTTTTTTTATTAAGTGCACTCCCAAAAAGGATTAAATCTTTAGAATGGGAGGTGAACTTAAAAATTCACCCCAAACAAAAAAAATCAGTAACAGGCGTTTTTAACACACGTCTTTTTTTTTTTTTTTTTTTTTTTTTTTTAATTTTCACTTTTCACTTTTTGTCACATCGTTTCTCTTTTCACTTTGTCTCACCGAGTCACCGTTTCACGCACAGCCACTACTGCCGACGACGGAGACGACGCCATTAATCATCAAGCTTCAATCCTCTGTCCTCCCTCCTCCGGTAAGTATCTCAAACCCTCAAATCTCTCATTTGACTTCTCTCTCTCTCTTTCATTCAAGTAAAATATAAATTTAGGGTTTGAAAATAGGTTTGGGGCTTTGATTTTTTTTCAGATTTATTGGGTGATTTATATATATGTGTTGATTAAATGTTTGATTTCAAATATGTATGTGTTTGATTTTTATTTTTTTGTCAATCATGCCACAATTTTTAATATATGTCATCATGTTTTTATTATTGATTTTAATTTGCTGATTAAATGGTTATTTCGTTGAATTTTTGTGTAGGATATTTGGTGGTGTTATTGTTGATTATTGAATATGGACAAATTTCTCATCAAAAGAAAAAAAATTGGGGACAGTGAAACTAGTTTTGGGGTGGGTAATTCTAGGAAAGTAACGAATGATGATGTTATTAAACGTTTTCAAAGTATGAAAATGCGTAGTGTAAATTGTGCACCCGCATTTAAGAAATCCTAGATCCGCCACTGAGTGTTGGGACAAAAAAGTGCCCGTATAAAAGATATCAGTGCATGTATTATAAGTGTCAGTGTAAAAGTATACCAATATTATTGTAAAAATATGCTAGTGTTAATGTAAAAATGTATCTGTGTAAAAAAGCATCAGTGCATATATTATTTAGTGTCAGTAAAAATAGTTCCAGTGTTGGAATAAAAAGGTGTCAGTGAAAAAAAATGTCAGTATTAATGTAAAATTGTAACAGTGTAAAAAGTGCCATTAAAAATAGTGCCAATGTTTGGATAAAAATGTACCAGTGAAAAAAGTGTCATTGTATGTATTATAAGTGTCAGGACAAAAAATACGTTTTTTCTTAAGCTTAAAAAAAAACACGTTTTTTATAAGACCAACTCATTTATTAATTTCAAATTTTGATTTCTCCATATATCAAATAAATAACTATCGTAATTTATATTTCTATGCACTGTTATTTTTTGGTTTTTCAAATTTCACACACTGATATTGATAATTTCTGATATTAAGTTTCCATGATATTACATAATTTTATTATACATTTTTGACCATTTTTATTTAAAAAAACTTATTAAAAAGCAAGCTCTGTGCAATAATTTTTGTCATTAACTTTTCATGATTTTCACTTCAAAAAATAAAAATCCTTTTCATGATCTAGAATCAATAATGAAAATTTAATTATTTAACTCTACCTTTTTAAAGCCAAAAATCAACTTTTTTGTAACCTTTGTTTTTCTACTTTCATAAAAAAAAAAAAAAAACAATTTGGTTCCAAAAACTTTCCTTTCCCTTTTCCTCTCCCTTGAATTTTTCCCTCAATCTGTGCCAACTATTTTCCCTATTCTCTTCTCTCCTTTCTCTTTTTTATTCTTTTTTTTTTCTGAGCAATTCTCTTTTTATTCTTTGAAAAATATCTAAATATAGTATTAATAATAGATGTAAATAATTACTCTAATATTTTATTTTATTTTATTTTTAATGTGCAATCATGTGAGGCACATTGGCTTAAATATCCTGAATCCCACCCACTCCCATTTCCCAACCCAAAAAAATCATTCCCAGTACACAAACCGTAAACTTTCTCTCTCTCTCCACTTTTCTTCTTCTTCATTAGTATAGTTTTCTATCAAGTTTGGTTTTTCTCCTGAATTTTTTTTTCTTTTAAATTTCTCTCTCAATTTCAAACATATAGAAACAATCAAAAGACTCCACCAAGCCAAACATTTTCTTTTCATCATCGTTTTTCGGCATGGATAACATTCAGCGTTCTCCCCGCCGTGCCGACCAGAATTCTCCCCGCCGTGCCCTACCCCTTTCTCTCTCTCTCTCTCCTGGTCTGAGAAAATCCAGACAACCTATCCAAGAAAACCCCCATCCACCCACCAAACAAATGGAATATAAAACACGCTGACCCAAATTCATCATAATTCAATAAAAAAAGAGTTTCAAAGGAAGGGAGATGAGGAGAGGGAGAGAGAAAATCTCACTTCTGATAAAACTTTGTGGGCGAAATTTTTCTTCCTTAGGTTTTAATGGAGATTTTGCCGCCACTGAAGAGAGACGAATGATAGGGATTGTGAACTCAAATTCTAATTTCAATCCGGATCGCGACCCTAATTTTGTGCCAGTTCGCACTCTAGCGCCTCCGGTTTCCTCACATTTCCTGCCATTTTCATCTACTTCGGAGAACATTGATCAGGTTATTTTCTCTTAGTCATTATATCCTTCGTTTGAGTTCATTTTTTCAGCATTTAAGACTGATAGTTGGCTAAGTTTCGTAGTTCATGGTGGACGAAGGATTTTTTCCTTATCTTGAAGACGGTGCAGAGCGAGAAAAATTGATTGACGATCTTAGAGAGGTAATTTCTAAGTACGCTCCCTGTCTCAAAATGATAGTCCATTTCTCCTTTTCCTTTGTCCCAAAAAGTTTCTCATTTTCAAAATTAAAGCTTCAAAAACACTAAATTCAAAACTTGTAATGGAACCTTAAAATGTTTGAAAAGTCAAATGGGACAAACATTTCGGGGCGGAGGGAGTATAATTTATTTTTTACTTAATTTTTTTCTTAGTTCGGCATAGCTTTATTGATTGATAAATTGATATAGAGCCTTTCAGATGACATTCACAAGCACTTAATGTCTTGACATGTTTATCAATTACTACCTTAGCCCCGTGTGCAATTAGATCACAAGCACACACACAAATAGACATTCTGATGAGAAGGAAACATGCCATTATGCCCTCTAGTCTTGAATATTGCCAAAAATTAGAAACATAAATAAGAGAATCAATAGTAGACACCCCATTTCAGTTTTGGCAAAATGAAGGGGTAAAGAACTAAATACTTGGCCAATAATAATAGGAAAGAAAGAAAAAGGCTAAAAAAATTGTCCCAAACATACAAGAAAATATTACACATGCGCATCGCATATGCTGTGTAACTAGGGCGTTAGTGTACACACATACACACACATATTATCTGTGTGTGTGCATTTTGTGTAATTACAGAACCAAGTCAAAAAACCCTCAATAATATAAAGATACTTTTGGGAAAATGAAGGGCTTTAAACAGTACTTGCATTTTCTAATTCATCTATCTGGAAATACTCACCAATTATGAGCAGATGGCAGCCGCTCGAGACCTCCATATGCTTTGTGAATCTATAACCTCTGCGGGCCAGAAATGGCTTGCAATGCTTTAAAACCCTTCAAAGGAACCTGTGAACCAAAAGTAAGGGTGTTTAGAACTGATAGAAGCATTTTAGCATAATATGACCATGAGCAGCTCAATAAGGAAATACTCCCTACGTTCCGTTCATAAGTTCACCATTTTAGTTTGGCACAAATATTAAGCGGAAAATAGGTGAGATTACAAACAGAAACTTTCTTGAGCTGAGATCTCCATTTTATCATCACAGATACAGAACAGACACTTGAATCGAAATAAGGAATGCCAATAGCTCTCTTTATATTGAAGTTCTATTAAGCAAATTAGTTAGTATAAGAAGCACTCTGATTTTAATGCAGTTAATAGTGAGAGTTCTTGAGAAATACCTCTTCTTTCATGTCAAATTTACGAGATTCAGATTCTTTCGCCAATGAACAAATATTTCCAGGTGTATTTGTGTCATTGCTAAAAACATGTTTGAGGAATCTGTAAAGATTAATTTTAAGTAAACAAAGAAATTAGAGCCCACATTTAACAAAATTCAGATGAACACATTTAACAATATTCAGATTGTTTACCCTCTTCACTGTTGGTCTCGATATATCTTTGAAATTTATATTTTTAGCTAATTAGTCCATTCTCGCTTGAGGCTGCTGCTTTGTGATCTTCTTGTTGGGATTCTTAGTTTGTTTACTGTATGAAGACACCTATCAATGTTTGGAATCCTAATCAAGCTTGCATAATGCTTAGTTAGTTTCATCTCTCTGTCATAATGCATATTTTTTTCTTTGTGCTGGCACTATCTAAGTGCAGTCACATCTTTAAAGTGATGGTATAGGAACTCTATTCTACTCTTTGTGATGGCTCCATTAGCAACCCATTAGCGACACAGGGTAGTTCAGTCTTCAGATACTTCCGACAGTAGAAAACAGGGGAAAAAAAAAAGATGGACCAGAAATTATTAGTTCAAGAATATGTTGGTGAAGAAGTTCCGGTTCTCATAGGTATTAATACAGAATAAATAAACTGATGCCATTTCAACATCAAATTGGTATTCAGACTAGTGTAGTATAATCTATATACTTCCTCCCGAAATGATCTTCCTACTTCTTTTGTTGTTAACGCGACGGCATTTGATCATTCAAATGAACATCTAAAAATTGTTATCGATAGTATTTATTTATAATGGTGTATCGTTAACAAGTTTTAAATATTCATTAGGATAATTAAAGCAAAACTAAAATATTTCTCAAAGTACCTTCGTGTTAACAACAAAAAAAGTGGGAAGATCATTTCGGGATGGAGGAAGAATAAGTATAGAAACACTTGCACTCTTGGCCTTAAGCTGCACACAAATTACATTACTACAAATGATCTTTGAACAAAGGCAAAACAACAAGTAACACATACAGTACATCAGACTTGGAAGACAGATGAGCAGACATTACACTCAAACTTTATTCAATACCATAATATCTCACACCATTTTACTTTCTTTATTAGAAATATCTTATAAGAGCCCGTCTCCTGTGCAACGGTTTTTATGTAAATATTAGCATGAACATGACAAATAAGCCCATCCCTTCAACCTTCAAAAGTGCTCCTATTCCATTAATACACTTTGATACTTTATACCCCAATCCTTATCCTACACCCACCCACCCTCCCTCCCTCCCTCCCTCCCTCCCTCCCTCCCTCCCTCCCTCCTTTCTTTCACCATTATTATTATCACACACTTCACCAACAAAAACCTTAAAAGATTTTTCACACACAAACACACACTTATTCAATCATGTCAGTAACAACTTCAGTAGTTGAGTGGAACAGAGAAGAAGAGAGCCTTTGAGAATGCAATTGCTTTGCACTTGATTGATGATTCCAAGGACCAATTATGGGATAAGATTAACACCGAGAAACTGGGTGAGAGCTCAATTTCAAGAAGCTCATGTTTAACACAGAAAGATAAAAAGTAAACATATTAACAACTTAACCAATTCAGACCGATAAATACATAAGATTAACATATCAAACCCTCACCCCAATATAGGTCAAAGAAGATAGTTTGGTAAAACTAACTTGACACCAATATAATACCTAAAATAGTAAACATATTAACATCCGGAAAGGGTTTATAGGGAACAACTAGGGCAGGGAGAACAATATTAAGTAAATTAAATTAAATGAGAACAAGAATAGAAATAAAAAGAAAAGGGGGGGGGGAAATATTAAGAGACCAATTTCGACCTCAGCCCTCTGAATTATGCGAAACAACTAAGGCAGGGAGAAAGAAGATATCGTGTTGTTGTTGTGGAGAGTTAAGAGCAGCTCTGATGCAAAATCACTGCTACAGCCGTCGATGCCCAGGGAGAGAGATGAAATCGTGAGGGCTCTTTGCGTTTGCTTGGATTTGGGGGAAAATAGTTAATTTCAATTTTTGGGGAAGGATTTGGGGGAATGAAGTGCCCGCCTTCTCCTTTTTTTGCCTCTTATATTTCTTTTTCTTTTTTCTTTTTTTTTCCTTGGTTTTATTAGCAAACACCGGTAGAGACACGTGGAGTTTTGGCTGAATTGTACGACAACGTTTATCTGAACGTTGTTAGAGTCATTTTGACAACGTTTATTCTTAAATGTTGTAGAATGGTGCAACGTTTTCACTATAAACGTTGTCGTATTACCATAACTACAGCATTTTTAATACAAACGTTATTATAAATGTGGCACAACGTTTGTGATAAAAATGTTGTCAAAATCCAAAAATGACAACGTTTTTCAAAAACGTTGTCAAAAAAACGTTAATACCCCTTTTTCTTGTAGTGGTACAAGTAGGTTCCAATCATTAAATAAAGTATTATTAATTTTCCAACAATGGAAAGTGTAGTTTCAACTTTCAAATGGGACAACCTTTTAGGTAAAACGTGCAATTTCAAACGGGACGGAGGGAATATAGTTTTTGGTGGATATCTACAATTAATTAGCTCTGTTTCGAAGGCGAGGGCTTAGGCGTGCCTAGGCTGAAGCGCGAGCCTTGATGAAGTGCGCATAGGCTCCGGGCACAACAATTGACCATCAATTACATTGTAGCTAAACGTAATATGTGACTATTACTCTTCCTCTCCCATAACTCTCTCATGTACATGCACAATAACTCTGTATAAGAGTAGCAATCACTAGGAACTCTTTCAAACTAACAGCGACGACCTCCGGCGACCTGGGAAGACCAACAACTGCTTATCATTTAATAGGAGTACTTCTGTTTGAACTTGTCTTTATGCTTGTTTGAACATCTATTTATATTTGTTTCTTTTATGACTTATAACGTATGTTTGATTTACTACTTGCATTTGATTTATTGCTTATCTTGATGTTGTATAAATGTATACTATATTTTTAGTATTTTATGGCATTTGTGCGGGCTTTGTCACTCGGGTGCGCACCCGCCTTGCGCCTAAGCTCCGGACACACCTTTTGCGCCTTTGTGCGCCTAGGGCCTTTAATAACTATGCCCACATGTAAATATTTATCTCTCTATATTGTTTACGGATGGTGATCAAATGGGTGAAGTGTATTGCTAATGCACGTGACTTACCACAAGAGCTGATTGGCGACGTTTCTGGCATTGTTTTACCTTATGGATCATATGGTTTAGGGGTATGAATGTTCTTAGCCTTTGTGGCTACTTCCTTTTCTGTATTACCAATTTTCCTAAATGCTAGATTTCTGTTATTCATTTTAGGCCCATGTATCAGACTCTGACATTGATGTAGCACTTCTCTGTCCACGTTTTGTTACTATAGTGGTAAGACTTTAAGTTCTTATGCTTTTTTCTCCTTATTAGTTGACAATGTTATAATTAAATGTGTTCTCATATTTTCACAGGACTTCTTTTCTTCTTTTGCTGAAAGGCTAGGCAGCAAACCAGAAGTTTCATGGATTCATAGTGCACCAAATGCGAAGCTCCCATTGCTGAGCTTCATTTATAATGGGATACTAGTGGAGCTCATTTTTGCTCAATTAAATGCAGATTCCATTCGCCCTGAGGTGAGAGGTTAATTTTCATTTGCGTAGTAAACTGTCTAATCATCAGGACGTATTGACCAAGTGCATATTGTGTATATTACAGGTTGACATACTCAACCCCCGAACTAACTCGCGTACCCAAAATTCTATAAGTAAATTGAGATGCTCAAATCCTCAAATTGAGATTGACAAAGTCACATTTCCTAGGTATACCTCCACATTTGGAACATGGCTCAGAATTCACTCGTTAATGTGGATTCCTGATAAGCCGTTCCGACTTTTTTCATCAATACCCCGAGTTAGTTCGGGGTTGAGTATGTCAACTTGTAATATACACAATATGCACTTGGTCAATACGTCCTGATGATTAGACAGTTTAGTACGCAAACGAAAATTAACCTCTCACCTCAGGGCGAATGGAATCTGCATTTAATTGAGCAAAAATGAGCTCCACTAGTATCCCATTATAAATGAAGCTCAGCAATGGGAGCTTCGCATTTGGTGCACTATGAATCCATGAAACTTCTGGTTTGCTGGCTAGCCTTTCAGCAAAAGAAGTCCTGTGAAAATATGAGAACACATTTAATTATAACATTGTCAACTAATAAGGAGAAAAAAGCATAAGAACTTAAAGTCTTACCACTATAGTAACAAAACGTGTGGACAGAGAAGTGCTGCATCGATGTCAGAGTATGATACATGGGCCTAAAATGAACAGCAGAAATCTAGCATTTAGGAAAATTGGTAATACAGAAAAGGAAATAGCCACAAATGCTAAGAACATTCATACCCCTAAACCATATGATCCATAAGGTAAAACAATGCCAGAAACGTCGTCAATCAGCTCTTGTGGTAAGTCACGTGCATTAGCAATACACTTCACCCATTTGATCACCATCTGTAAACAATATAGAGAGATAAATATTTACATGTGGGCATAGTTATTAAAGGCCCTAAGCGCACAAAGGTGCAAAAGGTGTGCTCGGAGCCTAGGCGCAAGGCGGGTGCGCACCCGAGTGACGAAGCCCACAAAAATGCCATGAAATACTAAAAATATAGTATACATTTATACAACATCAAAATAAGCAATAAATCAAATGCAAGTAGTAAATCAAACATACGTTATAAGTCATAAAAGAAACAAACATAAATAGATGTTCAAACAAGCATAAAGACAAGTTCAAACAGAAGGACTCCTATTAAATGATAAGCAGTTGTTGGTCTTCCCAGGTCGTCGCTGTTAGTTTGAAAGAGTTCCTAGTGATTGTTACTCTTATACAGAGTTATTGTGCATGTACATGAGAGAGTTATGGGAGAGGAAGAGTAATAGTCACATATTACGTTTAGCTACAATGTAATTGATGGTCAATTGTTGTGCCCGGAGCCTATGCGCACCCCATCAAGGCTCGCGCTTCAGCCTAGGTGCGCCTACGCCCTCGCCTTCGCAACAGAGCTAATTAATTGTAGATATCCACCCAAAACTATACTCCCTCCGTCCCGTTTGAAATTGCACGTTTTACCTAAAAGGTTGTCCCATTTGAAATTTGAAACTACACTTTCCATTGTTGGAAAATTAATAGTACTTTATTTAATGATTGGAACCTACTTGTACCACTACAAGAAAAAGGGGTATTAACGTTTTTTTGACTAACGTTATTTGAAAAACGTTATCATTTTTGGATTTTGACAACATTTTTATCACAAACGTTGTGCCACATTTATAATAACAACGTTTGTATTAAAAATGTTGTAGTTATGGTAATACGACAACGTTTATAGTGAAAACGTTGCACCATTCTACAACATTTAAGAATAAACGTTGTCAAAATGACTCTAACAACGTTCAGATAAACGTTGTCGTATAATTCAGCCAAAACTCCACGTGTCTACCGGTGTTTGCTAATAAAACCAAGGAAAAAAAAAGAAAAAGAAATATAAGAGGCAAAAAAAAGGAGAAGGCGGGCACTTCATTCCCCCAAAAATTGAAATTAACTATTTTCCCCCAAAAATTGATATTAACACCAAATGCTAACATGGATTACACCTTTTTTAAATTAGCATATATTATAAAAACCATAGTTACCGGGAACGCTAGTTTCACCTCGTCCCACGTCCCTGATCGTGCGTCCCGGGAACGGGGTCGTTTTCGTCCCGGTTCGCCTGGGTACGCGACTAGGTTCTCCAAAAACATCGTTCTGGAAATATGAAAAAAAGAAGGTAGAGCTGACTTTCATTCAGTGAGTGTCTGTTGATCAAATATCTTTTCTGGACTTTGATGAAGTAGAAAACCTTAAATATTTGTCAATCCAATAATGATTTGAAGTGAAAAACCTTTCAATCATCGGAATTGAAGTCGTTTATGGGATGAGAAGAGATGAAAAAAAGGGAGATGTGAGAGGTTAATTGTACAACACTTAAAAGAATTAAGTGGGTGTGCTTATAGATTTAAGTGTGAATAGTAGAATTCTATTTTTTTAGTTGAGTACCACGTTCCCAATTGGCGTACCAACTGATCCTACCCCTAGCGTACCCAAATTTTAAAAAGTCATGTTCCTTGTTCCCGTCCCGAAGCGTCCCACGTTCCTGGTAACTATGATAAAAACACAATTCAATTAATAATATAAAGTGCATTATCAACAGACTTATTATTCGTTAATCATTAACAATAATGATTGTATGAGTATTAAGTAATTTATAGTGTACTTAACTTGATCTTTTAAATCTTTAGTTTTAAACAATGACTAACATTTAAAAAGAATTTAATTATAAAATTTAATATAGTTAGCTTATTTCATAAATTTTAACTTGAATTTTTTTTAATATTATCATTATTATTTCATTAAAAAATCAGTTTTGACAAATTATTTTTTTATAAATAATTTCCTACCTTACTATAATTTCAATTATTAGTGGTTAATCAATCCTATGAATTTTAATTATTTTATTGATATCACTTTAAAATACTCCATCCGTCCCATTAATAACTTCACCTTTTGCCATTTTGGGTGTCCCATTTAAAGCTTCACCTCTCCTATTTTGGCAAAGAATCTTTACTATTTCCTCCACTCATTCTCTCTCCTATTTCACAATTACACTCACAATAGTTTTCAAATTTACTATTTTCTCCACTCATTCTCTCTCCTATTTTACTATTACACTCACAACATTTTCTTCACCCTTAATTTGCGTGCCGGGACCAAAATGGTGAACTAAATATTGGGACGGAGGGAGTATTGTTTATGTCAACTTTTATAATTTCATTATGATAAATAATTTTAGCTATAATTTTGTAAAAGTTTAATCAAAGTAATCGCTAAAATATGGCATGACTATCATTAAAAATATAGATTATTTGTTTATACTTATAATGATTTTAAAGTAATTGTGAGATGGTATAAGCAAGTAAAAATATTGTTCTTAAAAATACGTGAAAAATAATTTAATGTGAACTATTTAATTGAATGTAGTAAATATATGAAGAATTATTTCAAAAAAAACTTGATAGCTTTATTATTACAATTTTTTTAATGTATAAATTAATCTAATAATATAATATTGTTATTTTAATTGATGATAGCATAAATAAAAAATATATGCATAACTCATTTTATACTTTGATGTTAAGAGTAATATAAATTTAATTTAATATTAATTATTTTTATCGATGTAATAACTTTTTTAATTAATTAGACTATAAAAATAATCGATTAAAACTTACTTTTAGAGGAAAACTTGATTGAATAAAATTAAGGAGGTCAAAGTGCATTTTTTGAAACTATTTTTAACTAGCTAACTGGAAGAAGGTTTAAATACAATGAAAATCTATGTAGAAGGTTTTTTATGCAATTTATTTATGTACAAGGTTTAAATTGCAACAGAAAAACTTGTACAAGGTTTTTATGCAATTATCTCTACTCTTTATTATTATTATTATTTATTGTACAACCATAACAGTAATATTCATTCCACATATATCCTAACAACAACAACTACATGAAGTTGACTTTAAATTATGGTTTATAAAAGGAGTCTAATCTGTCTCTTGATCACAAGGTTCTAAAAAGCGCTAGGCGGATGCTAGGCGGCGGAGCCGGGCCTAGCGCCTAGGCGGGGACTAGTCGGGATTAGTCGGGGCCTAGGCGGGTTTTAGAACTAGGCGTTGGAGAGGGCCTGGGCTGGCGGGGCCTGGCGGGCCCCAGCGCCCAGCGGGGTCTTTTAGAACACTGCTTGATCATTGTGTAGGCTTTCGAATTTTTCGGAGGAGTGCAATTGGCAGTACTTACTGCATTTGTTTGCAAATTCCACCATGACAATACAAGCCTTGCAGATTTGATTACAGCCTTTTTTGTAACATTTGGTGATTGGCCACAAGATAAAATTGTTGAGCTTGATGAAATGACTCTCCTGCCCAATGGAATGGAGATCCCAAAGTGGATCCCAATACATAGCTACAATGGTTTTCTACTTTCAAAAATCACCAGAAACACTTGCATCAAGATAACTCGCGAGTTTGGCCGTGCGAAGAATCTGACGCACGTATTTTTTTTTGTTTGTTTTTAGTTTTTGTTTGGTTATATGTTGTGCAAATTAAGAAATTGTTCACAATTCCTTGCCTCTTACCCTCCATTTTTAATGATGTAGGCAAACTGCGATTGGAGAAATCTTTTCGAGCGATTTGATTATGCCAACGCATATCCAAATTTTTTTAGGATTTGCATAGGATTTGCCCAACGACTTGACAACTCATCAGGGTTATCAGATTCTATGCAAATCCTAAAAAATTTTGGATATGCGTTGGCATAATCAAACCGCTCGAAAAGATTTCTCCAATCGCAGTTTGCCTACATCATTAAAAATGGAGGGTAAGAGGCAAGGAATTGTGAAGAATTTCTTAATTTGCACAACATATAAACAAACAAAAACTAAAAACAAACAAAAAAAAATTTCTGCGTCAGATTCTTCGCACGGCCAAACTCGCGAGTTATCTTGATGTAAGTGTTTCTGGTGATTTTTGAAAGTAGAAAACCATTGTAGCTTTGTATTGGGATCCACTTTGGGATCTCCATTCCATTGGGCAGGGGAGTCATTTCATCAAGTTCAACTATTTTATCTTGTGGCCAATCATCAAATGTTACAAAAAAGGCTGTAATCAAATCTGCAAGGCTTGTATTGTCATGGGTGCAAACAAATGCAGTAAGTACTGCCAATTGCACTCCTCCGAAAAATCCAAAAGCCTACACAATGATCAAGAGACAGATTAGACTCCTTTTATAAACCATAATTTAAAGTCAACTTCATGTAGTTGTTGTTGTTAGGATATATGTGGAATGAATATGACTGTTATGGTTGTACAATAAATAATGATAATAAAGAGTAGAGATAATTGCATAAAAAACCTTGTACAAGTTTTTCTGTTGCAATTTAAACCTTGTACATAAATAAATTGCATAAAAAACCTTCTACATAGATTTTCATTGTATTTTAAACCTTCTTCCAGTTAGCTAGTTAAAAATAGTTTCAAAAAATGCACTTTGACCCCCTTAATTTTATTCAATCAAGTTTTCCTCTAAAAGTAAATTTAATAGATTATTTTTATAGTCTAATTAATTAAAAAAGTTATTACATCGATAAAAATAATTAATATTAAATTAAATTTATATTACTCTTAACATCAGAGGATAAAATGAGTTATGCATATATTTTTTATTTATGCTATCATCAATTAAAATAACAATATTAGATTAATTTATACATTTAAAAATTGTAATAATAAAGCTATCGAGTTTTTTTTTGAAATAATTCTTCATATATTTACTACATTCAATTAAATAGTTCACATTAAATTATTTTTCACGTATTTTTAAGAACAATATTTTTACTTGCTTATACCATCTCACATTTACTTTAGAATGATTATAAGTATAAACAAATAATCTATATTTTTAATGATAGTCATGCCATATTTTAGCGATTACTTTGATTAAACTTTAACAAAATTATAGCTAAAATTATTTATCATAATAAAATTATAAAAGTTAACATAAACAATATTTTAAAGTGATATCAATAAAATAATTAAAATTCATAGGATTGATTAACCACTAATAATTGAAATTATAGGAAGGTAGGAAATTATTTATCAAATTGGGTTTCTAAAGTTTCCTTTCTCATGGAAACCTTCTCAATTAAGGAATTTCAATTGTATAAAATCGATTGCAAAATCGATTATGAAATCAATTCAATCAATATTGAGCGACTTACCTTCAGCGATTATCGATTCTGCTACTTCCGCGACTGACGACAATCTTGGCGACGTTGACGACCTGACAATTAGCGGACACTCACTCGTCGTTCTGGTATTTTTCTTTTTATTTAGAACTCTGCGTCTCTGCGTTGTGTTTTATCTTTACGTTTTCTTTTTTATGTTTTTTTTTTAATTAATAATAAAAGCAGTCAACTGTCTTCCTGTTTTTCTTTTTGCCAAAACCTGCGTCCTGTTTAATTTTTTTTCTTTATTATTCTTTCTTTGTTTAACTTGTTATTGTTTTTCTTTTTCTTTTTCTTTATATTGATTCAGTAAATGTCTTTTTATTAAAGAAAAAACATTTTTATAGTTTTCTTCTTTAATCAGTATTCTTTTAATTCATTATTGCTTTTAGGACTTGATTTCCCTTTTTTCTATATATTTTTTATATGTTTTGTTGATTTGAACTATGTGGTCTAAATTTATGCTCCTTTTTTTAATTATGTTTTATACTTTAAATTTATCTTTATTTGTTACATGCATATTAAATATTTATTAATTATTTATTCTATTTTTCCGCCTTGCTCGCCTTTTTGCCGCTTTGCTACCGCCTCACCCTTCGCCTCTTCTCAGGTGTGTATCGCCCGCCACTCGCCTTTCGCCTTTAACAACTATGATTCAAGGTTGGAATAGATGTTTAGGAAAAGCTCAAGTGTAATTAAATATCCATCTCCTCTAGGATTTAAATTAGTATTTGATTCAACATTCTGTACATTTCTTCATTCTTTTCAGTTTTTATTTCTTGATTTTTGTAGCTGTTTATTTGGCGGTGGTTGTGATAATGGTGGTGAGAGGAAATGATTGAAGTTAGTGTTTTGCTCTGTTTGTTCTTTGAATTGAAACAAAACTTTGATTTTTAGCACAATTTGTCGAAGCAAAATGAGTACAACCCATGGTCAGTCAGTACCAGTATGCCGGAAGTTTATACCCGTTGAACAAAGTGAAATTTTCTCAACAAGCAAGCATGATGGTATGTTTATTGCTTACATTTTAGTTTTATCATTTACCAGTTATATGCTCACTCTGTGCCATTTGAATGTTCCTCTTTAACATAACATTTTTGGCAATACCTATTGCCTATTAGACACCCCCCCCCCTCAATTCGCAAAGAATAGTCTAATTTTCTGTTTTGGCTTGTCCTAAAGAGTCCTATTTCTATAAGAAGATGCCGTTTTAGTGCAATTTTGAAGATGTATAAACAGCCAATGCTATAATATTTAAGAATGTTCTTTGTCAAATTGGATTATTTATGCTTGGGCAAAGGGTGTAATTTTTCCTTTGATGAATGAGCATTAATGTTAGGTTAATGTGGAGGCTACTAGTTTGAGAAAAGGGTTAAATGAACTACTGACTGAGATCGATGGTATTTGTGGGTTGGGGTGCTTTGATGGCCTCTCTCTCTATACACAAATTTTAATATTTTTTCTGTCCTACATTTTATTTCCTTCCTATGACCATAGAGTGGTGGGAGCATTGTGAACAGGGGTGGCAATTTGGGTACTTTGGGTCTACCCATATCAGTTAAAAATACCCGGGTACCCGGATATTTTTAACTGATGTGGGTAGACCCAAAGTACCCAAATTGCCACCCCTATTTGTGAATTGGCTCTCTTTTATCATTCAAGTCTTTGCCTACTATTTTTCAGTTAAAAATACCCGGGTACCCGGATATTTTTAACTGATGTGGGTAGACTCAAAGTACCTAAATTGCCATCCCTATTTGTGAATTGGCTCTCTTTTATCATTCAAGTCTCTGCCTACTATTTTTCTATTAGCTACGCCTTAACTAATGCCAAATTGCAGGCTTCAAATTCAGTCTGGTTTCATATAATATCCTGGCTCAGGTATGCAGCCCCTTCCTCCTTTTGTTTAAATGTAAAGTATATGTTTATATTTTTTTGCCTAATATTTTTCAAATAAATATGCCTTATCTCATACTGAGTTACAGGCTTCAAAATTGTGTGCCCATTGTTATATGTGCTTATATATTATACTCCCTCCGTCCCACCCGAAAAGGCACAAAATGTGCCTAGCACTGAAATTAAGGAAAATGGGTAGTGTTGAAGTGTTGTGAGTAGAAAAGATGTGGTATGAAAGAGAAAGTGGGGTATGAAAGTGGGTAGTGGTGCAAGTGTTGTATGAAAAGTGGGTCCCATTATTAAAGAAAATATTAAAAACTTTCCATTTTAGGTGTGCGCCTTTTTAAATGGGACACCCAAAATAGAAATTTGTGCCTTTTCGAGTGGGACGAGGGAGTATATATTATTATTTTTTCCATTTTTGTTTATTAGTCATTGGAGGGGGTGACGATGGAAGCTAGAAAATACTAGGAATCAAGCAAGATAATGAAAAGTAGTGGCAATAGAGATGAAGCACACATAATTCAGCTCAAAGCTCAAATTAATATGATAATTGACTCTAAATAGCCTTGGATAGGATTAAACTATTATGACTTTAGACCAGGAATTCTAATACGAGTATAACTAGGAAACCCCACTTCTAAAGTTAAAATGTACCGGCTAAACCGATGAAATTTAATCTCTTCATGGGTTTATCCTACTTGGAGTAGGGTAACTTAACCACATAGTCCTTACTTGGTTGCATTGCGTATAATACGTCAATATATAGCTACAAAAACAAAAGAAAGTAATTTAATAATAATTCAAGAGCTGTTCTAGTGTTTCTTTGTTTGTGTCCTGCATCAATCGTGGTCCATTGTGAATTGGGAGATATGCTATTTCATGGTGAGATATGAAATTTAGTTAATCTTTGGTATTTCATTTATTTGTCATTTTTTATTTAATTAATAATCTCTTTGTTCTCTTTAGCTAAAAAGAAAAAAAGAAAATAAAGTACTGCTTACGTCTTAGAATAAGTGTTCTTTCAAAAAATTATAATAATCTTGCTCTACAATGAGTTTTTATTTTATATTGAGGTTATCTAACTCATTTTTATTAGGTAACATATCTTGATGTACACTTGCAATGGTATATTTGCTTCTAAAAGTCCTTTAAAGCCAACTATCTTATTTTCCTTCAAACTGAAGAGTGACTAATCGTTAGTAGCGAACAGTGTTCCAATCTACTTTGCTATTTGTCGTGTGCCACATTGGTTGTATTTTGATACTTTATGATCTATTTATCTTAAACTAGGCATTAAATTGAGGCCTAGATGGTGAACTTAGTTTGTTAATGTTTCTAACTGTAACATCAGCTACCCTGGTCCCAAAAGGATACTCCTACTTTCCCTTATGGTTCTCAAAGAAATAGTCCCATTTCTAAAAAGCACAGTAATTATACTGAATTATAAGAAGGTTGAAGAAGTAATGCATGATCCATAAATATGTTGACTTCTCTAATTGGAGTGTTTTGGGACAGTGGGAGTATCTGTTATTATCTTGAAGTACTAGTGTTGAGCTGGGGCTGGGGGATTTATTTAAATTAATCCTTATGATTTCCTATGTTTTAGAAACATGTTTATCTAGCTACTCAAGATATTTTATAGATTTTCATTTAAGAAAAGAAATAAAGCGTTTATTTTGGAGGTGATTATCTATTTGTCTGCAAATTTCAGATTACCCATCTAGAGGAGATTGCATTGAAATTGTTTCTCCAGCTGTTTGCTAGGAAACCAAAGCTAGAAATGATAAGGGAAACTATTTTGCTGAACTATTTTTTTTTGTGTGTGTGGGGGGGGGTACTAGATTTTTTGTGGAGGCAAGATGAAAAATTTGGAAACTGCAGCATTGTATATAAACAATGGTACTCTTATTTATATTCTTCTTCAAAGCAACTAGAAATGCAATGCTGAAAACAAGCAAAATACATGCATCCCCCCTCCCCCCCCCCCTCAACTAGAAATGCAATGCTGAAAACAAACAAAATACATGCAATACTGTAGGGTTTTCCATGTAAGGAAATAGTATAATGGCTATAATGGAAGTTGGGCCAAAGTATAGTGGTTGAGAATGAAATTAAACCTAAGGAATTGGACTCATAAAAGAAACAAGTAACTGAACTCCTAATTTAGTAAGAAAACTTGCTCCCAGCAATTAACCCTACTGTGGAAAGACAAAAACTGGCAAACTAATAGTTTATAAATCTTGAGTTTATCTGATTATATGGAATGTTTTGCCATGAACGGAAGCATTTTTGATGCTTCTTATGCCATTGAATTTGCTTTTCCTAGAGCCCTTTGCGTCTCTCATCAAGATGACTTCTTGAATGTGAGAACCGTTTTTATTTTTGAGATGAGATTTTAATGGTCACTAGCTCCCAAATAAGTGTTTCACTTGCTCTTTTCTGATCTGCAGACATACGTGAAGAGTTCTTTGTACCCACACAGTCCGTCATCTTGTCTCAAGTAAATCTTCTTGCTTTTCAAATCAGTCTTTGGTATTGCATGTTATTATCAATTTACTTCCAATTATTTTCATTCCTTGTTCTGAGTGAATTATTTGAGAACAACTCTCTCGTTCTCTTTCTGGGGTACTTCTTGGGTTAGTTTTTGTGCTTCTCTTTTGCTGGTAGCCCAGTCATGTTTTTCTGCCAAGTCCATGTGAAAAGGTCAACTGATGCTCCCTCGGTCCTAGTTTAAGGTTCTTAGTTTTTGGTTGTTTGTCTAAAAGAACTTTGAGCAATAATTATAGGTTCTAAGTATCCTAACGAAACTCTAAAACTTGTTATTGGTAGTATTTATAATGGTATATCAAGCAAGTTTTAGATTTTCTTTAGGATTATTAGATTACCTTATAATTATTGCTCAATGTTCCTTTGGACAAACAACATAAAAAACACGAACCTTAAACTGGGGCGTAGGTAGTACATAATTGGATCTGTTACATTTCCTTCCTCTTGTATCATATCAATCACTAGTAAAAGCCCATGTCCAAGGACACATATTTTTTTTTTTTAAGGGCAAAATGGGAAAGGGACAACTTAGTGAGGGCAAAATGGGAACTTCGGCAGATGAAACTGTTCATTGTACTGTTCATCCCTTTGCCATTTATACTATAGATTCTTTGAGGGCGATAATGAGGTTCATGGTCAATTTCTAAATTTGTAATTACTTCTATTCCTCAATGTAGGATCAGCTTGTATACTTAAATTCACATTTCCTCGCTGTTAATACTGACTCTGCTTAGACTTGGACGATATTAGCCAGAGTTAAGAGTTTAGTTTTATGATACCCTTCGAAAAGGCTTCATGTCAGATGTATATGCACAAATGGAAATGAATGCAGTGATTTTTAAGATGCATGAAAGCATACAGTATATCTTCTTCCATGAAATTTACATAAATGCTGCAACTTCTTACAAATTGTTCTTCTTTTTTCCCCGACTTTATTCAGATTTGCCATAACAGTGGACATCCTTAAACCCGCTAAACTGATCCATACACTACTGAGTTTGACACTGAGACCAACAAGGATGATAAAGCCATCTGTTTCGACTAGCTAATCACTCCCACCTAACATGGCTATTCATCCCTCATTGTGGGAGCACTTGAATTGGAATTTGAAATGAAAAAGATAATGGGTTAGCCGGTTTAGCTGAGCGGGTATTGAATTCTGGGGGGAAATTTATGCAGTATCTTGGGCATGTGGGAGAGCACTTGAATTGGAATTGCGAAATAAAAAATATAATGGGACGGGTATTCGATTTTGGGTTAAAATTTATGCAGTGTATTGGGCATAAGATGTGTAAACTAGATCAACAGGATTCAAAATCTGCACACGTTCTCTTTATATTAAGAGGTATATTTTTGCTTATATCGCAAGTTATTAATAAAATAAACACATCACTATCTTTTGTTACTACTCTGGAACCCCATCATCTGTATAAATGAAAGTTTCTTAGTATTTGATTTTCATTAATTTGTTGATAGTTTTCTCTTGGATTGTGTGGTGTTACACTCTAAAGATAGTGTGGTGTTCCATTAAAAAATGGATTGAATACCAGGGTCGAGTGCAGTTACCTTACTGTATCGAATTGGATTAGGGGCTTAATTTATAATTAAGGCAAAATATGGTGGTATGCGATTTGCCAGCATAGTTCTCGTTAACTTCCAAATATGTTCATACTTCGATAAAATATAACAATCACAGGTGGAAAGCTCGTTCGCAGTCCATTTTAGCTGTTCTCAAGGCTCTTGATGCTGATTTCCTTTGCTTACAGGTTTTTTACAGCTTCTATTTCATATTCCATGGTTATTTGATAGACTTACTTTCTCATAATTTGCTATGCTATTAATGTTGATCTCACTGTTAATTTTACCTGCTCACATTTATCGCTAGGAACTTGATGAGTATGATACCTTCTACAAAGAAAATATAGAGAAAGATGGTTATTCAAGTATCTATGCCAAAATTGGGAAGCGTGTTGGATGTGGGATATTCTACAAGCTCAACAAGTAGGTTTATTATTTTTGTTGATTCAAGATAATGTACATTTTTTTTTCTGACTATAGTGCTGCAATTGAATGATTGATATAAATGCTTACACGTTTTACCCATTCCCGTATGTCCGTGCTCTTATTCCTGCTCAGATTGCCGGGTTATAAGGGTGATCTGTAATTGCCCTTATGGTCATATTAATGGCAAAGTAGGTCATGGCAAATAACCAACCATTTTGACTGAAAGATGTCAAGTTCAAATTACATACTACTAAGTCATTCCACCACCATTAGTAACTATAGTTTGTTGTTTTAGAGGATCAGACATGAGATGAAATTAGTATATTGCCATTTTTTAATACTCATATGCCCATATATTATCAATTTGAGGTAGCAATTATCAATTTGTTAAGCAAACATTATACGTTTTCTATTTAGTGTAACATTCTTGGCCATTTAGATTAAGATGCACAACTATTGTTAGTGATGGATGCTTGGTAAATGTGATCTTAGCAAGAGGGTTTGAAATGCTTAAAACCCAAGCATTATAATATCTGCAAGCTCTTGGTTCCGGGGAAATTGAGTTTTAAATTAGTGCCTTAATCAATGCTTCATTGTCAGTGGCTTTTTTCCATCATCACCAATTCAGCTTTTGTTTTCGTGTGTAGCATTGGATTGCATGCAAAGTGGCAGTTTGACCTTTGAGTGTAGGGACTCTAGGCATACGCTATTTTGTTTCATTGTTGTGTGGATAAAGATTTAACATCTTACATAGATTAAATCCGATACATAAATTAGCCTGCCAAGAAAGTCGAGTGCCATAAGAGTTTTCATCTCCCTCATAGTGGATTCTACCTTCCACTTTAACACATAAAAGTCCAGTCAAATGTGTTTGTGTGTATATTTTAATGCAAGGCATTTTATCGCACATCTTTTGTAATGGCGATATATATAATTTATATAATCCCTCCGTCCCAGAGTAATTTGCAAAATGAAACATTTTGGTCGTCCAACAAAGTCCCAAAATGAAAATGAAACCCAATCGTCGTACTCACAACAATTACCCACTTCACTTTCTCTCTCCTACCCAACTATCTACACTCACAACACATCACCTTTTTCACCTTTGCCTTAACTCGTGTCAACCACATTTGTGCATATTACTATGGGACGGAGGGAGTATATAGTTCCTTACTCTTTTTTGTTTGCAAATGTTTAGGTCAGAGTTGGTCATGGAGGAGAAAATAGATTTCAATGATCTTGTAGACATGATTGAAGATAAAGAAACATTTTGCAATGATCAAGATAAGATTGCACTTGGCGGAAGTAATGATGGTTTGCCTAAAGATGGTATGTTTCTTACTCCATACCCTCACTGAAAGGATACATGCAACCTTCCATGGAGTTACCATTGTGTTGTATTATAAACTCAAAGTTAATTCAATTGAAGAATTCTTTTCCCATTCGAATTTGTTTATATTGAGTGTTTGATATGCTGGGGAATGTCTGTTTGCTATTCTAGAATGTGACATTATTATTTCTATAAAAAATAAAAAATTAAGAAAAATATTAATGTTTGCTGTAGTATTCGCTCCTAATCATTTCTATAAAATGTTTTTCTGGAACTCAATTATGGTGCAGAAATGTTACTTTAGATGAACTCAGTTCCTTCTTTTTATAATAAGATGTGATTTGTTGTAGTATGATATAGTGGCTTATGGTAGCACCTCATTTTCTGGTACTACAGGGCTGGGAAATACTAAAGGCAATCGTGGAGATCTAAATGATACTCGTATACGATTAAAACGTGATTGTGTTGGAGTTATGGCCGCCTTTAAGCTGAAGAATCCTTCTCAACATTTTGTGATTGTAACAAACTCAGATTTTTACTGGTGATACAGCTCTCTGGCTTTATCTTGCTCTTTTCTGGTAAACCATTTTTCGTTTATGTGCGTATGTTGAGGCATTAATATCCTGGATTTGCTTTTTCATTGTTAGGGATCCTGAATTGGCTGATGTCAAGCTTGCACAAGCAAAATATCTGTTGTCACGTGCATCAAAGTTCAAAACATTGATATCAAACACTTATAAGTGCTCCCCGTCAGTAATTATTGCTGGTGATTTTAATTCACTCCCGGGAGATAAGGTTTGCTAGAAATTTGTGTTTTCTGCTTACATTAATTGTGCCTTGCATGTACATATTTAAAATTATTTTAGTCTTTGATGTGCTTTTATGCAAGTTCAACTAGTGTCCCCTTTCCCTTATGTATCTTGGAGCACCATACGACCATGCACCTCAGTAGTTCCCCACTTAAAGGTGTAGGTAATATTTAGTTTCCTTCCCAATTGTTCGGTCATCAAAGTAGTTTTGACCTTAAGTTTCTAGTTGACATTTATAGTGGTTGGAGCTCCTTAATAATTTAGGGTGGAGATTTGAAGAGAGGCGGAGGAGTGTAGACGAGGCCAAATAAGAGATCGGGAGGGAAGGGGAGGATGGAGTCGGAGAAGAGAAGGGCAATAGGATGGGGAGGAGACGGCGGCGGATTGGAGTTGGCGATGGGAGTAAAATCGATGAAGAAATCTCGAGGGGTGGAGAGAGAGGGTGCATTGGGACTCAAATACGGCCGGGAATGTTATTCTTTAATTCGGGATTGTTCTAATGAGGTTTTTGACTGATTCATCCGTGCTACTCTAGAACGTACCAAATCAAGGCGGAAAAAAGTGATAAAAATCACTTCAGCCTTTATTTATATGTTTATATTCGTTGTTCAAAAGGAGTTTTGGTAAATGCCCCTAAATTATTAACGCGAAAGTATAATGCATATGCAGGTTGTAGGCTAAAACTATATGGGATTGTTGTGCTTTGGTAAATGCCCCTAAATTATTGATATTCAGCACTTTCAGTTATGATAAAGGGATAATTATGGTGTAAGAATCAATGATAACAACATAGTAGTCAAAGTTCCAGTATTTATATGGATTGTTGTGTTTCAGGTATATCAGTATGTTTTATCAGGCAGTTCCTCGTTACCGGAATGTTCAGAAAAGGCACCTATTCCATTGGCTAGTGTTTACGCTTGTACAAGAGGAGAGCCAGTATTTACAAACTGCACCCCTGGTTTCAAAGGCACTCTTGATTATATATTCTTTACTCCATCCGGAGAAAGCAAACCGGTTGGGTTCCTTGAACTTCCAGAGACTGAGTCACCTGATGTAAAAGGTGGATTGCCTAATTTTTTTCATCCAAGTGATCATCTGCCAATTGGTGCCGAGTTCTTAGTAGTTTAAGTCAAGAATGTGTGACATGGAGATATATATTCAAGGTAACATTTGAATTCTGCCACTATTTCTTGTTGTTGCTTTTGAACTTGTTTTTGAAATTTGGATTTGTTATTCAGCTTTCTCTCACTCTCTCAATTGTTGGTTTTTCTTATGCTTGGTTGCATAACATGGGCAAGCCTATTGATATTTCTCTCTACTTTAATTATACTTAAGTTATTACATTGCTCAATAAGTTTGAAAATATCATAGATGATAGGATCAAAATCAAAAGGCTTTGATCATATCTCGAAGAGTTGAAGCATCTGTGAGCATGCAAATGTCTTTGAAGTTGTGATCAATTTCTAATTTCACCATTTAACTTTACTTCCATAAACTTGAATTGATTGAAACCCCAAAACTCAATAGTGTATGTATAATCAATTGTTTACAACAAGAAGAAAAAAAATGGAAGAATTTACCTAAAACATAAATCTTCTTTTCTTCTCCCTTATTTCTTTCTTCTTTATTTTTCTCTTTGTTTCCTTCTTTTTCCCTTCTCTGCTCTCGATCTCTCTTTCTCTTTCTCTCTCTCTCTCTTTGTTTATCCAACATTTTGATAAACTAGAATATAGGTTTGATTTCTTTATGACAAAACTTTCTGAGGCCTTGAACGCAAGAAATCCTTGTGTGGAATGAAAGAATAAGTGCTTGTTACTATACCATTGTGCTCAAGACATGGTAATGCAATTATACAAAAAACAAAAAGACATGTCAAGTCCCAGCACGACAAGGAAAGAGGCAAAAAGGTTGGCTAGCTTGTTAGGTGGTTTTGGATTGTCCATGCTTTTGTTGTATTCGGTGTATGCAACTAGGGCTCGAGTTTGGACAAGTTTTCGGTGTTTGAGCTCGAGCTCGTTTCATACTTACCGAGTTCGAGTTTTTCTCGATTGATTAGTGGTTCGAGCCTGAGCAAACGAGTTGACACGATCGATTTGAAAAATTAATTGCTAGAGCTCGAGCCACAACTCAGAGCTAACTCGAGTTGAGTCTTCTCAAGTCGAGTTCGAGCTGATCTAATCGGTTTGAAAAACAGCCTCATATGCAACTAGCTTCTATTATGGAGCTTAAGACTTGTTGCAGCTGGCAAAAATACTTTCCCTAATGTTTTACAGTAAATAACTTATTGTGATTGAGTACTTTTATCAATGAAACAAGTGACACTTGTTTTTATCTGCAGGTGTTCTTCGGCCTAAGTTGGGCAATATAAGTTGTAGATATCCTACTAGACCTGATATTCAACTTTTAAGAGATCTCTGCTTGACGATACTTCCTTGACATTACATATTCCTAAAAGTAGTGAAATATTTCCAAATTTTGTAACCTGAAGTAGCTAGCTCTTTATTTATCAGGACTATGGCACTGGTTGGAGAAAGTAGGAGGGGGAAATCGAATATGATATCATTGTTGCAAAGGTTCTACAACCCAGATTCAGGTCAAATTATGGTAGATGGTGTTGGAATATAAATTGCACAACAAGCAGATTAAGCAAATAATCACATAGGGACAATCATGCATTTGACAGTTTAATTGTAGCGATTGCAGTGAATCAACACATAGTAACACAAGCATCTAAAATCAATCTTTTCAAAGTAAGAAATCAGAGAGATTTAGAAAAACTTATCGGGTAGATCGAGTCGCCTTAGGAAGACTGTCCTAAGAGAAAATATTGCCCCCAATTGGTGCAACTCAGGTACAGGCAAATTCCTCCGAGGATAAAACGATCTCGGATTACATACCAAGAAAACTTTGCACACAGGTATGTAACCACCGGCGGTCCTATCTCAGTCGCTTTGAATCTCACGAACGAATCTCTATGAACGGGGAGTAATCAAACAATGAATTAAAAGCAAAAGAGTTGTTTTCTCTTTAATAATTCATGCCCAAAAACGGCTGGAGGAAGTGAAGTTTTTGTATGTAGTAATTAGGTTTTTAACGTCATATTAATATAACCTAAAAACCTTCAGCAATTCGGCCCAGGAAACGCAAGCCCAATACGTGCGCGGCCGCCCACAAGTCTTACGCGACCGCGCAGGACAACAGGCAATTCACGTCGAAGTTCTGGACACCTGCGCGGCCGCCCTCGTCCACCTGCGCGGCCGCCCTCGAGCACAGAACATCCGAAGTGGTTTTTCCCCTTAGCCAAAAATCAGTTCAAGCCCCAATGACGCTCCAAGGTCATAGGCTATGAACTTCATACCACATATATCAAAAATCCAACAATCCCCCACAAGTTCATAGAAATATGACGTGTACAGATTGTCCATTGTAATGCTTTCAGTAGTGGTACCTTTCGGCTTGAACCACTACCTATGTTATCCAACGCAAATCTCCACAGGACCAGATGAACGGGTGTCTTGAATCTGATGCCTTTGGATGTAGAAGCCTTTGCTAGTAACAAACACGACAAAAGCTATGATAGGCCCTCTATCGAACACTTGACGCTTATAAGCCATACGTCCCGATCCTCTATCATGAGTGCTTTCAAGGAATAACCCAAATTCCTCTAGTTGCGGCCAACAACAACACTCACTTAGCTGGACATCTCAGAAGATGTACTGCTAACATCTTGTCTAAAAGACTTGATCCCATTCAAAGTTTCAAACTTTTGCTTTATTTGCAGTAATGAGCACCATCCAGATTATTCAGGGGATAGACTCAGACATGTAACATATCAATCTATTTAAAGTGCTCCGATTCACCCCACAGCTTGTTATTACCACATTGAATCTTCTTTGTGGGATCTCCACTCAGATAGATTGGGTTGCTACTGCGTATGAATCAGTCGGGGTTCAGACCCATCCTCAATCTAGATATTATAAACAAAAACTAATTCAAGTTCTTTAGTTTTATAAGGTTAGTTGTGTTATCCTTAGTACCATCATAACTAACAACTATCATCTACAATCCCTTATAGATTTCAATCTAACTTGGATGTGTCAAGTAATTTCTTATTATTCATACACTTATAATTTTGACAATTTTGTCAAAACTATTTAAAAGTAGATTTAGTTGATCATGGATAAATACAGACTTTAAGTCAATTAGACCATTCAACTTTATCCTACTAGCAAGTACTAATAATAAGTAGATCACCTCAATGAAACGAGTTTCATTCCAATAGATTTGTTCAATATATCTTCACACGACGGGCCCATCGCTCAAGATAACTAGAAGCAAATATATTCATTAATGATCATTATAACCATTAACCAGTTTAGTTTATATTGAGATTAATCAATATATAGCACAAGAAAAAAAAACGATTTTCTTCAAGTATTTCGAAATACTTAAATAAGAGCTCCACCAAGAACTCTACTTGGTCGATTAATGTATCTTTATAATTTAATACAATTAGAGGCGCTTCTCTAAAACAATTAAATCTCCAAGATACATCAAATCCCAAGATATCTGAGAATATCATCATTTAGATAAATCACATTCTAATAGAAAGTTAATTAAGGAAACATATAACCTTTTAACGATTCTAATTTTCTCAATAGTAATATGTAATTACCTTGTGAAAATTCACCACTTCAAATGATCAGTTTGAAGCCAAGAATCTCATTAATGGTTCTCATCATTAATTCCAAACTTACTACTCAAGAATGACGGATAAACATTAATTTATCTCAATTAATTTTCAACCAAATGAATGCAAACAAGTTTACGTTATAGACAATACACTTATCAACATTATTTTGCAATAGACCAAGTTCACCAAAATTCATACATACAAAGCTTAACAAGGAAATACTTCATAAGAATTATTTCACCACATGTAAAAAGGTTTAACACGACAGCAAATTACAACATGCCACTTATTAATTACAAAATTCATTGACTTTGACTGATCCGTATAACATTATTTATTCTCTATATATAATAGAAGAAAAAATAACATCCATTAGATGGATTTTCAAAACATATACCCAGTCAAATATTTTACACAAGAAAATTGCAATTAATAGTGACTCAAGAAAGTAGACGTTATCTATTTCTTATATTTGCTAGTACCCTTTCACAACCAACTAATCTTAAACATTGTCATGGTTAAAAATCTTAACTAGATATAAACCTTCTCATTTAATCCATTCGTAGGTAATTAGAAGTGAGTCAACTAATTTGCATTTGCTCATATAGAGACCATACAAATTATCTTACTCTCGAAGCATCCTTAAATTTCAAACACGCACTTGATAGTCATTCAAAGCAATTTTTTAATTACTTTTCACTATCCTTAGCAATTTTAAATTTAATACTTCTTCTAAATTCATCTAACTTGCAAAGTTAGAACTTCATGGATTTACCCCCACATTTGACATCTTTGCATGATAACATAAAGATCAAATGTAAGAGTGAGACCGATATCAACTCTAATTATATGAGAGAAACATCTTCTTAGAACATAGCATAGGAGAAAATTCACATGTTAGCCAATATACCAAGGATTTTAGAATTAAAATCTTTCAAGTACATTGCTATCATCCATCCTAAAAGGTTTTACTAATAGTAGTATTTCTTACAATTTTATCTTTTATCTTTTTATGTGAAATACGTACTCGCGAGAAGTACCCCCACATTGCAAAAGATAGTCAAGCTAAAACATCATCTTTTCAAAGTTTGAGTTACTACCACTCAAATACTTAAGATATATCCTTTCCGGAATAAGGCAAGCCAAATTCAAAGATTCTCTTAAAGTATTACTTTGGTAATTTCAAACTTTAAAGACAAACTACTACTGTAACCCTTTAAGTAGCAATTTTCTCATGCACAATCTCATAATAATTTTGAGTAATTGGAAAAGTCTTACTATGAATTGATTCAAAGGCTTATGAACAGATTCACATCAAAGTTAGACTTACATCCGCTTCATGAGATTATAACCAATATAAGTTTCTTATTAGTTTTAACTGAGCTTTGTAACAAAACTTTATTTAGCACTTTAATTTACAATTAAATAGCTATAGAGAGGTCTAAGCTTGCAACCAATAAAGTGACAGCATATTTTACATGTCAAGAATCGTACTATTAATAGTCACACAAATTAGCTAACAATGAACAAGGTGATTCAATTTCAAAAGAGAACACGTTCTCTTAACTAAGTTACAATTCACCTATTCATAGAAATTTGAGACTTTCAATTAATAGCATCATACACCAATTTAAATTACTTATTCGTGATGAAAACATAATTTAAATCATATAAGGATCATAACCCAATTTAAATTAACTAAACATGATGAGACACAATTTAAATTATCTAGGTCATTATAACCAAATTTAAAATTAATCATTCATGATAGATACATAATTTAAATCTTCATGGTTAACCTGCCGTTCACAAACGATTTAGTTATCAAATCGAGATAATTAAACTTTATTCTCAGATAAATATCACATTCAACTACTATGTTAATCACAGGCATCAGACAAGTACTGCAAGACAGCAAAATACAACTTCATAAGAAAAGCAACATTTGTTTTTCTTTACCTAACCACTCAAAATATTCTACAATTGAATATGAGTCATTTCAGAGATTTTATGACACTTAGAAATATAGTGATGCACTTACTACATTACACGAATGAGCACTAAAACACTTTTAGATTCACAAATTCGTTTATGAGTCCTGCAACAACACTTGATATTTCTCATTGTCATTAATCTTCAATTTCAAGTTGTAAATATATGAAAGTGTTTGACTTCAAAGAGGTGTACTCTTACTCATATATTTACTAACTACTTAAGCGACTCATAAGTAATTATAAATTTTGAGACTAGTAAATTAAACTACAGCTTTTCAGTCCCGTCTCATGTATTTTACTTTGTCACTTTCCTTATCAAGATAATTAACATTAGGTTGAATAAAGTTTTTCAGACAATTTTTCCTCAATTGTCAACAAGTTGGTCATACGCAAGAAAAGCTACAAGAACGTTATTGTACAGCTCTAATTATCAATACTACAAAGGTGTCATACACTGAATATTCCAATTTAATGGAATAATCTCAAACAATATGACTGTACCGAATTTTCCCCGAAATTCTCTTGAAGTATTTATTAGAGTACAACAAGAATGATCAAGACTTCTCTCATCCGCTTATTCAGTTATTGATTTTCTCAAGTAAATGAAATCATAACACGAAATTAGATAAATGGTACTTTTCATAATAACATCGTTAATATAGTACTAATTTTCTAACTCATCAATTAGTGCGATTAAATAATACTTTCCAAAAGATTTGGATGTATCCGAAATCTCATTCAACAAGGTTGAAACCAACGATTTTTCCGAACATTCAAATAACTTTTAGATCAATCAACAAATATACAAATGGTAGTAGATCAGTTTTATGCTCATGATCTAAATAACTCAAAACTTGATCTCAATCAGCATGATGATCCATGAGATATTTTGTTCATATACAAAAATTAGTAGGATTCAGTTTTCATGAACCTTTACAACTAATTTTTACTACAACAGCACAAAATTAACAATCTAGAGCACCAATTATAATATTTTCTTTGATTAGCCCAATTATTTACTTGCGCTAATTTTTCACCGTTTCATATTACATAGAATCATCAATTACAAGCATAAGAGATTTGACCACATATAATAATCATTACAATTTAACATATTCTTCAACTATATTAAATTACTTGCACAAAGAATTAATCTTTCAAGTTCAATGATTATACGGACAAATCTGGATCATATCGAATCAACTACAATCAACAAATAACATGATTAATATTTTCTCTTAGACTGTTGGAATATAAATTGCACAACAAGCAGATTAAGCAAATAATCACATAGGGGCAATCATGCATTTGACAGTTTAATTGTAGCGATTGCAGTGAATCAACACATAGTAATGCAAGCATCTAAAATCAATCTTTTCAAAGTAAGAAATCAGAGAGATTTAGAAAAACTTATCGGGTAGATCGAGTCGCCTTAGGAAGACTGTCCTAAGAGAAAATATTGCCCCCAATTGGTGCAACTCAGGTACAGGCAAATTCCTTCGAGGATAAAACGATCTCGGATTACATACCAAGAAAACTTTGCACACAGGTATGTAACCACCGGCGGTCCTATCTCAGTCGCCTTGAATCTCACGAACGAATCTCTATGAACGGGGAGTAATCAAACAATGAATTAAAAGCAAAAGAGTTGTTTTCTCTTTAATAATTCATGCCCAAAAACGGCTGGAGGAAGTGATGTTTATATATGTAGTAATTAGGTTTTAACGTCACATTAATATAACCTAAAAACCTTCATCAATTCGGCCCAGGAAACGCAAGCCCAATACGTGCGCGGCCGCCCACTGTTGGTGTAATGCCCTAGGCTTTAGTTATGTTTAACTGAAAACCGTTATGTATCATCTTTATCGTTTATGTTTATTATTTGATTATTATATAGTTTGCATATTTATTGTAATAATCTCCGTCCCTGATTATTAAGAGAATAATTAGTATAATTGTCAATGGATAATCATATGATGATTATATGCATAGAGATGCACATTGAAATTATGGGTACTTGTTAGAGAACAAGTGACTGGACATGACCCGCATGAGATTTATGACATGGTCAAGTGTCATAAGTAAATCTCATAAGGTTACTTCATTTAGTCCCTAGACCTGAGATTATCATGACCTTACATATGATGAAAAATCATGTTTGATTTTAGTCAAACGATATCTTAACACGATATCCATAAAGGCTATCTTTGGCATGATCGGATTCATGATGGGAAGGATGATAAGTCAAGATGGAATTTGTCCCTCAAAAGAGAGATGTTTTGCTTGGGCCCCTCGATGAGTGATAATGATGAAAGTGTATGGCCATACCCCAATATGATTGGAATTATCATTATACTCAAGGAATCAAGAAAGCATTGAACATAGACAAGTTGACAATGACCATGACTTGTGTTCAATATAACATCGTGAGACAAAGGGAGAAATGGAAGTACACCGTTGGAAATGTGAACTCTTACGTTACATTATTTGGGTAGACATAATGGCTTGCTAGAGTCCGCTTATGTCTTATGAGGTTCGATATGATCGAACTCATTGCCAACATAATGTAATCCTATTGGGTCACACACAACTAGAATGAATTTGTTAAATCGGAGGAAGAATGATTGAGAGTTTCAGTATCTGGCTATATATGTCACGCGACATATTAAGCCAATGGCTTAATATACCGCGCGACATAATAGGCCCGTACGCGGTTTGACAGCCTGTCTCTCCTAATACGATTAGGAGAGGTATTCCTACTATTGTAGTATAAATACAAGGGTTCTGTCATACCTAAAAGGTAAGCCGAAATTTTTCAAGCAAAATTCATAATTAAATACTCTCAATATTCTTCAAGGTTTAGATCTAGCAATCATCAAGAAGTTGTTCTTGGATTCATTCAAAGGTGTGGATACCGAAAGAGGGTCTTCGCTCGTTCATCGATCAAGGCCTAGAGTTCAATCAAGTTGAAGAACGAAGTTTGTGATTCGATATCACATAATCAAATCGTTCGATAGCTCAAGAACGGAAAGCGTTCGAGGTTGGTTTAATTCTATCTCATAGGAATTTAAATTAATTGTATAGAACGGATCCTAGGGCTTCTTGGGTTTTATGTTTTAATGCTTAATTCCGCTGCGCATGGACCCTTAAAACCCAACAGTGGTATCAGAGCCCCGTTCGTATGGTTAAGTTTGAATTAACATGCTAGAATGATTATATAAATTGTTTATATGTTCGTTGCATGTTTTTGTATGCGATAGAATTTTGATTGTTTATGTGAAACAATGTGAAAATCGTTTTCGAATTATGTTGAATTAAATCTGTAAAAGAGTTGTTTTATATGATTTAATTGCATGTAATCTGAATTGATTGAAATCTGGAAATCCTGCGAACTGGCTACCTATGTCGTGCGACATAGTAGGCCACATGAGGAAATTTGGTAATCTGGCCAGTTATTTCACGCGACATAACTAGCCACTGGCTAGTTATGTCACGCGACATAATAAGCCAAATCTGGGCAGAATCAGTTTGTTTAATTTTTCTGCTATTCTGTGATTGTGTTTACAATCTGATATGTTTATATGATAATCTGGATGCTATAAATTTCTGGAAATAAAATTTATAGGGCTATGCTAGATTAAATCATAGTTTATGATGCATGCTTAATTAATTCAAATGTGTTTTTATTAATTGTTGCGATGCATGAATTAATTATTCTTAAGTGTTAAGAATTTTATTAGATGTTTAGTTGAAACATTGATTCATAGTTTCCTAATATGTTTAGATTTAGACATTGTAAATTTTGGATTTTATGATTGTTTATGGAAACAAGTCATAATTACGCGAAATTTTAAAAGGAAACTAATTGTTTATAAAAGGTAGTGATTATGTTGCCAAATCAGAGTTGATTTCTAATTGTGCATGACTAGGAGAGTTCTGTCTAAGGAAGAGTTGGTACTTAAGTAGTCCTTGTGGCTCACCTATCTTCCTGGGAACTTACAGTGCATGATTATGACTATCTTTCTTGATATGCTTATAATCTACCTTAAAGAACCTTCATTTAACTTTTAAGTTCTTTATGCCAATCCATGATTTAAACACTTGAGACCACTCGGATAGTTTTGGGTGGGCTTGCCATAGCAAGGTGCTTTGATTCTATTCCGTTTGCGAGCAAGATGAGGAAATGGTGGTTCCTATACGTTTAAAGTGGATGAACTTAATTGGGTTATCAAAATGGTTTTGGACCCAAGGCATAAGATGAGATTAAAATATGCTTAGACATATGATGTCTTAAATAAATCTCATAAGAGTCATATATGATATGATTGATGTTTTCTACCTAATTAGTTTAATCTTGAGCGGTGCGCCATAGCGTACTTGAGATTAAATTAAAGTTGGATCTTAGCCCTAAAAGTCATATACGATATGATTGATATTTTCTACCTAATTAGTTTAATCTTGAGCGGTGCACCATAGCGTACTTGAGATTAAATTAAAGTTGGATCTTAGCCCATTAAATGCATATTATGCTTATTTGCATTGGAAGGTGTATGATTTAGTGGGAGTATTTGTAAAATACATTATTTGCTCTTAAATGATAAATGTGTTGATATTGATATGTGTTCATATAATTTGTATATTTTGTTGTAGAAGTAGCATTACATAATGATAATTGCGATTCGTCCTTATGAAGGACAAAGTTCGAAAGGAACAATACATAATGTGTACGTTCTTGACGAATCCGTTCCTACTGAACCCATTGCAAATGTTGCAAAGGGCAAATGAGGAAGCAACATTAGAAACATAGTGATGACTCTGACAATATTGCTTGCCTTGTAATTGCCATCATGTTTAAAGGCTCTTGTGAAGAACCTTGAGTACATGATAACTATTCTTCTGTTCTAGCATAACGCAAAAGGGGAAATGTTCCAAGTGCAAGCTAGCAAAAGATATATGTTGTGGTAAAGGCTCTCAATTCATATAATGAAAGAAGGAGCAATCCGCAAATTGTGTTAATGGTTGACACAATAAAAGGGTTCATAAAGGAAGGAAAAGAAGGTAAAGCAAAAGTTGCTAAACCTAGGACAAATGTTGTCATAGCCGAAGAGGCTAAACCCAAAGTGTCTCAAAAGGATGCATTTTGCTATCATTGCAATAAGATTGTCATTGGAAGCAAAGTTGCAAGGCTTATTAGGAAGGCCTAAAAGGTGAAGAAGGGCAATATGATTGCTACTACTTCAAGTATCTATATGATAGATATTTTCCTTTCGACTTCTTGTTCTTGGGTATATGATACAGGATTGAATCCCACATTTGTTTAAATGTGCAAGGAACAAAGAATAGAAAGCTACTCAAATAAGGTAAATTAAACCTATGCATGGGAATGGAGCAAAAGTTGCAACATTAGCCATAAGGAACTTATGAAGTCACTTTACCTTGTGAAGTAGTACTTGTTTTGAACAAGTATGACTACGTTCCAGATTTGAGTAGGAGTATTATTTCTGTTTCTTAAATGGATGATGAAGGATATAATTTTCTTATTTTCAATAAGAAGTTTTATATTTATTTAATAATATGCCTTATTGTAATGCATATGTCATTAAATGGTCTTCATATCCTTAATGATGATAAACAAAATAATATTGAAGATATCTATGATATAAATGGGAAATCTAAACTGAACAATATGAACAACGCGTTCATATGGCATTGCCGGCTTGGTCAGATAAATAAGAAACATATATCTAAACTCCATTAACATGGACTTTTAGACTCATATGACGATGAATCATTTGAGGAATGTGGATCTTGTTTATTGAGATTATTGATCAAACCACCCTACACTAAGAGTAGTGGGAGGGCTAGTGACTTATTGGTCATTATACATGAGATGTATATGGACTGTTAAGTAGCATTGCTAGGGGAAGACTTCGGTATTTCATCACATTTCACTAAAGACTTATCTAGATATAACTATGTCTATCTGATGAAGTCCGAAGGTGAATCGTTTGAGATGTTTTGAACATTTCAAAGATGAAGTACAAAACAACTTGGTAAAACTGTTAAGTACTTCGATTAGATCGAGGTGATGAATATTTGAGCCAAGAATTTGACAATCATCTCAAAACTATGAAATCGTTTCAAAGTTGACTCCACCTAGAACACCACATTGTATGGTGTGTCTGAAAGGAGGAATTGAACCTTGTTTGACATGGTTCATTCGATGATGTGTCAAGTTGACTTTCCTAATTCCTTTTGAGGATATGCATTAGAAATGATGCGATTACACTGAATCGAGTCCCTACTAAATCGGTTCCTAAGGCCCCACATGAGATGTGGCATGGAAGAAAACTTAGTTTGTCTTTCATGAAGATTTGGGGTTGCGAATCTTATGTAAAGAGACTTGTCTCTTATAAGTTAGTACCAAATCTGACAAGGTTATTTTCGGATATTGATTTTACAATCACAAAGAGAACAAAATATTTGTTGCTCCACACGATTTGTTTCTTGAGAAATAGTTTCTCAATAAAGAATCTAGTGGGAGTAAAATTAATCTTGAAAGAAGTTCAAGAACCCGAAAATAATATGGAACCAAGAGTAGAGACAGAACCAAGTTCACAAAGGAGTTGTGAAACCGGTTCAAGATGCACAAGTCCATCGTAGATTGGATAGGTTACGATCCGAACTCAAGAAATAGTGATTTCTCGTTGCGGAAAGTGATGAAGTGGAAGTCATTAAGAATGACGATCCTACTTGCTATCAAGAAGCGATGTCCTCTCCTAATTTGGATAAATGGTTAGGAACCATGGAATCCAAATTACAATCCATGTTTAACAATCAAGTTTGGAACTTGATTGGGCTACCTAAAAGTGTAAAAACTAAAGGGTGCAAGTAGGTCTTCAAAGACCAATATGGATGTGAAGGTGTATACTTTCAGGACTAAGGATTGTAGCAAAGGGATTTAGGTTAATTCATAGTATTGACTATGTTGAAACTTTTTCCGCCAGTTACAATGTCGAAGTCTGTTAGAATTTCAATTGCCATAATCGCATATTGTGACTATGTGATATGACAAATGGATGTCAAACGACTTTCTTTAAATGGAAAGATTATTAAGGATGTGTAAAGTACACAACCCGAATAGTTTGTCGATCCAAGAAACTCTAATAAAGTATGCATGTTGCAAAGATCCATGAGATGGATTGAAGCAAGCTTCAAGGAATTGGAATCTTTGTTTTGATGAATTGGTCAAAGAGTTTGACTTTATCAAGTACAAAGATGAACCTTGTGTATGCATGAAATTCGGTGGGAGCATGGTATTATTTCTATTGTTTATTACAATGATATCTTACTCATTGGAAAAACAAGTTCCGACACTTAAGACTCGTTAAGTCTTGGTCAAGGAAAGGTTTCTCAATGAAAGATATGGGTGAAGCCGCTTACATCCTTGGCATCAAGATCTATAGAGATGGATCTAGAAGGATAAATTGGTTTGAGTCAAAGTGTTCACATTGACAAGATTCTTAGAAGAGTCTAAGAAGAGTAGCTTGTCAATGGGTCATGGTATTTCTCTTAGCAATATTCATTGTCTTATGACAACTGATGAGCAAAAGGGAATGAATGAAGTTCCATATCTTTGCGACACTTGGATCTGTCATGTATGCCATGATTTGTACTAGACTCGACGTCTCGTATGCTATAAGCATGATGAGTTGATACCAATCGATCCTGTTGAGAACCAATGGATGGCAGTCAAGATGATCCTAAGTACTTAAGAAGAACTAAGGATACGTTCTTGGGATTTGAAAGATTGGAAGTTAATCTTGTTGTAAGGGTTACAAAGATGCTAGCTTCCAAACTGACAAAGTTATTTTAAAATTGCAATTAGGATTTGTGTTTGTGCTTATTAGAGGTGCAGTTTTGATTGGAAGAGTTCCAAGCAGAAATTGTAGCCGATTCTACTACTAAGGCCATACTTTAGCAACATATGATGTAGCTGAAAGAGGCAGTTTGGATCAAAAGTTCATTTAGTATTTTGGAAATACTCCAAGTGTTTTTCCAAGTATCACTAATCAGTGAAACTTTTGTTATGACAATAGTGGTGCCACTTGTGCAAACAATGGAACCAAGATCACAACAGTGATCCAAATACTCACTTAGACGTTCTTCGAGGAATTCATAAAGAATGAGAAGACGTTCAGATATACAAAATATCAACCGATGATGACATAAGTGTAAGTGCTCCAATTTGAGCTTGTTAGAATTTTCGTTAGAAAATTAACGAAAGTTATAACATTTCTAACAATTCCTAACAATCCTAACTTTTCTAACAAAGTGAGGGTAAAATGGGCATTGTTATTTAAGGTTAAACCTCAAAAAGAATCTCAAAAAGTAAAACAAAAGGAATAAAACCACAAATAGAAATGGTAGGAACAATAAAGCTGGTACATTAATTTGAAATTTCAAAAAGAAATATTCCTCTTGTCCAAAGCTGGAGCTGCATTTAATGAACAGTGCACGCTGAAGGATCCCATCCGCGCGGATAGGTTTGCATCTTTCAGAGGGCTATAAATTGAGCCCTCCAGTCACAAAAATGAAGAGCAACAACACCAATTGCACCGAACCTCTGGCGAAATATAGAGAGAAAACAGTGAGAATTCTTCAAGAATTGTCACCATTTTCTCTCCAATCTTTCCCAACTCACACTCATCCACTCACTCTCATACTTAAGCCTTAAACACTCATACACTCAAGCCAAAAACTCAAGAACACAAGTAAGATTGGTAAACCCTCCTTCTCCTTACCCTAAACTCCAACCATGCATGCATTTGCAAACTACAAAATGTAGTTCTTTCATCTTCTTGCTTTAGATCTAAGAAGATCACCATGGAAGACCATCTCCATGGATGATCTTCTACAAAGATCAAAATTATTTTCAAGTTCTCTTACTTTCTTGCAAAGAAAACTCATTTTCAAAACCCTAAAAACCATTTTCAAGCATCAAATCTTATTTTCAAAGGATAAAAATCCCCTTCCCAAGCAAATGAAGTGTTTAGTCCTAATGTACCCCAAGGATGGTTTGGTATAGTTGATTCACCACTAAAATGTCAAGTGATCACTAACCAAAACCTAGGGAAATGGGGACAAGCATGGATGCAAAACCCCCCTTAAAATCATATTTTCTTTCTTGAGAAGTTGCTGTCCAGTAGCAATTTTCTCAGATCTCAGTCCATGGTCTAATTTTTTGGACACAGATAAATGTGGAATTTGGTGTTGACTACAAAACACTTTTTGTAGCCAACATCCAGATCTTTCCATAAATATTTTTACTTTATTTTTTGGGTGAGTAAAACTCCTCTTTTCAAATTTTCTTTCAGAGGCTAGTTCATCAGCTTCTGGGAATCCAGATCTCATATCTGAGGTTTCAAGAAGGTTTTGACCCCTCAAATCTTCTCCAAAATGGAAAATTCCTTCGCACAAATCTTATTTAAGGTGTCTGGAACAACTTTCATTCTCTGAGTTTATCCAGATTATGAAGTTTTAAGACCCTTGAATCCATTTCAAAATCAAAGGTCCACTGCCTTTTTCATTCTGGCAGAAATGGCTCTCAACTTCAAAAGGTCTTTTGAGTACCAAATCTCAATCCAAAAATCTTCCAAAAAATCATGGGATCAGTTTAAAGTCTTAAAAAGATATCCCAAATTTTACTTTTCTGAGTTTCAAAGTATTTTGGCCAAAACACACCACATACACACACACAAATGATTTTCAGCTTGGAAGACTCGTTTTACGAGGCATTCCGGGTGCACACTAACGTCCTTCCCGGCGTGTAACATGACCTCCGAACTCGAATCTCTTGATTCCGGGCATTTTTCAAAGTTTTGGCCCTTAAAACAAAAATGGCGTGGCGACTCCGTTTTGATTTTCAAAAAAAAATCGGGCATCATCACAGTGGCGACTCTGCTGGGGACTAAGCTTTTTTTAAAAAAAAATGATACTTGGTATATTGGTGGAAACCATTAAACTTCCCGTTATCGCCTCCTAACACGAGTCGGGGATAAATTGTGGTTTAACAATCCCACGTACCGGTATCACCGTTTTAAAAAAAAAAGCTTTTGAGGGTCAAGCTTCCGTCCCGGCTTTGAAAATCATTTTTGTGTGTGTGTTGATTTTTGCACAGTTTTCGTGTTGTTTTGGCCGCCTCGGAGAAAGTCAAAATTTTGACTGTCGGAATAATGTCCCTAACTGTCGGAATTTTCGTGCTTACGTGCTTATGTGCTCATTAAAATTTTCAAAAAAAAAAAAGGATTTTAAAAAAAAAAAGGATTTTAAAAAAAAAAAAGGATTTTCAAAAAAAAAAAGAAAATTTTCAAAAAAAAAATCATGCATCATATTTTTAAGACACATAAAAAAATCTCTATTTTACTCAGAAAAAGAATATAGATCAAGCTTGCACACTACGCGCACGTGACCGTACACTGCACACTACGTCCTTAACCCGGGAAATCCTTGTCGCGGTCCGTTTGGTCTTATTACGCCTCTCGGATGAGCACAGACTACCCAAACATCCCATGGAGCCTCGAGTCGACCATGCACTTGTCCGTGACACACTTTGTCCGAGACCCGGTTGGTTTTTAGTCCGGTACGTGTCATGCCCTGTCCGTGTATAGACCTTTCCTTTCAAGCCTTTGTCGGCATACCGACTCAATATCTTTCGGGGACCCTTATCGGTCGAAGTTCGCCGGTTTTCCGCCGCGGACTTTGACCAAGATATTGACCGGCGCCTTGACTTCGGCTCGGCGGCACAAATTATACACTGACCCCCAGCATTGACACTGAGTCATCAAGGATTAATGAATATTCCATGCCTAATTACGGCTTAACTGACGACAAGTCAAGATCAATTGTGGACGCTTATCAGTCCAAATCATGCCGACTTTTCGTCGAGCCCCCGGACACGATCTTGACTTTTGACGTCAGCTTTGTCCGTAATTTACATCGAATGCTCGTTAAGACTCGATTACCCGCCAGACTTTTAGGATCGTTTTTCTTTCGGTCGGTGGGACCCGCTTGCCCTATAGGACCCTCGCCCGGGGCTGTCCACCCTGGGAGGTCGAAATACAGGTGGAATACGAGGGGCTTATAGACGTAGTGACGGGGCCCACTGATCCAGGATCCAGAGTAGTTTGCGAAAAAGAAGAGCAATCTTTTCCAACCGATTAGGTTAATAAGGCATGTTTTAAGTAAACGTGAACAAATAACTGCATGTTGCATGAGCCCAATGCCCAAACACCTACCCTCCTTCCATTCCCAGACATCTGAACCTTCGTGTCCTTTCCCCCGCAGCTCCGCACAAAGCTTGGTTTCGGGCACCGGGTCATCGTTTGATTAGTTGGGAAGAGTCAAGCGCGTCATCAGCTTCGCCATTTATTCCGACTCCGGGTTTCAGAATGTCTGCATCAGCCGGTAATGATGGGGATAACGTCACTCCGTCCTCCAAAATCCCTCAGACAGACCAGTATTGGATCCAGTTGGTAGAACAGATGAGACTTCGACATGAGGCTCAAATTGATGACCTTCTGGGGGTTGTCGCAAGTCATGGTTTGACCATCAGTCTCAATTCCGATGGCACTTTTACCGCAAAGAAGGAAGGGGGTTCTCCTCCTCTTCTTAATCGTCCAGGATACATCAAGAGGCTACCCCAAGATTCCTATGTTTCCACCGCCGGGACTCCTGCCCGTCGACTTACAGGGCAACTGGCCCCCAAACAGCAGTCAGGGACGAAAGAGTTCGGTATACTGTCAGTTGTCCCCTCTCTAAGTGATGATCCCGCAAGTATCAGCCTGAGTGATGAAAATCAGGGAACAGTTGAAGAAATATGGTCAGCCATCAAATCCCTGGAAGAACGCCAGAACAGACAGCAGGCCTGGATTGAAGAGGCCACACGCCACTTCGGGACCTTAACAATATCCCAACTGACTGGGGCTACCCTGAAGGACAAACATATGCCCGTTCCCCGGGACCTCAATATCTCTCATTATCCGGCGGAGTCCAATCACTCGCTACCAGATGAGCCCAGCAGCAGATCCCCCCGGACCAGTTCCACCCAAAGTCATTCCAGCACCGCTCAACCTGAGGTCCCAAATCCGCCACCAGCCGTAGAACACATTTGGTGGGATATTTGTGACTGTCCCGATTGCCTTGAAAGGGACTATCAGGACTGGATACACGAGGACCGTCCTCCTAAGAAAAAGAAAATTTCCTCCCAGCAAAAATTGAAGGAGAGATTCGAGGCCGGTGATAACAGTGTGGGAACGCTCGGGGAGCCATCTGGGGGATTTGATTATTATGTACTCTACTCCAGTCAGTCTTCCCCAAAGCAAAAAGGGGTGAAAGAGCAGAAAAGCCTTGCCAACGACAGAATTGAGACTTTCGGACGCCAGAATACTGTGGACCTGGGTAACTCTACTGCCAATCAGAAATCTATCCCCCCGCGGGAACGGCCAGAGTTCAGTTTGACCAGCTCCCGAGTGCACACCGACAAAGAAAGACCAACGCCAGTTTGGCGCTCCCACTCAATCAACATGTTGACTGGAGATGGCAACCGCCACAAAAGGCATCAGTATAACCCAGGGGCTTCGGCAAAGGCTCTACCTCGCAAGAAAAAAGCACGAAGTGACTGGTTTAATGACTCTCTATCCCGAGACAAGGACCAAATCTATGATCCTCACCTATATGGGAGTATGATCACCTTCTGCGATGAAGATTTGCCAAGAGATGTCTCCCAACACAATGAAGCTTTGTACATCACTATTCGGCTCAACACCATATCACTCCCTGGGGTATTAGTGGACAATGGATCATCGGTAAACGTCCTTCCCCTCAGCATGATGAGGGCCCTCCGCATAAATGAAAGGCGTATGATCCCATCTACCCGGACTGTCAAGGCCTACGACGGTTCGTCTCGTCCCATTCTGGGGACAGTGACTCTGGAACTCTGGTACGAAACCCAAATGGTGCCCGCAAAGTTCCATGTAATGGATATCCCCTCCGAGTTCACAGCCCTACTAGGGCGCCCTTGGTTGCATCACATGAAAGCCATAGCCTCCACTCTCCACCAATGCGTCAAATTCATCAACCGGCAGGGAGACCTTGAAGTCATAAGGGGTGACAGTTTCCTCATAGGGAACGAAGCTGAAACAATAGCCAAGAATGCCCACAGTCAAACACCGGGGCTACATCCTTCAAGAGGCAAGTCTCGCCAGCATCCTTTGGAATCCAGCGATGCCAACTATGTCAACACACTCAAGCGAGCAGACTCCGAAGAAGTTCGATTCATCAAATTTAATTGTTATTTCCAACACTTGGAGGCGTACTGGAAGGAAACGCTGAACACCGCCATGATACAGGCACACAAGTCTCCGGTCCTCAATCACAGATTTGTCAGCATTCTGCAAACCCATTCTTTGGCCTCGCCAGGCGAGGAGATTTTCATGATAAAAGTCGACAAACACCGACAGACTCGGCTCGAATCTATGAACGTCGTGTGGGACGTCCTCCTTGCTGAACTACCTGCCAAGCCTTTCCGCTCGAGTATGGGACATGAGATTTTTCTAGCAGCACACCGAGACGCAATACGTCCTTACATCTGGATTGAGCGGTCAGATTGTGACGAAATGGAAATCCCCAGGATTGAGGAAGATCCCTACATCCACATGCTCAGCTTTCAGACGCCAAACACAATTGATTCTGGTTCAGACAAAGAGATGATAGCAACGACTGAAGAGGGAGCACAGAGACCATGCCTTTCCCGAGTTGTGAAGCCACCGACAGCGATGCCGCTAAAGAATTGGGAAACTCTCTCAGGCCCGTCCGCGACCAAAGAGGAAATGATCACCAAGCTTGGATTGGTCCCCCGTCCTTTCGTGTCAACCTTTGTAAAGTCCTCCGAGTCTCTCATTGTTGAGTTCGAGTCTCTCGAGTCGTCCGATGGCCTTACGCCTGAAGACTACGAGTCTGTAGCGAACGTTGTATTCCCTTTCGTCTTCAATGAAATGATGAACCTTTCTGAGTATCCCTTAATTGCCACTTTAACTAATGATGAATTAACTAATAATCTAAAAACAGTTAATAACGATTCACTAGATGAAGAGGCAGACACATTAAATGAACAATATATCAAAGAAATCTTTAAGCAGGTTGTCCGGAAAGAGGAAAATCGAGCCCAAGCTGCCGAAGAGATTTTGACGAGTGTGAATCTGGGAACTGCGGAAGAGCCTAAAGAGACGCAGATTGGTAGTTTCTTCGAAGGGACTGAAAGGGATGCCCTAATTGAGCTGCTAAAAGAATTCGTGGATGTGTTCGCATGGTCCTATAAAGATATGCCAGGCCTCGATCCTTCCATAGTTGAGCACCGAATACCGCTCGACCCAGAAGTCAAGCCAGTAAAACAGAAGCTAAGAAGAATTAAGCCCGAATGGTCCCTACAAGTGAAAGAGGAAATAGAAAAGATGCTCAGAGCAGGTTTCATCAGGGTCATTGAATACCCTACATGGCTTTCCAACATAGTAACGGTGACCAAGGCCAACGGAAAGATCCGGTGCTGCGTAGACTTCAGAGACTTGAACAAAGCCAGTCCAAAAGACGATTTCCCCCTGCCAAACATCGACATTTTGGTAGATTCCACGGCCAACCATGAAGTCAAATCCTTCGTCGACGGTTTTGCCGGCTACAACCAAATCAAAATGGCAGAAGAAGATCAACCCAAAACAGCCTTCACAACCCCTTGGGGCACATACTGCTACACGGTCATGCCATTCGGACTAAAGAATGCTGGGGCTACGTACCAAAGGGCAGCTACAGCTCTGTTCCATGACATGATCCACAAAGAAATTGAGGTCTATGTGGACGACATGATAATACATTCCAGAGGATCAGATGGCCAGCACTTTGTTGATTTGAGAAAATTCTTCGGCCGCCTCCGAGACCACAGCATGAGACTGAATCCAGCCAAGTGCACTTTCGGTGTAAGACGAGGTAAGGTGCTAGGATACATGGTGACAGAACGGGGAATCGAAGTAGATCCCCAGAAAATCAAGGCGATAGTTGAAATGAAGCCGCCCCGGACACTGACAGAAGTGAAATCCTTTATGGGAAGACTGCAATACATAAGCCGCTTTGTAAATCAGCTGACCTCGATCTGCGAGCCGATCTTCAAGTTGATGAAGAAAAATGCCTACACAGAATGGACCCCAGAATGTCAGCTTGCCTTTGAACAGATCAAGGCATACCTTGTGAATCCTCCGATTCTCTGCCCACCACATCGGCAAAAGCCACTCTTGCTATATCTAACTGTCACGGATACAGCAATTGGGGCTATGCTAGCTCAAGAGAAGAAAGATTCCAAAGTCGAAAACGCCATCTATTTCGTAAGCAGAAAGCTCCAAGGAAGCGAACTCAATTACTCTGCTTGCGAGAAGACTTGCGCAGGTTTGGTCTGGGTAGTGGGAAAGTTGAAACACTACATGCAGTCTCACCCGATACATCTTGTCTCAAGAATAGACCCCATCAAATATCTGTTCGACAAGCCTTCCATCTCCATGAGGTTGGCAAAATGGTCGTTCTTTTTGGCCGAATATGACATCACTTATGTTTCAAGGAAATCTGTAAAAGGACGCATAATGGCAGAACATTTGGCCGATTTCCCAAGTGATGAGTCCCGAGGACCTGAACCTCAATTTCCCGATGATGGAATCTTCGCTCTAGAAGGAGAAAATCGCTGGCAACTCTTCTTCGACGGGGCGTCAAACAAAAGGGGGAACGGGATAGGAATGCTTCTGGTCGATCCTACTGACGAACACACCCCCATAGCAGTAAGGCTGAACTTCGAAGTCACCAACAACGCTGCTGAATATGAAGCTTGCATAGCCGGGTTGGAAGCCGCCCTTGAAAGAAATATCAAGGAATTGGAGGTGTATGGTGACTCTGCCCTCATCATCAATCAGGTCTCTAACAAATGGAAGACCGTGGACCCGGGTCTACAGAAATATCACACTTACATGGAAGAGTTAGTAACTCAATTCAAAGAGATCAGCTTTCATTACTTGCCCAGAGATCGCAACAGATTTGCAGATGCTCTGGCAACACTAGCCTCCCTCGTTGAAATACCCGAAGGGAAGTCCGTCAAACCATTCAGAGTCGGTAGAAGAGAAAATCCCGCTTATTGCTTTGAAATCGAAGCAGAAGCCGAACCGGCCAATGATCCCTGGTACACTCAGATTTACCAGTACCTGAAGGATGGCGAGGCCTCTTTCAAAAATGAAGATGGGGAATATAAAGAAGGAATCAAAGCGAAAAGTCTCTCAGCCCTGAAGCGGCTCGCCTCCCATTATGTTCTTTTGGGAAACATGTTATACAAAAAGCGTTATCAAGGCCCCCTCCTGCGATGTATCAGCAAACAAGAGGCTACCGAACTCATGAAAGAAATACATGGTGGTACCTGCGGCCCTCACATGAATGCTCGAGCTCTGATGCAAATCATACTGAGAATGGGGTATTTTTGGATCTCCATGGAAGCCGACTGCATCCAGTTTGTCAAAAGCTGCGACAAATGTCAGCGATACTCAAATCTTAATCACTTGCCTCCTCACGAGTTATACTGCATGACAACCCCTTGGCCTTTCGTCACTTGGGGAATTGATGTCATAGGCAAAATCACACCATCAGGCAGTAACGGCCACGAGTTCGTCCTGGTAGCCGTGGATTATTTCACCAAGTGGGTTGAAGCCAAGTCCTACAAAATCCTCAATTCAAAGAAAGTTGCCCTCTTCATCAAAGAAAACATCATGTGCAGATATGGGTTGCCAGCCGAAATCATTTCAGATAATGGATCCCACTTCGAAGGGGAATGCGACAGGCTGCTGGCAGAATTCCGAATAACCCGTCACAAGTCATCTCCTTACAGGCCCCAAACCAACGGAGCCGTCGAAGCAGCAAACAAGACTCTGGAAAATATCATCCGGAAAATGGCTGTCCAAGGCAGAGATTGGCCCGAGAAGTTACACCTGGCACTCTGGGGCTACAGAACATCAGTCAGAACGGCAACTGGGGAAACACCGTTTGCCCTCACATACGGAATGGAAGCCGTACTCCCAATCGAGCTAGAGATCCCCTCGCTCCGTATACTACTGGAAAGCCAGATCAACGAGGTCGAATGGCTCCAGAGTCGCCATGACGAATTGGCCCTACTAGATGAACGCCGACTGAAGGCCATGGAACACATCCGAGCCTACCAAGGAAGAATGGCCAGAGCCTTCGACAAGAAAGTAAAGCATCGGGAGATCCGAGAAGGTGATCTCGTTTTGAAAGAAAAGCCCCCAGTCCGTATCAACCCCCTCGGCAAATGGGAGCCTGTATGGGTCGGGCCATATGTCGTCCAGAAGATCTTCTCCGGAGGAGCCATGCAACTTGCACCCTCGACGGAATCCCTTTGTACACCCAAATGAATGGTGACAAGCCGCGCAGATACTACGCGTAAAAAAAAAAAAAGAGTGCTAAAAGAGTAATACCCAACTAGATTGAAAACCCAAGAAGGGCGGCCTAGGTAAAAACAGGTTGCACCAAAAAAAAAAAAAAAAAAAAAAAAAAAAAAACAAAAAACAAAAAAAAAAAAAAAACAACAAAAAAAAAAAAAACAAAAAAAAAAAAAAAAAAAAAAAAAAAAAAAAAACAACAAAAAAAAATCAAAGTTGAACTACGAAGACCCGAGCTCCTCAAAATGAGGGGAACGTAGGCAAATGGAAACGGTTCGGTCTAAAACACAAATAAAAGTCATACTTTGACATCAATACAATTGATCATACCATGAAAGCGTCTGGAAAAACTCTAAAGCAATTCAAATATTCATTACAAATTAAAAGCTCTTTGATGAGTCTAAGCCCGATTCATTCCTACAACCGGCAACCTCGCTAAAAGAAACTAAGATACATAATCAAATTAATGTGTCCGCCATGACAAGAAAGGGATACTCTAAACCTCGTAGTCACTCCAAGCCACTCATCGGCCTCTCCCCTCTTCTTCCCCTTCGAGTCTTCTTTTTCCGAACCGGAAAAATGTCAATCTTCCTCCTACCAAGCTCTGGTATAGGAACAGAATCTATCAAACCAGCCTCCGCCAGGGCCTTAGTAGCCCTAGCCATCTCTCATCTCCCGTAGCCTAGCCGGTAGCATAGGAGCCCTCCTCTCCCGTCTCTTGACGTAAGCCTCATAGTCGGTCACGCGTCTCCGCTCCCGTCATGAGGGTTGGCCCTCGCCTCGGCCCTCCTCCTCTCGTAAACAACAGTCCTCCGCACCCACAATGGCCTCACGCCGTCTCAAAATAGCCACCCGAGTCTCTCCTGCATGCCTCTCATACCAATCCAGGTACCAAGTGGTCAGAACACCGGCCTTGGACGCTCGAGAATAACCCGAGGAGGAAAGGCATCATACCTCCATGCTCGGGAAAGAAATGGAAACACCGAGGGATCATCCATAGAAACAGGAGCCACCACCCCGGTGGCTATATCATCAAAATCCCCCAAAGGAACCTCCGCTCCTGTGCCAAACCGTCTCGTAACTAAAGCCGAATATAGAAGCTAGACCGAGAAAGCCCCTAAGCATGACCACATGAGACCCATCTCGAAGCACTCGCGAGTCTCCACCCGCCAACAAGGCACTCGACCATCTGATATCTTCGGGCCTGAGACCAGCCATCCAACGTTCCCATGAGCCCCGATCATCGAAATCCACAAGAACCCCTCCCCGGCAAATGTCCAAGGCTTCGATCATGTCGGGAGTTTCCCGAAGAACCCCCAAACGCTCCATCACCCACGGGTCAAGAGGAACGGGCTGCCCCCGCGCATATACCGTCTTCCGGTAGCGCCTATCGAGAGCATGAAAAGTCTCCCCGTAATCAAAGGAACGACATCTCGCCCTGTGCGACAGCCGAACGACAACATCTAGCAGAGATCGATGACGGATCCCAAAGGAATAGACCATGAACAGGTGCCAAACATACAAAGTGCAAAGGCATCCCAATAGGCATCATCCAAGCCTAGGCCCCTAAATCTGTCCGGAAGACCGGAAATATCGAAATGATCAGGACCGCGGATCATACCTTGCGCTTCCTCCGGGAAAGATGAAGGAGGACGCACAATCCGTCAACAAAAGAAGCCCCTCCGGCAAAGGAACCGCTATCTCTTCCACCTCCGACCACCAAGCAAGGCCCGAAACTCTTCGACACTCGGAACAATCTCGTTGAAGGAAAGGCAAAAGACATGCCTCCTAGTATCCCAAAATGAGGAAGAAGCCCTCAAAAGACTCGTAATCCGAATCAATTCCTTGAGAGACCATAAGCACTTCACCTTGTACCTTTCTTCAAAGAAGGACCTCCTCTCATGCATAATCTCCCGACCAATCCTTGAACTTGTTGAAGAATGACATTTGGGATTCTTGGGACAATTTTGATGGAGCTTTTCTAAGGTTTTCCATGGTTTTTCTCTCTTTCTCCCCGAAAATGGCTGTTTGGACTGGAGGTTGAAGAGGATATTTGAATTTGAAATATAGTGAGACCAGATCTGAAGCAAAATTAAAGGACTCTGTCAGATGCAGGACTCCTCCGCGCGGATGAGATTGTTTTCCATCCATCGAAAATCTGCAAGCTAGCCCAAGCCGCTACACCAAAAGAGGAATATTCCGTCCCGCTGCTCGAAACCCGTGCAAAAAACCTCCCCAAACCAAACCCATATACCAAACACCTTGCAAAAAAAAACCAAGGCTCATGCAACACTGCATTCATACTGCATTGCGTTCATAAAATAAAATCCTAAATTATTACATTCCAAAAAAAAAGAGTGTGCATAAAAAAAAACAAACAAACATCAATAAAATCCTAAATTATTACATCCCAAAGAAAAAAGAAGAAAAAAAATGTGCATAAGCTGTACAAATCTCAATCTCAATCTCAAATCTCAAAAGAAAAAAAAAAATCAATCGGAGTCTCTAGCGCCCGATGTCTGCCCCCGGCCCCTCTTGCGACTCGGGCCCGCCTCCTCAGGAGCCCTGAAAATCTCGGGCTCGTAATCGTCCTCGTCTCCAGAAGAGGCTCATCAGACCAACCGGTACGCTCCGATAGGGCAAGCCGAGATCTCGCGAAAAATCGTATCCAAAGGTGAAGGCGTCGGACTCCCGGACGTACGAAGACGACCCGCCATGCCGCCATACGTGTCCCCGCCCGTGTGGATCCCCGAGAATGACGTGATCCGAAGGCAAAGACTGCGCTGGGGATCAAGGAGAGGAGACAGAGGAGTCTCTGAAGAAGTCTCGAGCGAATAGGGGAAGCCTCCCGTCGACAGTGCGCCGCCGTGGTCGCCTCGCTCTAGCTCGAGGAGCCCCGCAAGCGACCATCCTCCCGATGAATCTCTTGGCTCGATCACTTGCTTCGTCAGCTTCTCGACGACCACCTCCGAAAACTGCACAAAAGCAAAAGCGTCAAAAAAGGAAGTGATGCTAAAGATGATGAAACAAAAAAAAAAGAAAGAGAAGTCATACCTTCATACCCGGACGAGGCCGGAAAGCTCGTGGAAGCCGCTCAGGCTGAGGGATCTGCACCCTCAATCGGACCCCATCCTGGATATATGAAAAATCCGTCCGAGGGTACCGCGGGATCCCAAGCCCCTCTCTATCCGTAACCCGAGGCATCCCCAGCCTCCTCAAGACGAATGTCGCATATGGCTCAGTCGCCACGAAATCCGAGAAGTGCTGACCGGCTCGGTAATCATCCCAGGTCACGGACCGATCACTCGGGTGCATCATATCGGCGGGAGGCTCCACCGGTGTCCTCAAAGGCGAGTTCACGCCATGCTGACGCGTCACCCTCTCTCCCAGATAATAGACGCCGCAGTCGACCTCTCGTAATCCTCCGCCGCACACCCAAATCTCGCGCCCTTCAGCTGCGCCACCTCGAAGCGATCCTGTGGGAAGAATATCATCCCCTCATCCGTCTCGGCCTCCGTCAAAGGAAGGCAATCCGCGTACTGAGAGTCGTACGCCCTCGGAGCTTATCTTCTCCCGGCATGCTTGGACCAAGACCGCATGGCCGGATACGCCCGACGTACTCCGCCGGCCGCCGCCACATCGTGACATGGAAAAACTCCAACGCCCATACCGCGAAAGGTAAAAATCCAATCAACCCAAAGGCAAAGAAAAGTGTGTGCTCAAAAAAAAAAGGGGCAGGAGGGAAAGCAAAGAGAGCTTATACCTCCAGTGGCAAACTCAAAGCAAGACAAGGAGCTCACAGCCCTTCCGGCCGTACCTATCAAGAGCAAAGTAAAGCTCGCCACTCGCCTCTCCCCAAGAGATATCTCCGACCGTCTCCATGTCCTCTAAGGACCTCAAGAAGGCAAAGACTGCCGTCCCCTTAGCATGCCCAAAGAGGGTGCTCGAAAAAGCAAACCACAAGAAGGCCCTAGCGATCTGCTCAGCGCCTATCCTCTCCTCCTCGGCCTCGTAGCTCACGATGGTCTCCACAATCTTACCGTAGACCACGGCATACTCCATCCCCATCCCCTTGGGAATAGGGGAAAATCCTGCAAGAGCCTCGCAAGTCCGCGTCGCCGTAGCCGTCCCGCCACTCAATGCCGCGTCCATTAAAGGACAAACCCGTGATCGCGGCATAGTCGAAGGCGTAACCGTAGCCTCGCCCCGTAAGAAGTGAAACGTGTGGGTCGCATCCCACTGCCGCGCTAAAGCGAACATCAGGCCCTTGCTCTTAGGGAACTTGACCAGCCCCCTCAAGCACTCAACGAACTCCCAAAGCCCCGTCTCAACAACAATCTGCCTCGGACTCGGCAAAGCTCCTCGGCCCACATCCGGAAGCCGATCCCACAGGTCAACTACGGACTCCACTGATCCTCGAGTCTTCATTTTGTTCAGCTGCTCCGTCACAAAACGGTTTCCGCCCTGCAAAAAAAAAAGGAGAGAAAATGTCAAAAAAAAATTTGCATTTGCATTTGCACAAAAAAAGAGCATACACATGCATTTAAAAAAAAAAAAAGAAAATTTCGGCAGCATAACGGCATGCAATAGACATAGCCCCATTTTTCTCAAAGAAAATACAGTTTTCAGCAAATTCCATTCAACAATTTTCAATAAAAAAAAAATGCATACATGCATATCCTACAAGAAGTTGACGGAAATAAAACTCCGTCCCATTTTCAAAAAAAATGCATACATGCATATCATCCATCTTACATGCAACGGGAGGAAAAATTCGTCCCACTTTTCAAAAAAAAAATCCTAAACATATATACATCTCATATTGGCAAAATGCCCATTCTTTCCAAACAAAATGCATGCATTGCATCATTCATCAATATCAATATTCAATTTCAAAAAAAAAATCATCATCACAATTTTCGAATTTTCACATGCAATTTTCGGATAAAAAAAAAATGGCGAAAAGGCCAATTCTTTCTCCAAGCAAAATGCATATTTCGGGACACCCGCATAATCATTGCAACATGCAAAGCATCAAAATCAAGATTCAAAGCCAAGAACATCAATCATTCGAATTTTCAAAAAAAAAAAAAATTCAAAAATCACCCAAAATTCAAATTTCAAACAAGAAATCAACAAAGGGATCAAAGGGTTTCAAAGTATACCGTTCGGAGATTCGAATCCGAAGCCCAATGTTGCCAAGCATCGGGGTAATGCTCCTCCGCAACCGATTGCGAAAGGGTGTAATGCCTCCTCATTCGGACAAGCTCCAATCGTCTCTCCGCGACCGGGCCACGTCCTTGGCCTTGAAAAGCACCTTCCCCGTGTTCCATCGCTCAAAAAATCGAAGAAATCGGAAGATTTTTGAAGCTTTTTGGATAACAATGGCGGTTCCCCTCGGCTTCTCTCTCTCTGCTCTCGACAATTTCAAAAAAAACTGAATGGGGAAGGAGAAGGGCGTTGGCCCTCATTAATACCCCTGACTTTCAAGTCCTCTCCGCGCGGACAGGATTGTAAGGGTCAAAATGACCCTTTTGCCCCTTAAAATCCCAGGACTCTGCAATTCAGTCCCCAACTTGACAGAGTTAACCAAAGTTAACCAAAGTCAGCCCCTTGTCAAGGAAATCATTCCCGGCAGTAAAACGTAAGACCGAGTGCCCCGAGAAAGATAACGAGATCTCATATCTTTCATCAAAAATCATCCTCCGGCAGTAAAACGTAAGACCGAGTGCCCCGAGAAAGATAACGAGATCTCGTATCTTTCATCAAAATCCTCCGGCAGTAAAACGTAAGACCGAGTGCCCCGAGAAAGATAATGGATCCCGTATCTTTCATCAAAATCATCCCCGGCAGTAAAACGTAAGACCGATCTCCCCGAGAAAGATAACAGATCTGGTATCTTTCATCAAAATCACCCTCCGGCAGTAAAACGTAAGACCGATCTCCCCGAGAAAGATAACGGATCCCGTATCTTTCACCAAAATCCTCCCCGGCAGTAAAACGTAAGACCGATCTCCCTGAGAAAGATAACGAGATCTCGTATCTTTCATCAAAATCACCCTCCAGCAGAAAACGTAAGACCGATCTCCTCGATAAAGATAACGGATCCCGTATCTTTCACCAAAATCAATCTCCGGCAGTAAAACGTAAGACCGATCTCCCTGAGAAAGATAACGAGATCCCGTATCTTTCATCAAAAATCAATCTCCGGCAGTAAAACGTAAGACCGATCTCCCTGAGAAAGATAACGAGATCCCGTATCTTTCATCAAAATCTTCCCCGGCAGTCAAACGTAAGTCCGATCTCCCCGAGAAAGATAACGGAATCCCGTATCTTTCATCAAAATTACCCCCGGCAGTAAAACGTAAGACCGATCTCCCCGAGAAAGATAACGGATCCCGTATCTTTCACCAAAATCAATCTCCTAAAGAAACGTAAGACCGATCTCCCCGAGAAAGATAACGAGATCTCGTATCTTTCATCAAAAATCAATCCCCGGCAGTCAAACGTAAGACCGATCTTCCCTGAGAAAGATAACGAGATCTCGTATCTTTCATCAAAATCATCAACGGCAGTAAAACGTAAGACCGATCTCCCCGAGAAAGATAACGGATCCCGTATCTTTCACCAAAATCAATCTCCGGCAGTAAAACGTAAGACCGAGTGCCCCGAGAAAGATAACGGATCCCGTATCTTTCATCAAAATCCTCCGGCAGTAAAACGTAAGACCGAGTGCCCCGAGAAAGATAACGGATCCCGTATCTTTCATCAAAATCATCCCGGCAAGAAACGTAAGACCGATCTTACTGAGAAAGATAACGAAATCCCGTATCTTTCATCAAAAAATCAATCTCCGGCAGTCAAGCGTAAGACCGAGTGCCCCGAGAAAGATAACGGATCCCGTATCTTTCATCAAAATCCTCCGGCAGTCAAACGTAAGACCGATCTCCCTGAGAAAGATAACGAGATCCCGTATCTTTCATCAAAAATCAATCCCCGGCAGTCAAAAGTAAGACCGATCTCCCCGAGAAAGATAACGAGATCCCGTATCTTTCATCAAAATCATCCAACGGCAGTCAAACGTAAGACCGATTTCCCAGACGAATACGTCTGATTTTCCCCAGCAAAGGCTAACAAAATCCCCAAGAAAGTTAACGGAATCCCAAAAGCCAACGGAATCTCGAGTAGCACTCGAACTACGAAAGGGCTTGATTCCCACTAGGGATACGTAGGTAGCCTATCATTAGGTCCACTCAACCAAAACGGTCACCCTCTCCTTCGGCAGCAGACGAAGTCCACCGAAAGGCCATTTCAAATTAAGGTCCGAGGCGCCTAAAAAGCCATCATCATCAAGGTTCGAGGCACCTAAAACGCCATCTCCAAGGTCCGAGGCACCTAAAAAGCCATCATCATCAAGGTTCGAGGCACCTAAAACGCCATCTCCAAGGTTCGAGGCACCTAAAACGCCATCTCCAAGGCTTGAGGCACCTAAAAAGCCATCTTCAAGGTTCGAGGCACCTAAAACGCCATCTCCAAGGTTCGAGGCACCTAAAACGCCATCTCCAAGGTTTGAGGCACCTAAGACGCTATCACTAGGAAAGCGATAAATCGCAATCATCCCCAGCAGAGCGGATAGCCATCAGACCGAAAATGTTCATTCCTATCCCCAGCAGAACGGATAGCCATCAGGCCAAAAATGGTCATCTCTTATCCCCAGCAGAGTTTCTCTCCAAAGAACCAACCGCAGAACTCGCTCATCGGGTTCGAGGCACCTAAAACGCCATCATCTCTGTGGTCAAAGACCCGAACTACGATCGGCTTGATTTCCATTCGGGATACGTAGGTAGCCTATCGCTAGGTTCACCACCCGATCACTCGATCATCCCGCCAAATATGGAGCCTTACTCTTATCGACGACCCCGCTTCCTTCGAAAGCGCCGTCGCCGAGGGGCTACTATAAGTGCTCCAATTTGAGCTTGTTAGAATTTTCGTTAGAAAATTAACGAAAGTTATAACATTTCTAACAATTCCTAACAATCCTAACTTTTCTAACAAAGTGAGGGTAAAATGGGCATTGTTATTTAAGGTTAAACCTCAAAAAGAATCTCAAAAAGTAAAACAAAAGGAATAAAATCACAAATAGAAATGGTCAGAACAATAAGGCCGTTAATTTGAAATTTCAAAAAGAAATATTCCTCTTGTCCAAAGCTGGAGCTGCATTTAATGAACAGTGCACGCTGAAGGATCCCATCCGCGCGGATAGGTTTGCATCTTTCAGAGGGCTATAAATTGAGCCCTCCAGTCACAAAAATGAAGAGCAACAACACCAATTGCACCGAACCTCTGGCGAAATATAGCTGATTGACTCCTGAAATGGACATTTCTTTCTGCTGCCCCTGGGCTTATTTCGATGCTGTCCCTGGGCTTATTTCGGTACTCGTCTTTGTACTCGGTCCCCCTCGTTCTGTTCTTTCCACTCCTAGAACTAGTGTTGTCTTTCTTGCGCTCCTCGTCATGGGCACTCTTCTTCTCTTCATGTGCTGCTTGCTTATGCCCTGACATTCTTCCAAGCTTAATATATGGTACTCTAAAAGTCCTACTCTATTTATTTCAAATGAAAAATAAATAAATAATGCTTTGAACATTTATATTCTCTTCACTTTATAGAATAATAAAAAAAAAGTCAATACTTAGTACTCTACTTTATATCCACTTCAATTATCATTAGCAAACAATTATATCCTTAATTCACGTGCAATTTTTTACTCATTTTTTAATATTTTCTAAATAATTACATTCTTTAGGAAAATACTAAATCTAATGGAATTTTTGACAATTTATTATCTATCTATGAGGAAAGTATAATTGTATATTATGTCATCCTTCAGTTAACTAGACGTCCATTTTTCTCTTAAATATATTGATGTGGCTCCATTGGCGGAGCTACATAGGGGCAAGGAGGGCCACTGCCCCTTCTTGACTTTTAATTTTTTTTTTTTTTTTTTTTTTTTTTTAACAATGGTGTTTCACTTTTATAAATACAATCATACTTTTTCCGCCCCACTAAAAATTACACATTTATTTTAGACACGAGGATTAAGAGTGAATTTCATTAATAAAGAAGCAATAATATTTTTATTTAAAAAACGTGTAATTTTTAACGAGACACCAGTGAGATAAAGTGTAACTTTTAGTGGGACAGAATAGTATATGTTGAAGCAAAATATTGTATACTCCCTCCGTCCCGGCGAAAGAGCCACAAAATTTGTCCGGCACGCAAAATAAGAAATGTGATGTAGGAAAGAGAAAAAGTTTAAATGTTGTGAGTATGAAAAATTAAATAGGAGAGAGAATGAGTGGGAGGTGATGTAAGAAAGAGAATGTTGTGAGTGTAAAAATAAAGTAGGAGAGAGAATGAGTGGAGAGAATAGTGATTTAAGGTTTTCTTTTTGGGAAAGTGGCTTTTTAAATGGGACGCCCAAAAAGAAAATAAATGGCTCTTTCGCTGGGACGGAGGGAGTATTTGTTATTTTCTTTAGGTGGGTGAGATTTGTAGAAGTTGAATCTTTTGGTACTTTCTTGAATTATAAGACCAATGAATTTATTATTGTCACCATTAAAGTAGGTATTTAATTATGTCTAAAGTTGTATTATATATAAAAAAAATAGCCCAAATTTTTTTTTTGGGGGGTTTGCTCCGAAATTTGTTGCCCCTCCTTACTAAAATTCCTGGCTCCGCCACTGTGTGGCTCCCTGACTCATTTAGCTTATCATATTTGTTTTATGCGTATTTGGTATGCTATAGATGATTCTTTTTTATTCTGTTTTAATGAATTTCGAGATATCGGAGAGCTTTAGTTAGTGTTCTAGTTAGTGTTCTGATTGAAATAACGTGGCACGTATTGAAGATAATGTGGGAACGCAACGATTACCTGTTAAGATTGAAGATTTTCTATGGAGATTATTTTTCTTATTGTAATAGAACTCTATTTAGGCCTCGTGCACAGTTTTATAAATAGAGAGTTTTAAAAATGGAGCAGTTTTTTAAACGGGACTTTTTAAAACGATTTATTTTCTGTAAATGTGTTTGGTGCATCATTTGAAAACGTTAATTTAGAGTTTTAATGTTTGTTTACAATGACATTTTTACCCTTTTAGAAATCACATGATTTAATTTAAAATCTACCCATTTGGATCTTTTAAAGTATTGTTCGACAACAATCAATGCATGCAATAAATAAATTTGTATATTTTCAAAATAAAAATATCAAAAATGTTGTTATTTATTGAAAAATGGAAAAAATTGGCATACATAGGTTAAGAGCAGGACTTGAGAGAAAAAGGGTTAGGAGGGTTTAGGGGTATAAGGAGAAAATAAAAAAATCCAGCTTTTATTTTGTAGCTTTTTAGTGAACGCTAGTATTTTGAGCGGCCAACAAGTTTTCAGATTTTTAAAAAGTAATGCTCTTAAACTCTTGATTGACACGCTTAATATTAAAAAAGTTGATTTTTCCCCTCAATTTTAACAAAAACGCTCAACAAGACGAGGCCTTAGTAAAAAATAATAAAGTTTTGGTAGAAAATTGCATAGAATACTTTCCTAGTTTACATAGACTAGGGTTCTTGAATGTTTGTATATACGTAGGGATTTGTACATGCCAAAAACTCACACTGCACAGCGTGTGGCACCCATGCGGTGATGCTGACGTTAGCGATGACGTCATTATTTATTTATTTTATTTTTTATGGAAGAAAATCAAAATTTCTCGCAATTTTTTTCCCACCATCAAAATGTAACACTTTTGATGAAGAAGTGTAACATTTTTTTTTTGAATGTAACACTTTTTTTCTCATCATCAAAAGTAACACTTTTAATGAAGAAAAGTAACACTTTTAATAAAAGAAAGTAACATTTTTTATTTCTTGAAATGTAACAGTTTTTCTTCTAAAATGTAACATTTTTTTTCTTGTAACACTTATAATGAAGAGAATATAATACTTTTTTTTTAACGAAATGTAATAGTTTTTCTTTCAAAAGTAACACTTATAATGAAGAAATGTACCATTTATTTTTGTCTTAATGTAAAAGTTTTATGATAAAATGTAACATTATTTTGCAGAAAAAAAGTTACATTTTAAAAGAAAAAAAGTTACATTTTAGAAGATAAACTGTTACATTTCAAGAAATAAAAAATGTTACTTTCTTTTATTAAAAGTGTTACTTTTAATAAACTAAGGAACACAAAAAACCTTAATTGTTCATGTTAAGAGCAGGACTTGAGAGAAAAAAGGTACATTTTAGAAGATAAACCGTTACATTTTAAAAGAAAAAAAGTTACATTTTAGAAGAAAAAAAGTTACATTTTAGAAGATAAACGGTTACATTTCATAAAAAAAAAATATTACATTCCTTCATTTTATATGTTACATTTGCTTTGCAAGAAAAAATGTTACATTTTAGAAGAAACACCGTTACATTTTCATGGAATAAAAAGTGTTACATTTATTTTTTTAAAAGTGTTACATTTTTTCATTAAAAGTGTTACATTTTGTTGGTGAAAAAAATTTGGCGGGAAAAAAAGTTTTTTTTTTTTTAAAATTAACGTAATCGCTGACATCAGCATGAAGTCATCACTGCCAACTGTGCACTGCACACCGTGCGGTGTGTGCACAGGAGACCTCCTCTTTGTACATAACAAAAATGGAAGAATGATTTTTCCTCCTACTTTCCTTACTATTAACCTTTTTGTACTGACCTGTGTCATTGGCACGAGTTTTTAACCTGTGCCATTGGCACGAGTTTTTAAGTACTAATATATATATATACTCTCTTCGTCCCATCAAAACTGATACTTATTTCCTTTTTGGTCCGTTCCACCAAAACTGATATTTCCCAAAATGGCAAGGAAATCTTCACTATTTACCCCACTCATTCTCTCTCCTATTTCACTTTGAGTTGGTCTCCTGTGAGAACAACAATACCCGTCTCATGGGTGAGACGGGTCGAAATAACCCATGATCCATGACCCATGACCCAGACTATTTCCACTCTTGTAAATCAAAGAAGCAAAAGGTCACGTCCCAATGCCCCAACTCTTACTATGCGTACTTTCTCTTTCTAGTTTTTTATTATTTCTTTTCTTTTTGCTTTTTTTTATTATTTTTTTTATTTTCATTATTTTCTTTTTATTATTTTTTTTCTTTTTGCTTTTTTTATTATTTTTTCTTTTTGCTTTTTTTTATTATTTTTTTATTATGTACTATTATTTGAATATTTTTTTCTTAATGTAATGACTGTTGTGTTGGGTTAGAATATTTTTTTTTTTTTTAGTTTTTATATTATTTTTTCGGCTTTTCAGTGGTTTAGAAAAAGTAATAGTTACCATCTCTTAATGTAATGACTGTATACATATAAAGTAACATTGTTCATAAGTAAACGTAATACCTGTTTTGCAATATCAACTATTACTTAAACAAATGAGAAGTATTACTCAAAATGAAAACAGTTCCTAAAACTATTATTAGTTAAAAAAATAATAATAACACTATTACTTCACAAGTGTAGTACTATTACTTATAGCAATACCAACTATTACTTAAACAAATGAGAAGTATTACTCAAAATGAAAACAGATCCTAAAACTATTATTAGTTAAAAAAAAAAAATAACACTATTACTTCACAAGTGTAGTACTATTACTTATAGCAATACCAACTATTACTTAAACAAATGAGAAGTATTACTCAAAATGAAAACAGTTCCTAAAACTATTATTAGTTAAAAAAATAATAACACTATTACTTCACAAGTGTAGTACTATTACTTATAGCAATACCAACTATTACTTAAACAAATGAGAAGTATTACTCAAAATGAAAACAGTTCCTAAAACTATTATTAGTTAAAAAAAAATAATAACACTATTACTTCACAAGTGTAGTACTATTACTTATAGCAATACCAACTATTACTTAAACAAATGAGAAGTATTACTCAAAATGAAAACAGTTCCTAAAACTATTACAGTTAAAAAAAATAACACTATTACTTCACAAGTGTAGTACTATTACTTATAGCAATACAAACTATTACTTAAACAAATGAGAAGTATTACTCAAAATTAAAACAGTTCCTAACACTATTACTCCATCAAACCAAATATACCAGCAAGCATCAACATAAAATTGATGCCTCACTATGAAAACTGAAGCTAGCAACTCAGTAAGTTGATCTATACCCATCTCCCTCAGCAGACTAAACACAAAACATTTGGGATTCCAAGCATTATCAACAGTGAACAGAACACCAACACCCAAATCCATAACCCAAAACTGGACTGACAAATGCTGCAAATTGATCAAGAATATTGAGGGACTAATATAAGAAGAGAGTGAGAGAAGACCTTCCGAGGACAGCGGCTGCGGTTTGGACATAGGTCTCGACCATCTCTTCATCGGAAGGACGGGGATCCTTAGGGAAATCCATGGTGATGAGCCAGTGATTGTAATCGCATCCCTCGAACAGTATGTCATCTGGATTAATCGTTTCTGATTCGAAGTTTCTAGGCGACCGCGACGAGAGCAATGTCATCGACGATTTAAACCCCCTCGACTGAACAAATGGAACCCCAGGGTTAGGGCTTTGAGGAGCTACAGCCGGCGGGGAAAGACATTGAGCCGGTGACGGGAATGAAATTAGGGAAGAGATGGATTTTTGGGTCGCCGGTGTGTAGGTTGAAGGTAGGATTTGCCGGAGAAGACGATTGGGAGGGATCCCTGTTATTATTGCGTATAGAGAGATAGTGATGAGAGAGAGAGAGTGTTGCGTGGGTATTATTGGACGGGTCATGGTTATGGATCCGACCCGTCTCATGGATGAGACGGGTTTCTCTGTTCTCACATGAGTTTTTGTCTTTCACTTTTACACTCACAACATTCTCTCTCCTAACTATTCCTCCCACTCATTCTCTCTCCTATTTAATTCTTCATACTCACAACATTTTCTTTCACTTTTTCTCTCTCTTACTTTTCCTTAATCCGCGTGCCCAAAAATTTGGTATCAGTTTTGGTGAAACGGCGGGAGTATATATATATATATATCTATAATATAAATGAGGGATGGGTTTGCTACAGTGGTATGAACAGTTTCAAGCGGCGAAATTTTCATTTGGCCCTCATACATTTGTCTCTTTCCCAATTTGCCCTTAATTTTTTTTTAATTAAAAAAAAATTAAAAAAAAAAATCACGTGGCCTTGGACACGGGCATGTACTAGTGTGTATATATATATATATATATACACTCTGTCCCAGATCAATGTAGACTTCTTTTCTTTTTGGTCTGTTCCAGTCAAATGTAGACTGTCCAAAATTTAAGGAAATCTTTACTATTCCCACTCATTCTCTCTCATATTTTACTTTTACACTTACAACACCAATCAAATCACTATTCGTTCCACTCATTCCCTCGCCTATTTAATTTTTCATACTCACAATATTTTCTTTCACTTTTTATCTCTCTTACTTTTCCTTAATTAATCTGTGTGCCCAAAAATTTGGTCTACATTGGGCTGGGACGGAGAAAATACATTTTAATATATATAATAAGTTTAAAATATTAAATATTTAAAGGATGTACAAAGCATATTTATTGATTTATTATTTTTCTTTATGGAATGGTAATTACTTTATTTTCTTTAAAAATTTCATTATTTATAAAATAAATTTACTGTTTTTTTTTTACTTTTTTACTATTGGTTAGCATGTAGTTTAGTTTTTTTTTTTTTTTTTTTTTTTTTTTTATTTGGAGGTTGGTTTGGGAAGGGGGATGGGTGTAATATTTAAAAGTATATATTTTTCATTTTCCCTCATCTTTAAAAACTATACACCCCTTAATAATTAAATCAACTTCAAACCAACCAATCTATTGATCACGCGCATGGTACATGGTGAATTAACGATTTTTTTTCCCATCAACAAACCCCAAATTGACGGAATAATTTATTTGGGGCCCTGTTTCAGTCAAAAAAAATATGTGAGGGTCCGTTTTAGTAACGCCCTATATACTTCATGCCCTATTTTGTAATTTACCCAATTTAAAACTAGGTGGTAACATTTTGGATTGTCTTTATAAATTATTAATAGGGCAAATGACAATTTAGTGCCTAAAGTACATAGGCGTTAATAAGATGGACTCTTATCATCTCCTCCTGGTAAGAAAAGAAAGAAGCAAAGAAAGAAAGAGTCATGGCCACCTAACCATACCCCTTCCACCCTAACCCCACGCCGACTCAATTTCAGCCACCTTCCTGACCCTTTTTTCTCTTCCCAAGTTTCCCCTTATTCTTCATTTTTCGCCCTTGCTTCTTCCGCTTTCCTTTTCTGCGCCTGCTTCCTTTATCTTTCCCATCCTTCATGCCGCCCCTCCCTACCCACATCGCGACCACCCATATCTACCTCAAAATACATAGACCTGGATCTATTTTTGGATATAGGGATTTCAAAGGCAGTTTCGGATTTTGTGTTCTAAATGGTGAAAATGAGGATTGATGCCGCAGGAAATGTGCTTATCAATCTTCGTCCACGTGGCAGGACCAATCACTTGATTCCTTGACCTGAAATCAGAACCCACGACTAGCCGAATGTGTCTCCGGCTTAGACCCTCGGGCGTGAGAGTAAGTATGTATGTTTGGAGAGCAAATAATGTATTGAACAAAGGTATTCAAAATAACAAAATTGCAGTTACCTCAAAACCGTTGTTGTGATTATGTATTTATAGTTGCTTTGATGAGGGCGGTTATTTTTGGTAGGACTACATGAGCTCCGTGATTTGAGGGACGGTTACATGTCATGAGAACGTGTCCTGAATGGCTCCTGATTTGTAGGGAACCAGTTATGGAAAGAATAGAAGCACGTGCGTCTGTAATCGTTAGGTCGACGCTTTCTTGGCAGGTCGAGGTCGCCATTTGGGATTGGGTTGACCTGACTAACGGGTAGGGCTGGACCATACCTGAAACAGAACCTGGATCATAAGGTCGGACTAAGTTAGGTCGGGACCTGGTAGGTCGGACAATGAACTTAAGTCGACTGATCAATAAGATGGGCCTTGATCCATGTAATAATTGGGCCTAGCCCACTGAGAATGTGGTGGTAATAATTGCTTGAGGACTGGGCTTCACTCGCTTGGCCCAGCTCGACACTTTTGGTATGTTCAGTGGCCCCCAACTTTTTGAGTTGACTCTGTCGACCAGAAAGTTAAAGAAAACCTGATAAAGTTTGTAGTAGTTCGCAGGTCGATGCTTGAGTTGAGGTTTACTCGCTTGATGATGATGTGGCTCAATCCTGATCATCGGCTGTTGAACGACTGGATCGTTAGGAGCGCCGTATTCCGCAATCATTACTGTTTTTAACGTTTGAGAACCATCTTGGGAAACGCTTTCCGCATTTAATTAGGAAAATAAACCTTTGAATTTTCCTTTTCCTTCTCAATTACTGAAAATATAAAAGCTCCAATCTTTCTCCTTTACGAACTTTTACTCTCTCCAACTTCTCGTGTAACTCTGGCGAAGGAAGCAAAAAGGAAACTGATTTAATCCGAGCTTTCGTCTCCTTCAGTAACCCCTTTTCGTTCAGATTGATTAAGGTATTCTTCTTCACTCTTAGTATTAGGGCTTAATTTATGCACTTTCTTCGATTTCGTCATGGCTAGGACTTTTAGCTGTGAGTCCGGAGCTTGGTATGGCTATTGTAGTGTAAATCGAAGAGTTTATAAGCACTTGAATGGGGTGTGGAGAGAGATGACAATGGAGGAATGTTTTTCAATTTTGATCCGGTGGGGATTGCGTTTTATCGAGTTAACCTTGCCTGTAGGAGAGAACTTAGGTGCTTTATAAATGAGTGACCCAAGAGTTGTATCTTTTAACCTTTTCCATGAACTTCTTGACCACATTGCAGTATTCTATATCCAAGGTCCCAATAAATCCTCTTTTCTTAGGAGTAGGACGGGATTTCCGGGGGAATCTAGGTCGCCCCTTAGTGTGTCTACTAGGTCCCTTGAAACTGCGTATAGAACTGATTCCCCTGTTTCCCCTTCTTCTTATACAGATATGACGACTCAAGGAGGAGCTTCAGCTTCAAATTCTTCCAGTCCTCGTATTGTTATTGCCTTTGGGTCCTTCGTTGTGTCTGGGAGGAATGAAAGGGGCTACGTGCCCCAAAGACCACGCAAAGGGAAGCAAAATTTTCCCTCTCGGCTAGAGATGCTTTATGACTTTTGTGAGGTGAGCAAGGAAGAATTTGAGGTAGCCATATATAACAAGAAGGACTTTATGGCCCAGTTTGGGGATTCTTATAAGGAGGATTCCACCAGAGTCGCCTTTTACTATGGCCAATTTGAGGCCGGCTTGAGATTGCCATTGGATCCGTTCATAAACAAATTTTTAGAGTGTATGGACGCCCTGCCCCTCCAGCTGGGGGCTAACACTTGTAGGGTTTTGGTTTGTTTTGCTATGGTATGTCAATTTCTGGGGTATGAGCCCTGTATGAGGGTTTTTAGGGAGTTTTTTAGTGTCAAATTTGATAAGGTTGATGGGATAAGCACTCCCTCTAAGCCAAAATCCCCCAAGTTGTTCATCAACCTCCCTGGTAAGGCTAGTGGCTGGAACTCTCATGTAGTGGTGGTGGAGAGTAGGCTAGGATGGAAATTCCCTTTGCCCGATGCTGATTTCGAAGTAATGAGGGATCAAGATCACTGCGAGCCTTATTGGCATGTAGATCTGTACAAGAGATTGGTTGAGCTGGCAGCTAAAGGGCCCATCAGCTAGGAAGTCTTAGGCACTACCAAAAATAATTACATCCAGGCTGGGATGATGCTTGGAGATAGGGATGTGGTGCCTCTGGTGCCAATTGTAAGATGCTTAAGGTATCCGGACTGGGTTACCCATGCCTTGGGTAGGTTTGAGAAGAAGTGCTCGCTCTGTCAGAAGACTCCCAAGTAATGTAAAGATTATGGGGAGCATGTTGGTGGTAAGAATTTACTCGTCCTTTTATTGCTTGTATGTGAAACCTTTGAGATCGTGCATAGGGTGCTTGAATTGTTCATGTAACTCTGAACCCGTAAATACTTTACTTGTAAGTAGATCTTGTAGTCTGTACATGCTTAGCTCGTACGTAGAACTTGTCATTATGAATTTTAGCTCGTAGTTTGTTTGTTCGTATGTAGAACTCGTAGCTCGTACATAGAACTTTCTTGAACTGACGAACTAACACTTTGGCTGCTTTGATTTTGTGCAGTTCTGACTCCTGCTCAAGAGGCTAATATGGGCCGAGCTGTTGATGTTAGGAAAAGAAAGAGGAGCTGTGGGGCTGCCAATGCTCGGGAGAACCATGAGGCAGAGGGGTCCAAGCGAAACGAGCTTCTGAAGTTGGTGGACCAAGACGCTACCCAATATATCCCTGTTGAAGATGAGCTCGAGGAGCTGGGAGAGGAACGAGTTGAAGAAGGTGCCCAAGGGGTTGAAGAGGGTGATGCTGCTGAGGTCGATGGGTCGGAACAAACCGAGCTAGTTCAAGCTCGTGTTGATGAATTAACCGAGGTTGCTCCCCTAGTTGGGGTGAATTGCTTGGCTAGGGAATATCCCGAGCTGGAATACGGCCAGGTGGTAGTGAGGAGGGGTGCTGACCAAGATTTGGTCAAGAAGTATACAAATAGAGCCCTGACCCCAGAAGCTTGCCGCGCTAGAGTCGGGCTAGCCCATTCCGAGGTAACACTTGTGATTTTATGCATTGCTTTCATTTCTTTTGTTTGTCCCAAGTCTCCACCTTACTTCTGGTCGACCTAATCCCCTTTCTTTACTCGTTATTTCAGTCTCTTGCAATGATAGAGCTTTCCACCAGCTACTGGAAGGCTGCGGAAGAGCAAGAGAAGCTGGCCAAGTCGATGCTGGCTCGTAAGAACGAGGAGCTGAATAAGCTGGGGAGGACCATGCTAAGTTGAAGGAAGAGCACGATAAATTGAAGGAGACCCACTCTGATCTTGACTCGGCGTATGACGCCATGAAGCTTGTGAAAGACAATGAAGTTAAACTGAAGGAAGATGCCTGGAGGAGACTGGGAGAAGCTGATAAGGAGCTTGCTAACTCAAGGAGGAGAAGAAGAAGATATCTCAGGATCTTGAATTGGCGACCCAGCAGTTGGAAGAAGGCACTGTCACTTTGGAAAAGAAGCAAGAAGAGCTCGACGCTACTCGACTTAGATGGGAGGCGGAGCTATCTGACGCTGTTAGTGCTGCCAAGGAAGCTGCTGGTAAAGAGGCCGTGAATGCTTACAAGGAGAGTGACGAGCTCCACAATTATATCACTGAGAAGGCGAGGGGATTCTTTGATGTGGGCCGTAGCCATATGGCTCGGCGCATTCTGGTGGACCCCTATGTCAACATATGAGTTGAGAAGCTGGCTAGATGGGCTTCTGAGGACCAATACAACACGGCAGCTCGCCAGGGCCATCACCTGGTGCCCTATACTGATAATGATTTGGAGCTTATTGCCTAGGATGATGTGGAAGCAGAAGCTGAGCTTTGGGTCCCTCCCCCTGTTGAACCCGTCAATTTCAATACTATTCTAGCAGAGCTCGAGGAGCCTGACGAGCCGGCCTTTGATGGCGACACTCCTGAGCATGGATTTTCTGAGTCGGGTAAACCCATTGGCCCCCAGCAGCGAGAAGATCCTGTAGATGATCAAGCGACCACAAGTAACCAAGTTGAGGCTGACCCGTCCTCTTTAACTTAAATTTGAATGGCTGTGTAATCGAACAAGTCCCAAACACTTTTTGTTTTTTGCTTTGTAACTGTTGATGCTTTGGCCCAGTTTTTTGGGAGGCATCTTACTTATGCATTTTGGTTTGCTCTTGTCTTGGCCCGTTTTGGGAGACTGAGCCTTTATTTAATCGTAGCTGACTTTCATAGTTTGGATTCCATGCTTTTGATTATAGCACGAATACATGTCGAGCTAGATTTAATAGGACAAATAAGTCGCCCTAAGCCTTAGGTCGACCTGGTTTTATGGTAACTCAATCGACCTTAGACTTGTAAAAAAATTTTTGCAAACGAGATTGACTAAGAGTCGAACCTGTTTAAGAGATCAAAGCTGACCAAGGGTCGAGCTTATTAGAACGAAGTCGACCAAGGGTCGGACTTGTTAAAGGATTGAAGCCGATTAAGAATCGAGCTTGCTAGAACGAGACTGATTAAGAATCGAGTCTGTTGGAACAAAGTTGACTAAGAGTCAGACTTGTTAAAGGAACGAAGCTGATTAAGAATCGAGCTTGTTAGAACGAAGCTGACTAAGAGTCGAGCTCGTTAGAACGAAGTCGACTAAGAGTCGGACTTGTTAAAGGAACGAAGCTGATTAAGAATCGAGCTTGTTAAAATTAATTGAAAGTGTAACACAATGTTTGGTCGAATAGAACTGCGATTTTTATTGAAGTAGGAACATGCTTACATCAAACGGAGAGCTAGAACTATGACAAATTCAAACTTGGAAACTGCACTAACTTTGCACTGAACTAGAGTGTTTAACTAGAAGTAGTATTTGATAAGGTGAGTAGCGTGCCATGGATGCTTCAACTCTTCACCACCTAGGTGAGAAATTATGTAGGTTCCCTCTTTGATGATTCGAGTGACAATGTAGGGACCTTCCCAGTTGGGAGATAATTTGTTTTGCTGAGTTCTCCTTCCTGTTGCTTCAATCTTTCTCAGCACGTAATCACCTACTTGGAATGATCTCGTCTTCACCTTCTTATCATGGTAACTCTTTGTCTTCTGCTTGTAGTTGACCATTCGTAAGTAGGCTGTGTCTCGCTTCTCGTCAATCAAATCTAGGTCCATCAATCTGTTGGTGTCGTTCTGCTCTTGATCGAAGAAGACCACTCTGGCTGTAGGAAATCGCAGCTCGGCTGGTGCCATAGCTTCCGACCCGTATGCAAGAGAGAATGGGGTTTCCCCCGTAGGCCCCCGAGTGGTTGTGCGGACTGCCTAAAGAGCAAGGGGGAGTTCATCCAACCAGTTGCTTCGTCGGCTAACCAAGCCCGTCTTAAGTGAAGATAGGATGAGTTTATTTGCTGCTTCTGCTTGTCCATTTCCTTGAGGATATGCAATAGAAGATTGCCAATGTTTGATTCCTACTCGATTCATTTCTTCCTCGAAAGCCCGGGAGAACTGTAAGCCATTGTCTGACACTATCGCCCGGGGGATCCCAAATCGACACCAGATGAAGTCATGAATGAAATTGATGGCATTTTCCTTTGTGATGTGAGCTAGTGGCTTTGCTTCGACCCACTTTGTGAAATAATCAATAGCGACGATTACATACTTGCAATTTCCACGGGTGGGAGGGAAGGGTCCAATCAAGTCGACGCCCCACATATCAAACGGCCAAGCAGCGATCACTGGAGTTTGCTCCATTGTAGGCAGATGAGGTAGGTTGGCAAACCTTTGACACTGGTCGCATTGCTGAACAAAATCATGGGTGTCAGCTCTCATGTGTGGCCAGTAATACCCTAAAGTGATCAATTTGTCGGCTAAGGTTCTGGCCCCCGGGTGTCCGCCACACACTCCACTATGCACCTCATGCATTAACTGAGTAATTTCTTGGGGGTGAATGCACTTCAACAATGGCCTAGTGTACGACCTTCTGAATAGCATGCCTCCTTGGATAACATATCTCGGAGCCTTCTTTTTAATAGCTCGAGCTTTCTTCTCGTCCTCAGGGAGCTCACCCGTCTCCAAGTACGCCTTCATTTCTTCAATCCAACATTTGTCATAAACCCAATTTCTCAAGGGGTCCTCTATGCATTGAATTTTGACCCTTTCATATGCTGGATTCTCAAGGTAGGAGATGGGCTCTTCATGTTGCTCGTCTGTAGTAGCCAATTTCGAGAGCAGGTCGGCCAATTCGTTGTCTTCTCGACCAATCCTCTGAATTTCCCAAAACTCCAAGTCTTTTATTAATTCCTTTACTAGGTCATAGTTTTGATCAAAGTAGAGTTTAGCACCTCATACTCCCCTCTGACCTGGTTGACTATCAGTTGGGAATCACAATACGCCATAATTTTGGTCGCACCAAAGCATTTGGCGTACTCGATGGCTGCTACCAAAGCTTCATACTCTGCTTGGTTGTTGGAGGCCTCAAACTTGAACCTCAATGCTTCCTCATAGACTGTCCCAGACTCTGGTTCGATCAGTACTATCCCAGCTCCACTAACATTCTTCGTTGCTGACCCATCTGAGTAAACTTTCCAACAGCCGTTGGGTATACAAGTGACGGGTTGGGACTCTGGCTCCTTTCCCTTAACTTTCTCCTTCTGGGCTCGCACCTCGCTATCTTCCTTGGTGAACGTCAGCTCGACCAAGAAGTCTGCCAAGGCTTGAGCCTTCAATGCCTTTCGAGGTCGATACTCGATGTCAATTTCTGTGAGAGCAATTGACCAATTGAGTAAACGACCTGAACTTTCTGGCTTGTGTAGAATTTTTCTCAAGGACGCGTTTGTCAGCACAACAATAGGATGAGCTAAAAAGTAAGCTCGCAGCTTCCTCGAGGCTACGACTAAGGCATACGCGACTTTCTCTGCCTTCAACATCTGATAGGGCTTTGCCAACATAGTACACGGGCTTTTGAAGTCCCTCCTCTTCTCAAACTAAGACCGCTGCAACCGAGTGATCACCCACAGACAAATATACAAACAAAGTCTCTCCAGTAGTCGGGCTGCTCAATAGAGGTGGAGTAGCGAGATACTCCTTGAGTTGTTGGAACGACGAATGACATTCGGTCGTCCATTCAAAGTTTTTCGTCCCCCTCAGTGATTTGAAGAAGGGGAGAGATCTTTCAGCCGACTTGGCTATGAAGCGGCCTAGTGCTGCTACCATACCGTTAAGTCGCTGCATCTCCTTGATACTGGTGGGCTCCTGCATGTCGACTAGAGCCTTGATCTTTTCTGGATTAGCCTCTATTCCTCGTTGTGACACCATAAAACCAAGGAACTTGCCAGCTACTACCCCAAAGACACATTTACTTGGGTTAAGCTTCATGTCGTTTGCTCGTAGATTGGCGAACGTTTCCTTTAGGTCGACTGCGTGACGTCCGATCTTTATTTTGATGACCATATCATCGACGTAAGCCTCCATGTTTCGACCAATCTGTGAAGCAAATACTCTGTTCACCATTCTGTGGTAGGTCGCACCTGCATTCTTTAACCTTAAAGGCATCATATTGTAGCAGTAGATGCCTCCAGCTGCTTGAAATGCCATATTTACTATGCATCCTCATGCATCTTGATCTGATGATAGCCTGAATAGGCATCGAGAAAGCTGAGGGTGGAATGTCCAGCAATAGAATCAACAAGCTTGTCGATCCGAGGTAGAGGATAGCTGTCTTTTGGGCAAGCAAGGTTAAGATTGGTGAAGTCGACACACATTCTCCACTTGCCATTAGCTTTTTTCACCATGACCACATTAGCTAGCCAGGTGGTATGTGTGGCCTCTTTGATTATACCTGCACTCAAAAGTTTTTGTACCTCGAGTTTTATAGCCTCCTCTTTGTCGCGAGCAAAGCATCTCAACCTCTGAGGTTTGGGTTTTATGGTCGGGTTAACTTCCAATCTGTGGACAGCGACCTCCTCCTTGATCCCCCTCATATCCTCTACTCGCCATGCAAAGACGTCACTGCTTTCCTTGAGTAACTCGACAATCTCCAATATTTCTTCAGGTGACAGTTGGTTTCCAATCTGAATTTTTTGCTCAGGGTAGGAGGGATTTGTGATCACTGCTTCCAGCTCGTCTACAGCCTCTAGCTCCGGTCCATCTCTATACTGCAGGGTCTCGATGATGATCTCTCTAACCTTCTGTCTTTCCTTGGCCCCCAAGTGTGGAGCTTCCTCGACAATCATGCCGTCTAGTTCATCTGCGATCTCACTGGTGGTGGCCCCCGAGTTATTGTCGATCTGGAGGCATAGCTCGCCTATGCAGACTTGGTCGACCATAACTGTATCTTGATCGACCAAGGTGACTTCAGAGTGACGTGTCGACTTCGTCATGACCTCGTCATGCGAGCGATAGGTCGACTCTTCCACCTCGGTGATTGTAGATAGTCTAGAAGTTGTGGTGACTGACTTCGACATTTTCAAATATCCATCAGCAGTTTCAATCTCCAGCTCCCTCTTCTTCCTGGTTCGTAGGACATGGTCAAGATATTCTCGAGCTGTGCTTCGTACACAACCGACTCCAGCTGGCGTCGGGAACTTGACTCGCTGATGAGGGATAGAGGCCACCATTCCAAGTGCGACCTGACCTGGGATACCAAGAATTGCAGCATAGTCACTATTGACATCGATGACAATAAATTTTACCTTGGATACGGCCCTGTGGGGGTGTTTGCCTATGTCTACGTCCAACTCAATCTGTCCCTTGGCGTCGACCCGGTGGTTGGTGAAGCCCTCCAACCTGCCATCATATCGCTCGAGCTGCTCATTTGAAAGTCCCATCTCTTGAAATGTTTTGTAAAACAAAATATCCTTGCAAGCCCCCGTGTCAATCAAGAGTCTGCTCGTCGTACACCCATCTATTAATCCTGGGATAACAAGAACCTGTTCTCTAGCTGCTACATTGGTTGCCAGCTCGTCCGGATAAAAACAAATCATCTCATCTCTGACATAGCTTCTAGGGGGTACGTGAGGTGCTTTGCTGAGCTGGAATATCTTGTGTTTGATGGCAGTGTTACTAGCTTGCTCCGTGATAATGCCCAAGTTCATCCTAGGCTGCCTCGGCTCTGGTTGTCCACCCGCAACTCGTTAACCGCCGCCTACTTGAGGTCTCTTCACATATGCGTCGAGCCTTCCCTGGTCGACCCACCTCTGAATGATATGATTCAAACTCATACAATCGTCGGGAGTATGACCTGTATCTTTGTGATACTCGCAGTATTTTCTGTTGTCCCTTCTGAACTTATTTGCTGGGTTCATTGGGGCCGGTGGGCCTAGCTCGACCGTATTCATTATTTCAGTTCGACTCACCGTTAGGGGAGTGAAAGCTTCGGGCACTTTCTCAGTCGCCCTGGTTCTATTCTTGCCATTCTTGTTGTTTCCCCCATTCTTAGCCGAGTCCTTCTTATCAGTATCAGCGACCTCAAAATACATAGACCTGGATCTATTTTTTGGATATAGGGATTTCAAAGGCAGTTTCGGATTTTTGTGTTCTAAAAGTTGAAAATGAGGATTTTTTTTCTTTGTTTTTAGGTGAAATTGCAAGAACTAGAGTATACTTGTAGGTTTATATTTGTTCGTTGACTTGTTCAGATTTGAGGTTGTTGATGAAGCTCTCGAAGAAGGAGAGGGAGGGCGGTGTTTACGGGAAGGGCCGGAGAGGTGGTAGATGGCTGTAGTTTGGGGGAGGAATAATTTTTATGTAAATATTTTATTATTTTTTATTTAATTTATGTTAAACAATAACTCCTTTTAAAGAAGTTAATATTTTGTTTAGGTGTTTTGTAGTATATAAAATTAACAAAATTATAATAATTGAAAATTTATTGAATTTTGGTGATAGAGAACGTAAATTTTAAAGAAGCTTGTTAACATTTTTGTTAATAACGTTAACGTTTTTTAACTCCGTCGAAGAAATTTAATTGACATCCAATTTTGCACCAGATTGCAACGAATTGTGAATATAAAGATCCAAATTGCAATTTTTGATACATTGTGTACCACATTGCAATTTCATGTAAACTTAATGGTACAAAATTTCAATTTACCCCAAATCAAATCAAACATGAATTTTCATAAAACCAGAAAAAGAATTAGGATAATATGTGGGATTATTTTAAGGGCAAATTACCATTTAGGGCCTGAAGTCATATGACAGTCTTCGTTAAAGCCGTTAATTTGGGATCGTCCCGTCATATAAATGGGACGGGATGAGACGATATATTCTAATCCCGTATAAAAGTGGGCCTATTTGGGACATCCCGTTTGGGACGCGAGACAACGTGGGATGGGACAGGATGTCCCGTATTTTTTAAAATTTTATTTTTTCTTTATTTTGTTAACTTTTTAAAGGTATTTTAACACTTAGTCCTTAGTTTTTGTTTTCAACTATCCATTACTTTTTCTAAGGTGATTAAGCTATATTATGAATTTAAGCAGTTTTTATTTTGTAAAAATGTAAGAGATTAATATTATATTTTCAATTTAATGTTTGGCATCATCTCTATTAGATTTTGATCTCATAATATTACCGTCTTCTTGTCCCGCGTTGTCCCGTTTTGTCCCGCCTCCCGAGGTGAAATGGGACGCGACGAGGATTTTTTTCATCCCGCGAAGAATTCGGGACATACCGTCCCGTCCCGTAAAATTGCGGGATTTTCATAGTTTCGTCCCGTCCCGTTTTACCGAATTGACGGCTCTAGTCTTCGTGAAGGGGCCTGGAGAGGTTTTAATGTCAATTTAGGGTCTGTCATTAAAAAATTTACCTAGTTAAACGATTTTTGACGGAATTCATTAAAAAACTTGTTAAAATCTCATGTGCCTCGCACGTGCTTATCTGATTAGTTCAAACTGAAGTTAAATTTTATATTAAGGAAGTTAAATATAATTTCATAAAATAAAAGGACTGGAATTAATTTTGTTTTAAAAAATATTAAATAATCACATTTAGGAACTACTCCAGATGATCGACAACATGAAAAAACGGCAGGAAGAACAACAAGCCTACTTCATTGACTCAATCCGCGATCGCGGAGTCACAACAGTTCCCCAATCGGATGGTTCCTTCGTCTTAATCGAGGACGAGAACATCCCTCCTTACACAGTAGTGCCAACTACACTCAATGCCCTCCTCCACGGGACTATGGAAAATCAACAGGGCAGAGCAATCCTCGCCCCATTCTCAAACCGATCACGAGCTAAGCAGCTCCAAACTCTCTAACTCAGCCCAATCAGCTTCATTGGACAGCCGAACGCAATTAGCTAGGCTAACCAGGTTTTGACCCCAAGGTCCAATACCATCGGCGCACCACCGGGTACACTCTGCCCGAACCAAGCGGACCCCAATATCCTCCTGGATTCACGCCATACAATCTGATGCTTTAAACCGAGGTCAACCGGGCTCAGAAATATTCCAACTTGCCACCTGCAACTGCAAGCTTGCCTTTCCTCGTCAATGAGGCACCACCTCAAGCACCGACTGCAACTCCAGCATATGCCAATCAGTATACACCAGGACTGGGCTAACGAACCTGAACGTTGCTCAAGCGTCAATACCCACAAACATTGCACCGGCAAACCCGGAAACAAACAACCTTTCCCCTACAGCAGACTCAACCATCATTTGGTTGGTAGAACAGATCAAGGGCCTGAAAGGAATAAATGCCAGCTCCACGAGCAACTCTCTCCAGCCAGTGGATCCAACCAAGTGGTACCACTACTGGCCAAGTTTCGAATGCCAGAAATGGACAAATTCGACAGACCGCATGCTCAAAGACTCATGCCGACACCTACGTGATTGGAATGCATGCCAAAGGAGCCAAGTGCCAACAAATGGCAGACCATTTCCACCTATCCCTCAAAGGGACGACATTGAAGAGGTTCATCAGCATCAAGCCAGAAAATGGTTCCAACTGGGAACAAATCAGTGATATTTTCCTGGACAAGTACCGTTCCAACCTAAAATGGGAGACCAACAGGCAAGACCTGAAATGAAGTTGTCAATGTTGAGGACATAACTGAGGAAAGTTCCCAGCCTGCTCACTCCAATGCAGTTACTTTCAACTTACCCAACTATAAGACCTGCCCTCCGCCATCCACATACGAACACACAACAACCACGAGCCAGAACAAAGGGATGTTCAAACCATCTCCTAGCCTACTTAGCAGACATCTAGCAGCCAATAAATTGCCTCCACAACACTACCCTTCACCAACTTTGGCTTCGGGCAAATCGCTCCAATTTACTCAACTACCCCCACTGCCACTCAGTCACCCTCTAGTACCGACATCTTGATAGACCCTATGGTTAAAGCTCTAATTGAACAGGTACGAGCCCTAAAAGACCACTTCAGCAAACAGGGTCCCCCATCTATCAGAACCATTAACCCAAGCCACGTCACTTCCCTGCCTCAGAATTTCAAAATGCTAAAGATAGCTATGTTCACTGGTACCACTTGTCCCAAAACTCACATCGACAACTACACCCTAGCCATGAGGGCCAAAGATTGTAATCCAGAACAAATGGCTCGTGTGTTCCACAACACACTAGTGGGCATGGCTCTCTGTTGGTTCCTTCAGTTAGAGCCAAGTGAAAGGGAAGATTGGGAACAGGTTAGCAAGATCTTCATAGAAAATACCAGGCCAATCTCGATTGGTACACTGTAAACAGTACCCAAATTCGGATCGATAAAAAACGATAAAATATATTTTTCATCACTATTCATAATAACGAGATTTTCGGGACCGTCCAAACCGTTAAAATTTAAAGTGTATTAAAAATACGTTAGAACGCGTAAAAACTATTACTTTTCCAAAAAACGCATTTTTTACGGACTGTTCAGACATTTATTCGAGTTAACTAGTAAAACTGTCAAATTTCCAATAAAAAACAAAACAAAATCATTTCCTAAGAGATAAAATCGATAGAAATCTGTCCAAACATCAAATCAATTGTCAAAAAATACATAGGTTGTAAAAATGACCAAAATCCGGCTGGCCTGTTCCTATAAATACTGAGCTCAGATTACAGTTTTTAGATCCAGAAATTTACTCCCTTAGCCCAGTTTCCAGTAAATAGAGTGCAGAGAGAGAGAGAGAGAGAGAGAGAGAGAGAGAGAGAGAGAGAGAGAGAGAGAGAGAGAGAGAGAGAGAGAGAGAGACCAAAATCCGGCTGGCCTGTTCCTATAAATACTGAGCTCAGATTACAGTTTTTAGATCCAGAAATTTACTCCCTTAGCCCAGTTTCCAGGAGAGAGAGAGAGAGAGAGAGAGAGAGAGAGAGAGAGAGAGAGAGAGAGAGATGTTGGTGATTTTAGTGTCATCAACTATTTTATTGTAATGGTGATTTACTAGAGATCAATGTGATTCGTATTAGACTCGGATAAGAGTAAGGGAAAGTGTGGAGTACACACTCGTTTGAGCTAAAACGAAGTCAATCTCGATAAAGAAGTAAAAGTTAAAGGGTAGCACATTTTGCTGATGTGCTCGGCCGAGCAGAGTCCTTGACTCGGCTGAGCAGAGCATAGCAGATTGTCCAAGTTTCTGGACAGCCTTGCTCGGCCGAGGCATATTCCTTGCTCGGCCGAGCAGTATGAACAACACGGCCGTGCAGTTCAAAAGGACACGGCCGTGCAGTTGGGCAAATTGTCTTGGGACATCTTTGCTCGGCCGAGCGAGTCCCTTGACTCGGCCGAGCAGTTCCTGAACAGGTGCCAGTTCAAAATGAAAAGACACATCGCTTGGCTAAAGTTATGTCTTTTGATTGTACCCTTTATCTGATACCTTTCCATCTGTATATATACAGAGATTGATCTCAGTTGTAAACACACATGAAAAACACAAGTGATACAACAATAACGAAAGCAAAACAATTCTCAAGTTTTTGATTTGTTCTCTTTGCCTAGAAAACAAATTGCGTGATTGTCTTATCCCAATAAAGATTTTGTGTAACCCAGGCATTAAGGGTCGAAATACTTTATTCGAAAAGTGGATTATACACGATTCAATCACATATCCGGCCTTGTTATCAAAGATCAAGACCCTATTTCCCCTACAAACGAATAAAGTATTTGGTGATACTCATGGCTGGAGGAAGTACTGTGAAGGAGATGACAACTAAGTTTGGAAAGCTGGACAAATTTGAAGGACAAGATTTCCGGCGTTGGCAGAAGAAGATGCACTTCCTTTTGACAACGCTAAAAGTGGTGTATGTTCTATCTACCCCAATGCCAGAATTGCTGGAAAATGATAGCTTGGAAGCAATCAGACGTAGATCGAAGTGGGAGAACGATGACTACATCTGCAGAGGACACATATTAAACGGTATGTCTGATTCTCTATTTGACATCTATCAAAATGAGGAATCTGCTAAAGAGTTATGGGATTCTCTTGAATCCAAGTACATGGCAGAGGATGCTTCTAGTAAGAAGTTCCTTGTGAGTAATTTTAATAATTACAAGATGGTCGATTCAAGACCTGTCATGGAACAATTCAATGAACTCCTTAGAATCCTTGGACAATATACACAACATGGGTTGAAGATGGATGAGTCAATATCGGTTTCAAGTGTGATTGATAAGTTGCCTCCCTCCTGGAAGGATTTCAAACACACTTTGAAACATGGTAAAGACGATCTGTCTTTGGTTCAACTTGGTAGTCACTTGCGCATAGAGGAATCTCTTAGGGCGCAAGAGGATGACAAAGGCAAAGGAAAAGAAGTTGCTGGACCCTCGGTCAATATGATTGATGAGGGTGAAAATAATAAAAACAAAGGAAAGAAACGTAGTTTCAAAGACAATGGTTCTGGTCCCAACAAGAAGCCTAAATTGACATGTTGGAAGTGTGGCAAAACTGGTCACTTTAAGAAGGATTGTCGTGTTGGAAACAAAACGAATGGCGCTAGCACAAGTGGTTCGGGAAAGGGGTCTAAGGACCATTCTCAAAACCAAGGTCAGATTTTAATACATAGTTGGAACAGATTTATTAAAAATTTTGTTTCACTAATTTCTGAGGCATTTTATGTGCAGGATGATGCGATTGCGTGGTGGATTGATTCCGGTGCCACAACTCATGTTTGTAAAGATCGTTGTTGGTTCAAGACATTCGAACCAATGGAAGACGGATCTGTCCTTTACATGGGTGATGACCATTCCGCTCCTATTCAAGGAAGAGGAACTGTGGTGTTGGAATTTAGTTCGGGAAAAACTATTTCTTTGTTTAATGTTTTATATGTACCTAAACTTCGTAAGAATTTAATTTCTGGTCCTGTCTTGAACAAGTGTGGTTATAAACAAGTTTATGAATCCGATAAGTATATCTTATCGAAGTCAGGTATATTTGTAGGGTTTGGTTATTATAACAATGGAATGTTCATGTTGAATTTAAATAAAATTCCTGTTAACTCTAGTTCTGTTTATATGACTTCCTCTGTTGTTGTTAATTCCTCATTATTGCATGCTCGGTTAGGACATGTGCACTATAAAAGAATGATTGAAATGTCCAAAGATGGTTTGATTCCTGTTATTGATAATAATACGGAAAAGTGTAATACTTGCATGTTGACAAAAATCACTAGAAAACCTTTTAAAAGTGTTACAAGGAATTCTGTAAAACTTGAATTGATTCATAGTGATTTATGTGATTTTCATGCAACTCCATCTTTAGGCAATAAAAAGTATATTGTCACTTTTATAGATGATGCTTCTAGGTTTTGCTATATTTATTTGCTGCATGCAAAAACTGAAGCCCTAGATAAATTTAAAATTTATAAAACCGAAATTGAACTTCAACTAAATGGCTTGATTAAAACCTTACGTACGGATAGAGGTGGTGAATATTATGATCCTAAATATTTCCAATCTGTAGGGATAATTCATGAGACTACGGCTCCTTATGTACCACAACAAAATGGTGTGGCTGAAAGGAAGAATAGAACTCTTGAAGAAATGGTTAACGCCATGTTGTCTTACTCGGGCTTGAGTGACGGGTTTTGGGGAGAAGCCATATTAACGGCTTGTCATTTATTGAATAGAGTTCCTAATAAAAGGAACAAGAATACCCCATATGAGCTTTGGTATAAGAAACGTCCAAACTTGACATTTTTGCGAGTTTGGGGATGTAGGGCCGTGGTTAGACTTCCGGATCCTAAAAGGAAAAAGTTGGGAGAAAAAGGTATTGATTGCATCTTTGTTGGATATGCTGAGCATTCCAAGGCATATAGGTTTTATGTTATAGAACCTAATGAATTCATTTCTATTAACACAATTATAGAATCAAGAGATGCAATCTTTGATGAGAATCGTTTCTCTTCAATACCTAGACCAAAGGATATTATATCAATGTTGGTTGAATCTCAAATGGATGATCATTCAGTTGAGATACCAAATGAGATACCCGAACCTCGTAAAAGTAAAAGAGTAAGGAAAGCCAAATTATATGGTTATGATTTTCAACTATATTTAGTTATGGGATCAAGAGATCAAATTGAATCTCAATACTCTTACTGTTATAGTATAGAGGAGGATCCAAGAACCTATGATGAAGCAATAAAATCTCGAGATGCTGGGTTTTGGAAAGAAGTAATCGATGATGAGATTAGTTCTATTATGGAAAATAATACATGGGTCTTGTCTGATTTACCACCAGGCTGTAAACCTTTAGGGTGCAAATGGATCTTCAAGAAGAAGATGAAAGTCGATGGAACTATTGACAAGTTTAAAGTTCGATTGGTAATCCAAGGCTTTAGACAAAAGGAAGGGATCGATTACTTCGATACCTATGCACCGGTTGCTCGTATCACTACTATTAGATTTTTGATAGCTTTGGCAGTTATTCAGAATCTATTGATCCATCAAATGGATGTCAAAACAGCATTCTTAAATGGTGATTTGGAAGAAGAAGTGTATATGAAACAACCTGAAGGATTTGTTATGCCAGGTAATGAGCATAAGGTATATAAGTTAATTTAGTCATTGTATGGGCTGAAGCAAGCACCTAAACAGTGGCATCAAAAATTTGATGAGGTTGTTTTGTCGAATGGTTTTGTATTAAATCAGTCCGACAAATGTGTATATAGCAGATTTGATGAATCCGGTAAAGGTGTAATCATCTGCCTATATGTTGATGACATGTTGATTTTTGGCACAGACCAAAATGTGGTTGATAAAACTAATAAGTTTTTGTCATCAAAGTTTTCTATGAAGGACATGGGAGAAGCCGACGTAATTCTTGGTATAAAGATTAAACGGATGAACAAGGAAATTGCAATTACACAATCTCATTATATTGAGAAAATTCTCAAGAGGTTTAATTGTGATGATTGTTCTAAAGTTAGTACTCCCATGGATCCTACTGGAAAACTTGTGTCAAATACTGGTAAACCTGTGTCACAGCTTGAATACTCAAAAGCCATAGGCAGTTTGATGTATGCTATGACGGGCACTCGACTTGATATTGCTTATGCAGTTGGAAGATTGAGTAGGTTCACTAGTAATCCTAGTAGACAACATTGGCATGCTATAACAAGGGTGTTCAAGTACTTAAAAGGTACTATGGACTATGGTTTGTGTTATAGTGGACATCCTTCTATATTAGAAGGTTACACAGATGCTAGTTGGATCAACCAAGAAGATTCATCTTCTACTAGTGGTTGGGTGTTCTTGCTTGGAGGAGGTGCCATTTCTTGGACTTCCAAAAAGCAGACATGTATTACGCATTCTACAATGGAATCTGAGTTTGTAGCTTTGGCTGCTGCTGGAAAAGAAGCGGAGTGGCTTCGAAACTTGGTATATGAGATTCCATTATGGCCAAAACCGATATCACCAATATCTATCCATTGTGATAGTGCAGCTACGTTGGCTAGGGCTTATAGTCAAATGTATAATGGCAAGTCTAGACACTTAGGTGTCAGACATAGTATGATTCGGGAGTTAATCATGAATGGTGTGATATCAGTTGAGTTTGTTCGGTCGCAACAAAATTTGGCTGACCACTTGACGAAGGGGTTAGCTAGAGACTTGGTAAATAAGTCTGCAATGGGAATGGGATTATAGTCCATTTAATCCTCTAATTGTGAGATACCCAATTCCCTTCTAATACAACGTTAGAAGCTTGAATTCAATGTGGAAAGCTCGCAGTTGGAGATTGGAACACATGTTATTATCTTTCCCAAGGTATGTGTTCAGACCTGCAAGTAAAGGTTAGGTTGAAGAATATCTTCTTAATAGTTCCTTTGAAAAATTGCAAATGCAGGTGCAAGATTAAAAGGAACTACCTATGTGGACATGAAGTTTTTGCCGCTTCAAGAAGCTAGGACTTGGCTTCCTATATGTTCACTAATGGATATGGACACATGGCTTGTAAAAGTGTCAAGATTAAACAAAGAGAATTGTACTGAACTTATGTGTATAGTATCTTCAGGTATTCATATGAGTTGACGGGTTCAATCGTTAGGACACCCCGATTCTCGAGTATTTGAAATGTGTATTATACTAAGATGAAAATTCAATCGCAAGACATTTTCATTTATGCATTCGTTTGTTTCGTTATTTATAAAGTTTAGTAAATCAAAGGATTACACTAAAATGGAGGGGATTTGTTGGTGATTTTAGTGTCATCAACTATTTTATTGTAATTGTGATTTACTAGAGATCAATGTGATTCGTATTAGACTCGGATACGAGTAAGGGAAAGTGTGGAGTACACACTCGTTTGAGCTAAAACGAAGTCAACCTCGATAAAGAAGTAAAAGTTAAAGGGTAGCACATTTTGCTGATGTGCTGGGCCGAGCAGAGTCCTTGACTCGGCCGAGCAGAGCATAGCAGATTGTTCAAGTTTCTGGACAGCCTTGCTCGGCCGAGGCATATTCCTTGCTCGGCCGAGCAATATGAACAACACGACCATGCAGTTCAAAAGGACACGGCCGTGCAGTTGGGCAAATTGTCTTGGGACATCTTTGCTCGGCCGAGCGAGTCCCTTGACTCGGCCGAGCAGTTCCTGAACAGGTGCCAGTTCAAAATGAAAAGACACATCTGTAAGTGCTCCAATTTGAGCTTGTTAGAATTTTCGTTAGAAAATTAACGAAAGTTATAACATTCCTAACAATTCCTAACATTCCTAACATTTCTAACAAAGTGAGGGAAAAATGGGCATTGTTATTTAAGGATAAACCAAGGAAAAGAATCAAAAAAGTGAAAGAAATGGTCAAAAACCAAAAATAGAAATGGCTGGAACATAATCTGGCTGTTTAATTTGAATTTTAAAAAGGATTATTCCTTGTGTCCAAAGCCTGAAGCAGCATTTAATGAACAGTGCACGCGACCGATCCCATCCGCGCGGATAGGTTTGTAATTTTCAGAGGGCTATAAATTGAGCCCTCCAGTCACAAAAATAAAAAGGGGAGAAGAACACAATTCACAGTATTTGGCGAATATACTCGAGAAAACAGTGAGAATTCTATAAGAATTATCACCTTTTTCTCTTGAATCTTCCCAACTTTCACTCACTCAAATCAAACCCAAACACTCTTGCATTCAAGCCTTCAAACACAAAGCACAAAGAAGATAGGTATAACCTCCCTCTTCTTACCCTAAATCTCTCATCCATGCATGCATTTTCAAACTACAAAATGTAGTTCATTCATCTTCTTGTCTTAAGATCCAAGAAGATCACCATGGAAGTTCATCTCCATGGATGATCTTCTACAAGGATCTACATTATTTTCAAAGTGTTCTTACTTCCTTGCAAAGAAAACACATTTTCAAAACCCTAAAAACATTTTCAAGCATCAAATCTCATTTTCAAAGGATAAAAATCCCCTTCCCAAGCAAATGAAGTGCTTAGTCCTAATGTACCCCAAGGATGGTTTGGTATAGTTGATTCACCACTAAAATGTCAAGTGATCACTAACCAAAACCTAGGGAAATGGGGACAAGCATGGATGCAAAAACCCCCTTTAAAATCATATTTTCTCTCTTGAGAAGTTGCTGTCCAGTAACAATTTTCCAAGACCCCAGTCCATTGTCTTAATTTTTGGACACAGATAAACTTGGAATTTGGTGTTGACTACAAAACACTTTTTGCAGCCAACATCCATAGCTTTCCATAAATATTTTTACTTTATTTTTTGGGTGAGTAAAACTCCTCTTTTCAAATTTTCTTTTAGAGGCCAGTTCATCAGCTTCTGGAAATCCAGATCTCATATCTGAGATTTCCAGAAGGTTTTGACCCCTCAAATCTTCTCCAAAATGGAAAATTCCTTCGCAAAAATCTTATTTAAGGTGTCTGGGAAAACTTTCATTCTCTGAGTTTATCCAGATTATGAAGTTTTAAGGCCCTTGAATCCATTTCAATATCAAAGGTCCACTGCCTTTTTCATTCTGGCAGAAGTGACTCTCAACTTCAAAAGGTCTTTTGAGTACCAAATCTCAATCCAAAAATCTTCCAAAAAATCATGGGATCAGTTTAAAGTCTTAAAAAGACATCCCAATTTTTACTTTTCTGAGTTTCAACTTATTTTGGCCAAAACACATACACACACACACAAATGATTTTCAGCTTGGAAGACTCGTTTTACGAGGCATTTCGGGTGCACACTAACGTCCTTCCCGGCGTGTAACATGACCTCCGAACCCAAATCTCTAATCTCAGACATTTTTCAAAGTTTTGGCCCTTAAAACAAAATGGTGTGGCAACTCCGTTCTTTTTCCGGTTTTATTTGGTTTTTCAAAGAAACGCAAAAACCGAATTTATTCCCGCGAGAAAATTTTGGTGGCACATCATCACAGTGGCGACTCCGCTGGGGAGAGAAGAAGCTTTTTCTAAAAAAAAAATTGATATTTGATATATTGGTGGAAACCATTAAACTTCCCGTTATCGCCTCCTAACACGAGTCGGGGATAAATTGTGTTTAACAATCCCACGTACCGGTATCATCGTTTTCAAAAAAAAAAGAAAAAAGCTTTTGAGGGTCAAGCTTCCGTCCCGGCTTTAAAAATCATTTGTTGTGTGTGTTGATTTTTGTACATTTTTCGTGTTGTTTTGGCCGCCTCGGGAAAAGTCAAAATTTTGACTGTCGGAATCATGTCCCTAACTGTCGGAATTTTTGTGCTTATGTGCTTATGTGCTCATTTCAAAAAAAAATATTCAAAAAAAAAAAAGAGAGAAAATTTTCATAAAAAAAATCAATCATGCATCATATTTTTAAGACACATAAAAAATTTCTATTTTACTCAGAAAAATAAGATAGACTGCTTGCACACTACGCGCACGTTGACCGTACACTGCACACTACGTCCCTAACCCGGGGAAATCCTTGTCGCGGCCCGTTTGGTCTTATTACGCCTCTCGGTGCAAGCACAGGACTACCCAAACATCCCATGGAGCCTCGTGTCGACCATGCACTTGTCCGTGACACACTCTGTCCGAGACCCGGTTGGTTTTTAGTCCGGGTCCGTGTCATGCCCTGTCTCGTGTATAGACCTTTCCTTTCAAGCCTTTGTCGGCATACCGACTCGATATCTTTCGGGGACCCTAATCGGCCGAAGCTCTGCCGGTTTTCCGCCGCAGACTTTGACCAAGATATTGACCGGCGCCTTGACTTCGGCTCTGACTGGCACAAATTATACACTGACTCCCAGCATTGACACTGAGTCATCAAGGATTAATGATTATTCCATGCCTAATTACGGCCTAACTGACAACAAGTCAAGATCAATCGTGGACATTTATCAGTCCAAATCATGCCGACTTTACTGTCGAGCTCTCGGACATGATCTTGACTTTGACGTCAGCTTTGTCCGTAATTTACATCGAATGCTCGTTAAGACTCGATTACCCGCCAGACTTTTAGGATCGTTTTTCTTTCGGTCGGTGGGACCCGCTTGCCCTATAGGACCCTCGCCCGGCGATGTCCACCCTGGGAGGTCGAAATACAGGTGGAATACGAGGGGCTTATAGACGTAGTGACGGGGCCCACTGATCCAGGATCCAGAGTAGTTTGCGAAAAAGAAGAGCAATCTTTTCCAACCGATTAGGTTAATAAAACGTGTTTTAAGTAAACGTGAACAAATAACTGCGTGTTACATGAGCCCAAAGCCCAAACACCTACCTTCTTTCCATTCCCAGACATCTGAACCTTCGTGCCTTCTCCCCCGCAGCTCCTCACAAAGCTTGGTTTCGGGCACCGGGTCACCGTTTGATTAGTTGGGAAGAGTCAAGCGCGTCATCAGCTTCACCGTTTGTTCCGACTCCGGGTTTCAGAATGTCTGCATCAGCCGGTAATGATGGGGATAACATCACTCCGCCTCCCGGGACCCCTCAGACAGAACAACAGTGGAATCAGTTAGCAGAACAGATGAGAGTGCGACAGGAAGCACAGCTGAACAACCTTATGGAGGCTATTAAGAGCCACGGTTTGGCCGCCAGCCTCAATCCCGATGGCACCTTCACCGTGGAAGAAGACGAGGATGCCAACCCCACTCTCAATCACCCTGACTACACCAGGATGCCACCACCCACCTCCTATGGTGCCATTACCAGGACCCATGCTCCTGTGTCTTCGGGTCAGCCAGCTCCCCAACCACAGACCACTGGATCCATGCAGCCCGACGGCACAAATCAGTTCACAGTCCCTCAGTGGGGACAAAGTCAATACGGAATGTCTTCTCATGGTTGGGGTTATCTCGGAATGCCCCAACAAATTGGAGTGCCATCTCAGTTTGGAACCGATCAATCCGGACCTTCACAGCAACAGCCACAGTTCGGAATGCCGCCACAACTTGGTTCTGGGCCACAGTCGGGAGCCCCTCCTCAGAATAGTACTAGTTCAGCTGCTCCTCACACAAATCCGTTCCTCACTCAAACTTCTATGGGTTAACAAGCCCCCATCCCGGTGTCATCCGAATCACCAGGACCGCAGTACCCCCCGGGTTATACACCCTCGCCTCAGCCGGCCATGCAATTCAACAGGGGCCAGGGACAAAGCAGCCCGCACTCCAAGCCTACTTACGGGCCCCATTCTGGGAAATCCAAGTTATCCGGCTACATCGGGGCTGCCTCCACCTACTTTGCCGGCTGAAAATCAACAAAGAGCCGCAAGGTTCTATCCCTTCGCCCAGGCTCCTACTCATGCTCCCCTGGGCAATTTGGGCCAAGGACAGGTTCTCACCTACGTCCCCGGATCGGCCGTTCCCTCCACCAGTCTGCCGCCAGTGGTAGCTCCTCTCTCTAATGCCATGGCTCCGCCACAAGACCCTCATCTGGCCTGGTTAATGGAACAACACAAGGAGATGAAAGCACAGATCGCCGAATTAACCGCTAAGAAGTCCCGCCTTCCGGCCTACGTGCACTCCGGACTCCATTGTTCCTCCGCCCCCACAAATTCGTGATGCCTAATCTGGATCTCTTTGATGGGACCGCATGCCCGAAAACCCACTTGGACACATATACCTTGGCGATGAAGGCCAAAGGATGCACCAATCGCCAGCTTGGCCGATTATTTCGCCTATCTTTGAAGTCCAGGGCCTTAAAGTGGTTCTTCCGTTTGAAACCTGAAGCCAGGGCTACGTGGGACCAGATTACCAATGCCTTCATAGAGAAATATAAGGCCAACTTGGAGTGGGAAACAAATAGGGTTGACCTACAAACAACAGCAGCGTCCCCGATGAGAATGTTTGGGGACTTCTACAAGCGGTGGAATCTCGAAACTCATGAAATGGCAATCCCTCCTTCCGAAGAGGAACAACCTAGACATCTTCCACTCATGCTTGAAACCACATCTCGAGAACCTCCTCGGCCACTTCCCGTACTCGAGACTTACGGGCCACGGTTAACTCGCAGCCTAAGTTTGAAAAGGCTTACAATCGCAACCGGCCGCCGCACTCCGCCTACGTATATCGGGCTCCTCCCGCAAACACCGCCCCCGCTCCCGCTAAAGGCAAAGAGATGATTAACTATGCGGGACAGAATGCAATAACACAACCCTTTTGCTCCTGTAAAATCAAATGAGCCTGCACCACGGGTCATGAACCTCGAAAACTTTGGAATGCCTCTCGAACGACATCTTTAGGGACTCGGTGAAAGAAGGCTTGCCGCGGCCTTTGGAGAATTTCCAACCCAGAATCCGAATGCTCCCGTGGATACTACAAAGTATTGTGCTTTTCATCAAGCCCATGGACATCTAACCGACAACCGCTTTACTCTCGAAAAAGGCAATCCAGGGGCCGATAGAGCAAGGAAAGTTGGAAGGTCCCGAGGGCCTAATACAGTCAAGAATCCTCTGCCAAGGAACCATAATCAGGTGAATATGATTGAATGCGGAGAATCTTCGCACGCCCAGGAAGATGCTGATGAAGGTCCCCAAATACCCGTGGCCAACCTCGTCGAGGATCCTGAATTCGGATTTCCCCTCAGCCTTGAGGATATTGAACGAATCAACCCACCTTGGTCTCATGTCAGAGATTTCTTGCAAGAATACGAGGCCCGCTATTTCTCGGATGAAGGGAAGGCCAATACCGAAGAACTGGGGCTGTTCCAGTCAGAACATGAGAGAACCATTTACACAAGATGGTTAGAGCAGTCAAGAAAGATTGAACAAGAAAGCTTCAGCGGCGCTCAGACGGGGCTTATCAAAGAAAGAAGCCAAGAGCATGTGGAGCTAGTACACTTCTGCAAGTTGGCTTTGGGAAAGGCCGAATATGATCCCGAGAACAGCAAAGAATCGGAAGAGGAAGACTCCTTCTACATTCTACCTGGTGTCAAATACGTGCCACCCCCTCTCACTCTTCCCCCACAGTTTCTGGGAGGAGAAGCCGAATCGCAATTATCACTTCCGGGAATGGGAGTATATGACAATTCTCGCGCCGCACGCACCCATATTCCCTAACGGGTTCGATCGGCGTTCCTCTCCGCCGAAATCCCGGTAGTATGGGAAGATGATTCCGATGACAAATGACGATGATGATGATGACGAAAGCGAAGAGTCAACTGAGGCCCCAGATCCGGAAACAATCTGGAACAATCATGCCGGAAATGAGCCCATGGGAGCCAGGCACAATGGCTGGTTGTCAGCAAGCGACGACGAAGACACTTCGGGAGACGAATATGAAACCGAGGACATGAAGGCCATGAAGTTTCCTGGATCTGAGCACGTGGATGTCTTAGAATTCAACACTGCCTACCATGCTTTGGGGAAAGGGTTTTCAGCGTCCGATCCAGCCGATAGTCGAAGATCTGATAGAGAGAGGGAAACTAACTCCCATCCGCCCAAATGAGAAAATAACCATGGTTAGATCAAATCCACCCCAAAACAAAGTAACACTCCTTGTCAGGGTTGCCCAAGAAGAGGTCACCTTCCCCGAATGTATGTCAGCTTTCAGAGAAGTCCTAGAAACTGGCATGATACCGGATGCGCCTCTAACACAAAGTGCTATAATCATCTCCAACTCTGAATATTACAGAAAGGAACCAGAATGGCTGCACTATACCGGGGATGAAATTGAAAAGCCGCCGAGTCCCGACAACAGCGACTCTTGTTGCATGATAACCATGAGCAAGGCAGACTATGGGAGCGAATCGGAAGATGCCCTAGCTATGTGGGCCATACAGGGGGCAACAACACAACCCCAGACCCAAAAGCCTGTAACTTGGGAAGCAGTTATAAGGGCAGCCCAGGAAGGGGCCAAGATCAGCTCACCTCACCGTTGCTAGACTCCGTCGTAACCAGGGCCGATAGCCAAAAAGGCTCCCCATTGACCCTAGCAAGACTCAAGAAATCCAGCCAAGAAGCAACCGATGAGGAAGTTAACCCGTTGACCCGATCCGGCAAATCTTCCAAGGAAATCCCAAGGCAGTATAAGAAGGCCACATCAAGCACCGAAAGAAGATCGCCGCCCTATGCTAAGACAAACCGAAACTCTGCACTCAAAAAAGAGGACCCCGTGCTCACCTGGGCTGAAATGCAAACATGTGCCAACATCTCTTTGTGGTCCCTACTCACTTCATCCTATCCCCATAAGTCAAGCCGGAAGAAAGCCCGGCTCGCACTTTCGTCCCTATCGATGCTACTCCCGATGACGTGGTACAGCTTGATTGGAAACATCCACTACGGGAACATAATCACTTTCACTGTATCTCGACCTCCCTCAATTTGGGGCCGATCATAACGAGCCTCTCTTCATCACAGCCCAATTGGATGAACGACGCCTCCTCGGGTCCTGGTTGATAATGGGTCCGAATGAACATTCTCCCCGCAAAGATCATGAGCCCGCTCGATATCAAGACTACGTACTTGAAGCCTTCCTCCCTCACAACCAAAGCTTACGACTCAACATCTCGAGCAAATTCCTTGAGTTGCTACCTTGGACCTCTCGGTTTGGCCGTAAATTGATACCTGTGGAATTCCGTGTTATTGATATCCCGATCACTTTTAACGCCTTATTGGGAAGGCCTCGCTGCATCGCGTCAAAGGGGTTGCCTCAAGCCTCCACCAAAGCGTGTGAAATTCGTCTCGAATGGGGACCTGACAACCATGTATGGGGATTTAGTCACCTTGGAGGGCACATATACAGGTGGAATACCTATTCTGGAAATCAAACATGACGAGGAAGGTCTCATGCTAACAGGCTTCACGGTCAAGCCTCCCAAAGCCCAAGTGTGCAACATAGATCTGACGGTCACTCGGGATAAAATCCCACCGGTCTTGAAAATGATGAGAAAGATGAGCTATCTACCTGGCCTCGGTCTGGGGAAGCACCAACAAGGAACTCACAAACTCATCGAGGTGAAAGGACAGAATACTCGCCACGGCCTGGGATATGAGGCCTCCTCAGTGGACACTACAAAAGGAAAAAGATTTGAAGCTGTCACAGGAAGGGTCCCGGTTAACGACCCTAAATCTCTCCCTTTTAGTCCTAATTTGGCTGACTACTTCGTAAAGGGTCCCACACAACCGGGTAACATCACAGAGCCCACTCCTACAGAAGAATGGCTAAAGCTACAGGATAGCCTCAACAAGTTCAGGGGAGCCAAAGCTAACCCGGTCCGTAGAATGTTCCTGGACCTACCCAAGATATCCGGGGCTACCACTACCGTGAGAAGTGAGTACACTTTCAAAGGCATGCCAAGCCTAGTGGAACAGTTCGAGAAGCTCACGACCACAATCCCTACTGCCCTGGAAGGTCCGAAACCCGAGTTTGAATTGACCGTGCCGAAAGCCAAAGCCACAGAAGTCTTTTCAGACGATTGGGATGGTCCGATTATGCAACAGTTATTCGGGGAAGAGATCCAGGTGCCAGATCTGATCGATTTCAGCTCAGTCAAAGAAATGGTAGCAATGATCAAGGGAGGAGAACAGAAACGAAACAGCCCCCGAGTCATGAGGCCACTGACAGCAATGCCGTTAAAGAATCGGGAAACTCTCTCAAGCCCGTCCGCGACCAAAGAAGAAATGATCACCAAGCCTGGATTGGTCTCCCATCCCTTTGTGTCAGTCTAGGAAAAGTCCTCCGAGTCTCTCATGGTTAAGATCGAGTCTCTAGAGTCGTCCGGCGGCCCTACGCCTGAAGACTACGAGTCTGTAGCAAATGCTGTATTCCTTTTCGTTCCTAATGAAATGACGAACTTTTCTGAGTATCCCTTGATTGCCACTTTTAACTAATGATGAATTAATTGAAAAAAAAAACACTTAATAATAACTCATTAGATAAAGAAGCAGACACATTAAACAACAAAAAAAATCAAACAAAAAAAAATCTTTAAGCAGGTTGTCCGGAAAGAGGAAAATCGAGCCCAAGCTGCCGAAGAGATTTTGACGAGTGTGAATCTGGGAACTGCGGAAGAGCCTAAAGAAACGCAGATTGGCAATTTCTTCGAAGGAACTGAAAAGGATGCCTTACAAAATCCTACAAAATCCTCAACTCAAGAGAAGTAGCCCTCTTCATCAAAGAGAACATCATATACGGGTTGCCAGCCGAAATCATCTCAGATAATGGATCCCACTTCGAAGGGGAATGCGACAGGCTGCTGGCAGAATTCCGAATAACCCGTCACAAGTCATCTCCCTACAGGCCTCAAACCAACGGAGCCGTCGAGGCAGCAAACAAAACTTTGGAAAACATCATCCGAAAAATGGCTGTCCGAGGCAAAAATTGGCCCGAGAAGTTACACTGCACTCGGGGCTACGTAACATCGCCGTAACGACAACTGGGGAAACACCATTTGCCCTCACATACGGAATGGAAGCCGTACTCCCAATCGAGCTAGAAATCCCCTCACTCCGTATACTGCTGGAAAGCCAGATCAACGAGGTCGAATGGCTCCAGAGTCGCCATGATGAATTGGCCCTGCTAGATGAACGCCGATTGAAGGCCATGGAACACATCCGAGCCTACCAAGGGAGAATGGCCAGAGCCTTTGACAAGAAAGTAAAGCATCGGGAGATCCGAGAAGGTGATCTCGTCTTAAAAGAGAAGCCCCCAGTCCGTGTCAACCCGCTTGGCAAATGGGAGCCTGTTTGGGTCGGGCCATACGTCGTCCAGAAGATCTTCTCCGGAGGAGCCATGCAACTTGCAGACCTCGACGGAAATCCCTTTGTACACCCAGTGAATGGTGACAAGCTGCGCAGATACTACGCGTAAAAAAAAGAAACAAAAAAAATATATTAAAAAAAAAAGAAACAAAAAAGAAAGAGTGCTAAAAGAGTAATACCCAACTAGGTTGAAAACCCGAAAAGGGCGGATTAGGTAAAAAACAGGGTTGCACAAAAAAAAAAAAAAACACCAAAAAAAAAACAACAAAAAAAATATATATCAGGTTGAACTACGAAGACCTGAGCTCCTCAAAATGAGGGAAACGTAGGCAGCCGGAAACGGTTCGGTCTAAAACACAAATAAAAGTCATACTTTGACAATCAATACACTGATCAAACCATGAAAGCGTCTCGAAAAACTCTGAAGCAATTCAAATATTCATTACAAGTTAAAAACTTTTTGATGAGTCTAAGCCCGATTCATTCCTACAACTGGCAACCTGCTAAAAGAAATTAAGATACATAATCAAACTAATGTGTCTGCCATGACAAGAAAGGGATACTCGGAAACCTCAAGGTCACTCCAAGCCGCTCGTATCGGCCTCTCCCCTCTTCTTCCCCTTCGAGTCTTCTTCTTCCTGAACAGGAAAAATGTCGGTCTTCCTCCTACCAAGCTCGTATAGGAAAAGGATCTATCAAACCAGCCTCCGCCAGGGCCTTAGTAGCCCTAGCATCATCTCTCATCTCCCGTAGCCTAGCCGGTAGCATAGGAGCCCTCCTCTCCGTCTCTTGACGTAAGCCTCATAGTAGGTCACAGCCGTCTCCGCTCCCGTCATGAGGATTGGCCCTCGCCTCGGCCCTCCTCCTCTCGTAAACCGTCAGGTCCTCCACACCCACAATGGCCTCACGCCGCCTCAAAATAGCCACCCGAGTCTCTCCTGCATGCCTCTCATACCAATCCAGGTACCAAGTGGTCAGAACACCGGTCTCGGACGCTCGAGGATAACCCGAGGAGGAAAGACGTCATACCTCCATGCTCGGGAAAGAAAGGAAAACACCGAAGGATCATCCATAGAAACAGGAGCCACCACCCCGGTGGCTATATCATCAAAGTCCTCCAAAGGAACTCCGCTTCCAAGCCAAACTGTCTCGTAACCAAAGACGGAATGTAAAAGCCGGACCGAGAAAGCCCCTAAGCATAACCACATGAGACCCGTCCTGAAGCACTCTGCGAGTCTCCACCCGCCAACAAGGCACTGCCCATCTGATATCTTCGTCCGGCGACCAGCCATCCAACGCTCCCATGAGCCCCGATCATCGAAATCCACAAAGAACCCCCTCCCGGCAAATGTCCAAGGCTTGATCATATCAGAGTTTCCCGAAGAATCCCCAAGCGCTCCATCGCCCACAGTGGTCAAGAGGAACGGGCCGCCCCGCGCATATACCGCTTCCCGTAGCCAGCCCTATCAAGAGCATGGAAAGTCTCCCCAGATCGTAGGTACAACATCTCTCGCCAAGCGACAATGAACGACTACATCCAGCAGAGACCGATGACAGATCCCAAAAGAATAGACCATGAGCAAGGTCCCGAACATGCAAAGTGCAAAGGCATCCCAATAGGCATCGTCAAGCAAACCTAAGCCCCTAAACCTATCACGGAGACCGGAAATATCAAAATGATCGGGACCACGGATCATACCTTGCGCTTCCTCCGGGGAAAGATGAAGAAGGACGCACAATCTGTCAACAAAAGAAGCCCCTCCGGGCAAAGGAACCGCTATCTCTTCCACCTCCGGACCTCCAAGCAAGGCCCGAAATTCTTCGACGGTTGGGACCATCTCGTTGAAGGAAAGGCAAAAGACATGCCTTCTAGTAGCCCAAAATGAGGAAGAAGCCCTCAGAAGATCGTAGTCCGGAATCAATTCCTTGAGAGACCATAAGCACTTCACCTTGTACCTTTCTTCAAAGAAGGACCTCCAATCATGCATAATCTCCCGGGACCAATCCTTGAACTTGTTGAAGAATGACATTTGGGATTCTTGGGACAATTTTGATGGAGCTTTTCTAAGGTTTTTCATGGATTTTCTCTTTCTCCCGAAAATGGTCTGTTTGACTCGGTGGTTGAAGAGGATATTTGAATTTGAAATAAAGTGAGACCAGATCTGAAGAAAAATTAAAGGACAATGTCAGATACAGGACTCCTCCGCGCGGACATGATTGTCATTCATCAGAAAAATCTGCAACAATCCAAGCTGCTGCACCAAAAGAAGAATATTCCGTCCCGGTTGCTCGAAACCTGTGCAAAAAAAAACCTCCCCAAACCAGTCCATATACCAAACACTAACACCCTTGCCAAAAAACCAAGGCTCATGCAACATTGCATTCATACTGCATTGCATTTATAAAAACAAAATCCTAAATTATTACATTCCAAAAATAAAGGGAGTGTGCAAAAAAAAAAAGAAAAATCAAATAAAAAAAAAAGTAGGTAACAATAATCCTAAATTATTACATCCCAAAAAAAAAAAGAAGAGCAAAAAAAAAAATGTGCAAGAAAAAAAGGCATACAAATCTCAAAATCTCGTAAAATCGCCTAAAAAAGGGGGTAATCAATCAGAATCCCTAGCGCCTGACGTCTGTCCCCGGTCCCTCTTGCGACTCGGGCCCGCCTCCTCAGGAGCCCTGAAGATCTCGGGCTCAGAATCGTCCTCGGAAAGAGGCTCGTTAGGACCAACCGGCACGCTCTGATAGGGCAAGCCGAGATCTGCGAAAAAATCATATCCGAATGTGAAGACGTCGGACTCCTGGACATACGAAGATGACCCACCATGCTGCCAAACGTGTCCCTGCCCGTGTGAATCCCCGAGAATAACGTGATCCGAAGGCAGCACCGCGCGGGGATCAATGAGAGGAGACAGAGGAGTCTCTGAAGAAGTCTCTGAGCGAATAGGAGAAGCCTCCCGCCTGACAGGCGCCGGTCGTGGTCGCCTCGCTCTAGCCTGAGGAGCCCCGCAAGCAACCATCCTCCTGATAAACCTCTTAGCCCCGATCACTTGTTTCGTCAGCTTCTCCACGACCACCTCCGAAAACTGCACGAAAGCAAAAGCGTCAGAAACACTTGAAGCGAGAAATGATGACATGAAAGAAAAGAAAAGACAAAAGCAAAAGAAAGAAAGATGGAAAAGAGAATCCATACCTTCATACCCGGACGAGGCAGGAAAGCTCGTGGAAGCCGCTCAGCCGAGGGATCCGCACCCTCAATCGGACCCCATCCTGGATATATGAAAAATCCGTCCGAGGGTACCGCGGGATCCCAAGCCCCTCTCTATCCAGAACCTGGGGCATCCTCAGCCTCCTCAAAACAAATACTGGATATGGCTCAATCGCTACGAAATCTGAGAAGTATCGGCCGGCTCGGTAATCATCCCAGGTCACAGATCTGTCACTCGGGTGCATCATATCGGCGGGAGGCTCCGTCGGTGTCATCAAAGGCGAATTCACACCATGCTGGCGCATCACCCTCTCTCCCAGGTAATAGACGTCGCAAGTCAGACCTCTCAGAATCCTCCGCTGCACAGTCCAAATCTCAGCGCCCTTCAGCTGCGCCACCTCGAAGCGATCCCAGGGATAAAATGTCATCCTCTCATCCGTCTCAGCTTCCGTTAAAGGAAGGAAATCCGCATATCTGAGAGTCGTACGCCCCCTGGAGCTTATCTTCTCTCGGGCATGCTTGGACCAGGAGCGCATGGCCGGATACGCCCCGACGTACTCCACCGGCTGTCGCCACTTCGTGACGTGGAAGAACTCCAACGCCCATACCTGCGAAAGGTAAAAATCAAATCAATCCAGTGTAAAAGAAAAATGTGTGCCCAAGAAGAAAGGGAAAGCAAATAGAGAGCTTATACCTCCAGGGCAAATTCAAAGCAATACAAGGAGCTCACAGCCTTCCGGTTGTACCTATCAAGAGCAAAGAAAAGCTCTGCCAGCCCGGCCTCTCCCCAGGAGACATCTCCAGCCATCTCCATGTCCTCCAAGGACCTCAGCAAAGCAAAGACTGCCGTCCCCTCAGCATGTCCAAAGAGGGTGCTCGAAAAAGCAAACCACAAGAAGGCCCTAGCAATCTGATCGGCGCCTATCCTCTCCTCCCCAGCCTCGTAGCTCACAATGGTCTCCACAATCTTCCCGTAGACCATGGCATACTCCATCCCCATCCCCTTTTTGGGAATAGGGGAAAATCCCAGAAGAGCCTGCAGATCCGCATCGCTGTAGCCGTCCCGCCACTCAATGCTGCGTCCATTAAAGGACAAACCCGTGATCGCAGCATAGTCAGAAGGCGTAATCGTAGCCTCGCCCCAGAAGAAGTGAAACGTGTGGGTCGCATCCCACCAGTGCTCCGCTAAAGCAAACATCAGGCCCTTGCTCTTAGGGAACTTGACCAATCGCCTCAAGCACTCAACAAACTCCCAAAGCCCGGTCTCAACAACAATCTGTCTCGGACTCGGCAAAGCTCCTCGGCCCGCATTCGGAAGCCGGTCCCACAAGTCAACTACAGACTCCACCGATCCTCGAGTCTACATCTTGTTCAGCTGCTCCGTCACGTAGTTGTTTCCACCCTGCAATAAAACAAAAAAAGGGAAAATGTCAAAAAAATTGCATTTGCATTTGCACGAAAAAAAGAGCATACATATGCATCATGAAATTTCAAAGAAAATTCGACAGCATAACAGCATACAATGAGCATAGCCCCATTTTTCTCGCACAAAAAAGACAGTTTTCAGCAAATCCTAATCAATTCATAAAAAAAATCTTTCATACAAAGAGTCAACGGAAGTAAAAACTCCGTTCCATTTTCAAAAAAAAAAGAAGTTCCTATGCATGCATGCATATCATCCATCATCTCAAAAAGAAATCCTACATTCATACATCCTACGAAAGCAAAAACTCCGTCCCATTTTTCATAAGACATACATACATGCATTCATAAAAAAAAACCGCATTCCTACGGGAGTAAAAACTCCGTCCCGTTTTCATAAAATAACATGCATTCAATCAACGGGAGGAAAAATCCGTCCCACTTTTCAAAAAAAAAAAAATCAAAAAATCATACATGTTGGCAAAATGTCAATTCTTTTCTCAAGCAAAATGCACATTTTGGAACACCAACAAATTCATTGCAACATGCATATCATCCAGATCAATATTCAAATTTCAAAAAGAAAAATCACAATTTTCGAATTTACAAAAAAAAAATGGCGAAAATGCCAATTCTTTTTCCAAGCAAAATGCACATTTTGGGTTACTCATATACTCATTACAACATGCAAAGCATCAAAATCAAAATTCAAGGCCATGAACATTGCATAATCTTCGAAAGAAAAAAAAGAAGAAAAATCATCCAAAAATCAATCTCAAGCAAAAATCGATAAAGGAATCAAAAGGATTCGAAGAATACCGTTCGGAGACTGGGATCAGAAGCCCAATGTTGCCAAGCATCGGGGTAGGGCTCCTCCGCAATCGATTGCGAAAGAGTATAATGCCTCCTCATTCGGACGAGCTCCAATCGTCTCTCCGCTACCGGGCCACGTCCTTGGCCTTGAAAAACACCTTCCCCGTGTTCCATTGCTTGAAAATCGAAGAAAATCGGAAGATTTTTGAAGCTTTTTGGACAACAATGGCGGCTTGGGGCGTTTTCTCTCTTCCTCTCTCGCAATTTTCAAAAAACTGAATGGGGAAGAAGAAGGGCGTTGGCCCCTCATTAAGACCCTCTGACTTTCAGATCCCCTCCGCGCGGATAGGATTGTCAGGGTCAAAATGACCCTTTTGCCTTTTAAAATTCCAGGACTCTGCAATTCAGTCCCCAACTTGACAAAGTTAACCAAAGTTAACCAAAGTCAACCCCCTTTCAAGAAAATCATCAAACGACAGTCAAACGTAAGATCGATTTCCCCGAGAGAGATAACGAGATCCCGTATCTTTCATCAAAATCATCAAACGGCAGTCAAACGTAAGACCGATTTCCCCGAGAAAGATAACGAGATCCCGTATCTTTCATCAAAATCATCAAACGGCAGTCAAACGTAAGACCGATTTCCCCGAGAAAGATAACGAGATCCCGTATCTTTCATCAAAATCATCAAACGGCAGTCAAACGTAAGACCGATTTCCCCAAGAAAGATAACGGAATCCCGTATCTTTCATCAAAATCATCAAACGGCAGTCAAGCGTAAGACCGATTTCCCTGAGAAAGATAACGAGATCCCGTATCTTTCATCAAAATCATCAAACGGCAGTCAAACGTAAGACCGATTTTGTTGGGTTTTACGGGTCCATGCGCAGCGGAATTAAGCATTAAAACATAAAACCCAAAAAGCCCTAGGATCCGTTCTATACAATTAATTTAAATTCCTATGAGATAGAATTTAAACCAACCTCGAACGCTTTCCGTTCTTGAGCTATCGAACGATTTGATTATGTGATATCGAATCACAAACTTCGTTCTTCAACTTGCTTAAACTCTAGGCCTTGATCGATGAACGAGCGAAGACCCTCTTTTGGTATCCACACCTTTGAATGAATTCAAGAACAACTTCTTGATGATTGCTAGATCTAAAACCTTGAAGAATATTGAGAGTATTTTGTTGTGAATTTTGATTGAAAATTTCGGCTAGCTTCTAGGTCTGACAGAACCCTTGTATTTATACTACAATAGTAAGAATACTTCTCCTAATCGTATTAGGAGACAGTATCAAAAACGCGTACGGGCCTGATATGTCGTGCGGTATATTAAGCCATTGGCTTAATATGTCGCGCGGTATATATATAGCCGTATACGTAAACTCTCAACTATTCTTCCTCCGGTTTAACCAATTCATTCTAGTTGTGTGTGACCCAATAGGATTACATTATGTTGGCAATGAGTTCGATCATATCGAACCTCATAAGACATAAGCGGACTCTAGCAAGCCATTATGTCTACCCAAATAATGTAACGTAAGAGTTCACGTTTCCAATGGTGTACTTCCATTTATCCCTTTGTCTCACGATGTTATATTGAACACAAGTCATGGTCCTTGTCAACTTGTTATTGTTCAATGCTTTTCTCGATTCTTGAGTATAATGATAATTCCAATCATATTGGGGTACGGCCATACACTTTCATCATTATCACTCATCGAGGGGCCCAAGCATAACATCTCTCTTCTGAGGGACAAATTCCTTCTTGACTTATCATCCTTCCCATCATGAATCCGATCATGCCAATGATAGTCTTTATAGATATCGTGTTAAGATATCGTTTGACTAAAATCAAACATGACTTTCATCATATGTAAGGTTACGATAATCTTAGGTCTAGGAAATAAATGAAGTAACCGTATGAGATTTAAGTATGACATTTGACCATGACATAAATCTCATGCGGGTCATGTCCAGACACTTGTTCTCTAACAAGTACCCATAATTTCAATGTGCATCTCTATGCATATAATCATCATATGATTATCCATTGACAATTATACTAATTATTCTCTTAATAATCAGGGACGGAGATTATTACAATAAATATGCAAACTATATAATAATCAAATAATAAACATAAACGATAAAGATGATACATAACGGTTTTCGCTAAACATAACTAAAGCCTAGGGCATTACACCAACAGTCTCCCACTTGCACTAGGCTCCATTTATGTATCGAATTCTCATGGATCTAACATGCCCATCATGCTTCTGCCTATGCGAGTGTCTTTGTAAGTGAATCCCTTATGTCATCATCGGTTGATATTTTGTATATCTTAACGTCTTCTCATTCTTTATGAATTCCTCGAAGAACATCTAAGTGAGTGTTTGGATCGCTGTTGTGACCTTGGTTCCATTGTTTGCACAAGTGGCACCACTATAGTCATAACAAAAGTTTCATCGATTAGTGATACTTGGAACATTTCCAAAACACTAAGCGAACTTTTGATCCAAACCGCCTACTTTTAGCTACATCATATATTGCTAACATTTGGCCTTAGTAGTAGAATTGGCTACAATTTCTGCTTGGAACCTTTCCAATCAAAAATGCACCTCTTATAAGCATAAACATAAATCCTAATTGCGATTTTAAAATAACTTTGTCAGTTTGGAAGCTAGCACCTATGTAACCCTTACAACAAGATTAAACTTCCAATCTTTCAAATCCCAAGAACGTATCCTTAGTTCTTCTTAAGTACTCAAGGATCATCTTGACTGCCATCCAATGGTTCTCATCACAGGATCAGATTGGTATCGACTCATCATGCTCAAAGCTTATGAGACGTTGGGTCTAGTACAAATTATGGCATACATGACAGATCCAAATGCCGAAGCATATGGAACTTCATTCATTCCCTTTTGCTCATCAATTGTCATAAGACAATGAGTATTGCTTAAGAGAAAATACCATGACCCATTGACAAGCCACTTTTCTTAGACTCTTCTAAGAACCTTGTCAATGTGAACACTTTGACTCAAACCAATTTATCCTTCTAGATCTATCTCTATAGATCTTGATGCCAAGGATGTAAGCGGCTTTACCCATATCTTTCATTGAGAAAACTTTTCTTGACCAAGACTTGACAGTCTTAAGTGTCGGAACTTGTTTTTCCAATGAGTAAGATATCATTGTAATAAAACAATAGAAATAATACTACGCTCCCACTGAATTTCATGCATACACAAGGTTCATCTTTGTTCTTCGACGAAGTCAATTTCTTTGGTCAATTCATCAAAACAAAGATTCCAATTCCTTGAAGCTTGCTTCAACCCATCTCATGGATCTTTGCAACATGCATACTTTATTAGAGTTTCTTGGATCGACAAACTATTCGGGTTGTGTACTCTATACATCCTTAATAATCTTTCCATTTAAAGAAAGTTGTTTGACATCCATTTGTCACATCACATAGTCACAATATGTGATGATGGCAATTGAAATTCTAATAGACTTCGACATTGTAACTGGCGGAAAAAGTTTCAACATAGTCAATACTATGAATTAACCTAAATCCCTTTGCTACAATCCTTAGTCATGAAAGTATACACCTTCACATCCATGTTGGTCTTTGAAGACCTACTTGCACCCTTTAGTTTTTACACTTTTAGGTAGCCCAATCAAGTTCCAAACTTGATTGTTAAACATGGATTGTAATTTGGATTCCATGGTTCCTAACCATTTATCCAAATTAGGAGAGGACATCGCCTCTTGATAGCAAGTAGGATCGTCATTCTCAATGACTTCCACTTCATCACTTTCCGCAACGAGAAATCACTATTTCTTGAGTTCGGATCGTAACCTATCCAATCTACGATGGACTTGTGCATCTTGAACCGGTTTCACAACTCCTTTGTGAACTTGGTTCTGTCTCTACTCTTGGTTCCATATTATTTTCGGGTTCTTGAACTTCTTTCAAAATTAATTTTACTCCCACTAGATTCCTTATTGAGAAACTATTTCTCAAGAAACAAATCGTGTAGAGCAACAAACATTTTGTTCTCTTTGTGATTGTAAAATCAATATCCGAAAATAACCTTGTCAGATTTGGTGCTAACTTATAAGAGACAAGTCTCTTTACATAAGATTCGCAACCCCAAATCTTCATGAAAGACAAACTAAGTTTTCTTTCATGCCACATCTCATGTGGGGCCTTAGGAACCGATTTAGTAGGGACTCGATTCAGTAACCGCATTATTTCTAATGCATATCCTCAAAAGGAAATAGGAAATAGGAAAGTCTAATTGACACATCATCGAACGAACCATGTCCTACAAGATTCAATTCCTCCTTTCAGACACACCATTCATAGTGGTGTTCAGTGTGGAGTCAACTTTGAAACGATTTCATAGTTTTGAGATGATTGTCAAATTCTTGGCTCAAATATTCATCACCTCGATCTAATCGAAGTACTTAACAGTTTTACCAAGTTGTTTTGTATTTCATCTTTGAAATGTTCAAAACATCTCAAACGATTCACCTTTGGACTTCATCGATAGACATAATCATATCTAGATAAGTCTTTAGTGAAATATGATGAAATACCAAAATCCTCCCCTAGCAATGCTGCTTAATAGTTCACATACATCTTATGTATAATGACCAATAAGTCACTAGCCCTCCCACTACTTTAGTGTAGGGTGGTTTGGTCGATAATCCCAATAAATAAGATCCAAAATCCTCAAATGATTCATGGTCATATGAGTCTAAAAGTCCATGTTAATGGAGTTTAGATATATGTTTCTTATTTATTTGACCAAGCCGGCAATGCCATATAAACGCTTTGTTCATATTGTTCGGTTTAGATTTCCCATTTATATCATAGATATCTTCAATATTATTTTGTTTCTCATCATCAAGGATATGAAGACCATTTAATGACATATGCATTACAATAAGGCATATTATTAAATAAATATAAAACTTCTTATTGAAAATAAGAAAATTATATCCTTCATCATCCATTTAAGAAACAGAAATAATACTCCTACTCAAATCTGGAACGTAGTCATACTTATTCAAAACAAGTACTACTTCACAAGGTAAAGTGACTTCATAAGTCCCTTATGGCTAATGTTGCAACTCTTGCTCCATTCCCATGCATAGATTTAATTTACCTTATTTGAGTAACTTTCTATTCTTTGTTCCTTGCACATTTAAACAAATGTGGGATCCAATCCGGTATCATATACCCAAGAACAAGAAGTCGAAGGGAAAATATTTATCATATAGATATTTGAAGTAGTAGCAATCATATTGCCCTTCTTCACCTTTTAGGCCTTCCTAATAAGCCTTGCAACTTTGCTTCCAATGACAATCTTATTGCAATGATAGCAAACTGCATCCTTTTGAGACACTTTGGGTTTAGCCTCTTCGGCTTTGACAACTTTTGTCCTAGGTTTGGCAACCTTTGCTTTACCTACTTTTTCCTTCCTTTATGAACCCTTTTATTGTGTCAACCATTAACACAATTTGCCGATTGCTCCTTCTTTCATCATATGAATTAAGAGCTTTCACCACAACATATATCTTTTGCTTAGCTTGCACTTGGAACATTTCCCTTTTTGCGGTGTGCTAGAACAAAAGTATTTATCATGTGCACAAGGTTCTTCATAAGAGCCTTTGAACATGGTGACAAATATAAGGCAAGCAATATTGTCAGAATCATCACTATGTTTCTAATGTTGCTTCCTTATTTGCCCTTTGCAACATTTGCAATAGGTTCAATAGGAACGGATTCGTAATGAACGTACAAATTTACCTAAGAACCATTCTTTAGGCTTTTGATCCAATCAAAATTATTTGTATCATTCATTTCGAACTTTGTCCTTCATAAGGACGAATCGCAATTATCATTATGTAATGCTACTTCTACAACAAAATATACAAATTATATGAACACATATCAATATCAACACATTTATCATTTAAGAGCAAATAATGTATTTTACAAATACTCCCACTAAATCATACACCTTCTAATGCTAATAAGCATAATATGCATTTAATGGGCTAAGATCCAACTTTAATTTAATCTCAAGTACGCTATGGCGCACCGCTCAAGATTAAACTAATTAGGTAGAAAAACATCAATCATATCATATATGACTCTTAGGACTAAGATCCAACTTTAATTTAATCTCAAGTACGCTATGGCGCACCGCTCAAGATTAAACTAATTAGGTAGAAAACATCAATCATATCATATATGACTCTTAGGATCTTTTATGAGATTTATTTAAGACATCATATGTCCAAGCATATTTTAATCTCATCTTATGCCTTGGGTTCAAAACCATTTTGATAACCCAATTAAGTTCATCCATTTTAAACGTATAGGAACCACCATTTCCTCATCTTGCTCGCAAACGGAATAGAATCAAAGCACCTTGCTATGGCAAGCCCACCCAAAACTATCCGAGTGGTCTCAAGTGTTTAAATCATGGATTGGCATAAAGAACTTAAAAGTTAAATGAAGGTTCTTTAAGGTAGATTATAAGCATATCGGCAAAGATAGTCATAATCATGCACCGTAAGTTCCCAGGAAGATAGGTGAGCCACAAGGACTACTTAAGTACCAACTCTTCCTTAGACAGAACTCTCCTAGTCATGCATAATTAGAAATCAACTCTGATTTGGCAACATAATCACTACCTTTTATAAACAATTAGTTTCCTTTTAAAATTTTGCGTAATTATGACTTGTTTCCATAAACAATCATAAAATCCAAAATTTACAATGTCTAAATCTAAACATATTAGGAAACTATAATGCAATGTTTCAACTAAACATTTTAGGAAATCACAATTCAATGTTTCAACTAAACATCTAATAAAATTCTTAACACTTAAGAACAAATAATTCATGCATCGCAATAATTATTAAAATCATATTTTAATCAATTAATCATGCATATCAATGAATCAATCTAGCATGGACTTATAAACTCAATTTTATAACATCCATTTTCATATACATTGCAATAATTATTAAAATCACATTTTAATCAATTAATCATGTATATAAATGAATCAATCTATCGCGGACTTATAAACTCAATTTTATAACATCCAGATTTTCATATGAACATATCGGATTGTAAACACAATCACGTAATAGCGTAAAAATTGAACAAGCGGATTCGCCGGTTTTGGCTTATTATGTCGCGTGACAACATCGCCTGGAGGCTTGATATGTCGCGCGACCTAACAGCCGATTAACCTCAACTCCACATGGCTCAACATGTCGCGCGACATAAGCGGCCAAGTAACGGGATTTCCGGTCGAACCAATACATTACATGTAATTAAATCACGTAAAACATCCCTTTTACAGATTTAATTCGCATATTCGAAAACGATTTTCACATTGTTTCACATAAACAATTAAAATTCTATCGCATACAAAACATGCAATAAGCATATAAACAATTTATATCTTAAATCTAGCATGTTAATTCAAACTTAACCATACGAACGGGGCTCTGATACCACTGTTGGGTTTTACGGGTCCATGCGCAGCGGAATTAAGCATTAAAACATAAAACTCAAAAAGCCCTAGGATCCGTTCTATACAATTAATTTAAATTCCTATGAGATAGAATTTAAACCAACCTCGAACGCTTTCCGTTCTTGAGCTATCGAACGATTTGATTATGTGATATCGAATCACAAACTTCGTTCTTCAACTTGCTTAAACTCTAGGCCTTGATCGATGAACGAGCGAAGACCCTCTTTTGGTATCCACACCTTTGAATGAATTCAAGAACAACTTCTTGATGATTGCTAGATCTAAAACCTTGAAGAATATTGAGAGTATTTTGTTGTGAATTTTGATTGAAAATTTCGGCTAGCTTCTAGGTCTGACAGAACCCTTGTATTTATACTACAATAGTAAGAATACTTCTCCTAATCGTATTAGGAGAGGCAGGCTGTCAAAAACGCGTACAGGCCTGATATGTCGCGCGGTATATTAAGCCATTGGCTTAATATGTCGCGCGGTATATATATAGCCAGATACAGAAACTCTCAACTATTCTTCCTCCGGTTTAACCAATTCATTCTAGTTGTGTGTGACCCAATAGGATTACATTATGTTGGCAATGAGTTCGATCATATCGAACCTCATAAGACATAAGCGGACTCTAGCAAGCCATTATGTCTACCCAAATAATGTAACGTAAGAGTTCACGTTTCCAATGGTGTACTTCCATTTATCCCTTTGTCTCACGATGTTATATTGAACACAAGTCATGGTCCTTGTCAACTTGTTATTGTTCAATGCTTTTCTCGATTCTTGAGTATAATGATAATTCCAATCATATTGGGGTACGGCCATACACTTTCATCATTATCACTCATCGAGGGGCCCAAGCATAACATCTCTCTTCTGAGGGACAAATTCCTTCTTGACTTATCATCCTTCCCATCATGAATCCGATCATGCCAATGATAGTCTTTATAGATATCGTGTTAAGATATCGTTTGACTAAAATCAAACATGACTTTCATCATATGTAAGGTTACGATAATCTTAGGTCTAGGAAATAAATGAAGTAACCGTATGAGATTTAAGTATGACATTTGACCATGACATAAATCTCATGCGGGTCATGTCCAGTCACTTGTTCTCTAACAAGTACCCATAATTTCAATGTGCATCTCTATGCATATAATCATCATATGATTATCCATTGACAATTATACTAATTATTCTCTTAATAATCAGGGACGGAGATTATTACAATAAATATGCAAACTATATAATAATCAAATAATAAACATAAACGATAAAGATGATACATAACGGTTTTCAGTTAAACATAACTAAAGCCTAGGGCATTACACCAACAGATTTCCCCGAGAAAGATAACAGAATCCCGTATCTTTCATCAAAATCATCAAACGGCAGTCAAGCATAAGACCGATTTCCCCGAGAAAGATAACGAGATCCCGTATCTTTCATCAAAATCATCAAACGGCAGTCAAACGTAAGACCGATTTCCCCGAGAAAGATAACGAGATCCCGTATCTTTCATCAAAATCATCAAACGGCAGTCAAACGTAAGACCGATTTCCCCGAGAAAGATAACGGAATCCCGTATCTTTCATCAAAATCATCAAACGGCCGTCAAACGTAAGACCGATTTCCCTGAGAAAGATAACGAGATCCCGTATCTTTCATCAAAATTACCCCCGGCAGTCAAACGTAAGACCGATTTCCCCAAGAAAGATAACGAGATCCCGTATCTTTCATCAAAATTACCAACGACAGTCAAACGTAAGACCGATTTCTCCGAGAAAGATAACGAGATCCCGTATCTTTCATCAAAATTACCCCCGGCAGTAAAATGTAAGACCGATTTCCCCGACGAATACGTCTGATTTTTCCAGCAAAGGCTAACAAAATCCCCAGCAAAGTTAACGGAATCCCAAAAGCCAACGGAATCTCGAGTAGAACTCGAACTACGAAAGGGCTTGATTCCCACTAGGGATACGTAGGTAGCCTATCTTTAGGTCCAGCCCCTCGACCAAAACGGTCACCCTCTCCTTCGGCAGCAGACGAAGTCCACCGAAAGGCCATCTCAAATCAAGGTTCGAGGCACCTAAAACGCCATCATCAAGGTTCGAGGCACCTAAAACGCCATCTCCAAGGCTCGAGGCACCTGAAACGCCATCATCCTCAAGGTTCGAGGCACCTAAAAAGCCATCATCATCAAGGTCTGAGGCACCTAAAAAGCCATCATCATCAAGGTCCGAGGCACCTAAAATGCCACCATTAAGGTTCGAGGCACTTAAAACGCCATCTCCAAGGTTCGAGGCACCGAAGACGCCATCATCAAGGTTCGAGGCACCTAAGACGCTATCACACACAACACTAGGAAAGCGATAAATCGCAATCATCCCCAGCAGAGCGGATAGCCATCAGACCGAAAATGGTCATTCCTATCCCCAGCAGAGCGGATAGCCATCCGACCGAAAATGGTCATCTCTTATCCCCAGCAGAGTTTCTCTCCAAAGAACCGACCGTAACTCGCTCATCATTTCCAGGGTCAAAGACCCGAACTACGGCCGGCTTGATTCCCACTCGGGATACGTAGGTAGCCTATCGCTAGGTTCAGCCACTCGATCACTCGATCATCCTGCCAAATATGGAGCCTTACTCTTATCGACGACCCCGCTTCCTTCGAAAGCGCCGTCGCCGAGGGGCTACTGTAAGTGCTCCAATTTGAGCTTGTTAGAATTTTCGTTAGAAAATTAACGAAAGTTATAACATTCCTAACAATTCCTAACATTCCTAACATTTCTAACAAAGTGAGGGCAAAATGGGCATTGTTATTTAAGGATAAACCAAGAAAAAGAATCAAAAAAGTGAAAGAAATGGTCAAAAACCAAAAATAGAAATGGCTGGAACATAATCTGGCTGTTTAATTTGAATTTTAAAAAAGATTATTCCTTGTGTCCAAAGCCTGAAGCAGCATTTAATGAACAGTGCACGCGACCGATCCCATCCGCGCGGATAGGTTTGTAATTTTCAGAGGGCTATAAATTGAGCCCTCCAGTCACAAAAAAAGAGAGGGGAGAAGAACACAATTCACAGTATTTGGCGAATATACTCGAGAAAACAGTGAGAATTCTATAAGAATTGTCACCTTTTTCTCTTGAATCTTCCCAACTTTCACTCACTCAAATCAAACCCAAACACTCTTTCATTCAAGCCTTCAAACACAAATCACAAAGAAGATAGGTATAACCTCCCTCTTCTTACCCTAAATCTCTCATCCATGCATGCATTTTCAAACTACAAAATGTAGTTCATTCATCTTCTTGTCTTAAGATCCAAGAAAATCACCATGGAAGTTCATCTCCATGGATGATCTTCTACAAGGATCTACATTATTTTCAAAGTGTTCTTACTTCCTTGCAAAGAAAACACATTTTCAAAACCCTAAAAACATTTTCAAGCATCAAATCTCATTTTCAAAGGATAAAAATCCCCTTCCCAAGCAAATGAAGTGCTTAGTCCTAATGTACCCCAAGGATGGTTTGGTATAGTTGATTCACCACTAAAATGTCAAGTGATCACTAACCAAAACCTAGGGAAATGGGGACAAGCATGGATACAAAAACCCCCTTTAAAATCATATTTTCTCTCTTGAGAAGTTGCTGTCCAGTAGCAATTTTCCAAGACCCCAGTCCATTGTCTTAATTTTTGGACACAGATAAACTTGGAATTTGGTGTTGACTACAAAACACTTTTTGCAGCCAACATCCAGAGATTTCCAGACATATTTTTACTTTATTTTTTGGGTGAGTAAAACTCCTCTTTTCAAATTTTCTTTTAGAGGCCAGTTCATCAGCTTCTGGAAATCCAGATCTCATATCTGAGATTTCCAGAAGGTTTTGACCCCTCAAATCTTCTCCAAAATGGAAAATTCCTTCGCACAAATCTTATTTAAGGTGTCTGGGAAAACTTTCATTCTCTGAGTTTATCCAGATTATGAAGTTTTAAGGCCCTTGAATCCATTTCAAAATCAAAGGTCCACTGCCTTTTTCATTCTGGCAGAAGTGACTCTCAACTTCAAAAGGTCTTTTGAGTACCAAATCTCAATCCAAAAATCTTCCAAAAAATCATGGGATCAGTTTAAAGTCTTAGAAAGACATCCCAATTTTTACTTTTCTGAGTTTCAACTTATTTTGGCCAAAACACACACACACAAATGATTTTCAGCTTGGAAGACTCGTTTTACGAGGCATTCCGGGTGCACACTAACGTCCTTCCCGGCGTGTAACATGACCTCCGAACCCAAATCTCTAATCTCGGGCATTTTTCAAAGTTTTGGCCCTTAAAACAAAATGGCGTGGCGACTCCGTTCTTTTTCCGGTTTTATTTGGTTTTTCAAAGAAACGCAAAAACCGAATTTATTCCCGCGAGAAAATTTTGGTGGCACATCATCACAACATCGCTTGGCTAAAGTTATGTCTTTTGATTGTACCCTTTATCTGATACTTTTCCATCTGTATATATACAGAGATTGATCTCAGTTGTAAACACACATGAAAAACACAAGTGATACAACAATAACGAAAGCAAAACAATTCTCAAGTTTTTGATTTGTTCTCTTTGCCTAGAAAACAAATTGCGTGATTGTCTTATCCCAATAAAGATTTTGTGTAACCCAGGCATTAAGGGTCGAAATACTTTATTCGGAAAGTGGATTATACACGATTCAATCACATATCCGGCCTTGTTATCAAAGATCAAGACCTTATTTCCTTTACAAGAGAGAGAGAGAGAGAGAGAGAGAGAGAGAGAGAGAGAGAGAGAGAGAGAGAGAGAGAGAGAGAGAGAGAGAGAGAGAGAGAAAGTGTGTGTTTTAAGTGAAAATCCCATTTTTCCCAAATAAAACCCTAATCCAAACACTCTCATATACAAACCCGATAAACCTTAGAAGATAGAAAAAACCAAAAATAGGTAAACTCTCCTTCTAAACCTATTTCCATCGTTTTACGTCTTTAAACCGTTTGGTTCGCCGACATCGCATTTTAATTATGTTATTTACATCTTCAAACTGTTTGGTTCGTTGACATCGTCTTTAAATAATGCATTTACGTCTTTGAACCATTTGGTTCGTTGACATCATCTTTAAATAACGTATTTACGTTTTCGTTGACATCGTCTTTAAATAACGTATTTACGTTTTCGAACCATTTGGTTCGTTGACATCGTCTTTAAATAACACATTTACGTTTTCGAATCGTTTGGTTCGTTGACATCATCTTTAAATAACGCATTTATGTCTTTGAACCGTTTGGTTCATTGACATCGTCTTTAAATAACGCATTTACATCTTCGAACCGTTTGGTTCGTTGACATCGTCTTTAAATAACGCATTTACGTCTTCGAATCGTTTGGTTCGTTGACATCGTTTTGTTTTTGATATTATGTTTGATTCAAGTCCGTGAATGCCCGGAAAAAACTGAGTGTCTCAAATGAAGTGATTTTGGAGTCGCCACCCACGTTTATAAAGGAACGTGAGAAAACCTATTAAATCTATTATTTAGAGAAAAATCAGAGATTCGGGAGAGTAGGTTCGGGGGTTAGATTATGGAACGGGAAGTCGTTAGACACCCGCCCCGCCCGGCTTAGGCCGGTCTTGCTACTTTTGATGATCTAGTCTAAATGTCCTTCATTATGGTAACAATTATATTTAAAAGGGCAAATGGAATTTAGGGGAAGTTAGAATGTTGGAATATAACTTTGACCAAACTTCAATAGGTGAAATGGTCTTTTAGGTCATGTTCTTTTTTATGGGGATTGAATACATTTAAATAAAGAAAATAAAATAAATTAAAGATGAAGAAAAAGATTAAGAAAAGATTAAAGAAAAAGGATTTGATGCTTACTCTCGTAGGGTAAAAATGACTTTCCAATTGCTAAGAAAGTGTTGTGTTTTGTTGTAGAGATTTTGTGTATAGGAGAAAGGTGTAGAAGAAGATGCTTTGCGTAGAGAAAAGTTGTAGGAGAGGAAGTCCCTTTGGAATGAATCAAGAAGGTCCTTTTTATAGGAAAAGAGGAAGGAAAAGGTCGTGATCAATCCATGAGAAATGGTTTAGACCAATGAAAAAAATTGAAGAGAGAAATAATAATAAAAAAGAGATATTTAATAAGTAAGAAAAGGCTAGAAATGTGGGATTGGGAGTTACAAATAAATAAAAATATGTTGAAAATAAAGAAGAGGAAGTGATAAAGGGCTAGAATAAAGGGATGTGTTTTTAGGAATAAAGAGGGAGATAAAGAAATAAAACATGTGTTGCAAATCAAAAAGAGAGGGAAATGTGGAAGAAATTCATAACAGACATACCAGAGTCGCGCGCCTTCCGTCATGGTGGAGAAAGGCACGTGCCTCGGGCACAAGGGGGCGAAAGCGCCCGACTCTAAAAAAGGACAGAATGACACTAAAAGTTAACTCTTTTATTCAGCTTAGTCCAAAACTAACGGAATCAGTTAGGAACTTAACAGAAGTAACAGAAATTAACAAAACCAAGTAAAACAAAAAGACTATGTATGCAATCGGGGGTGAGGGTCCAAGGCGAGGTATCTACAGAGCCCCTCGGCGGCGTGGATTGCGAAGCGACATGCGCCGACGAAAGAAAGACATCCGTCGAGGACATCGATAAGAGAAAATAAAGACTCGATAAAAATAAAGCACAATTAAGTTGTGGGAAAGAGATGCCTCCTGTGTAGGCGATGATCGATGGTGGATGCCCGGAGGACTTACTCCATTTTCTGTGCTGGCACGGTTTTCCGCTACGGGTGAGCCAGTCTTAGAAGGAGTGGTGTTTGCACCACGAGAAATGCAGTCGCGATCATCTGCTATGGATAAGCCCATCTTAGAAGGAGTGGTGTTTGCACCACGGGAAATGCAGTCACGGTCATCCGCTATGGGTAAGCCCATCTTAGCAAGAGTGGTGTTTTGCACCACAGGAAATGCAGTCGCAGTCATCCACTATGGGTAAGCCTATCTTAGCCCAATTGGTGTTTTGCACCACAAGAAATGTAGTTGCGGTTGTCTGCTATGGGTAATCCCATCTTAGCATGCAGGAGTGGTGTTTGCACCATGAGAAATGCAGTTGTGGTCATCCGCTATGGTTAAGCCCATATTAGTAGGAGTGGTGTTTTGCACCACAAGAAATGTAGTCGCGGTCATCTGCTATGGGTAAGCCCATCTTAGCAGGATTGGTGTTTGCACCACGAAAAATGCAGTCGCGGTCATCCGCTATGGGTAAGCCCATCTTAGCACAAGTGGTGTTTTGCACCACAAGAAATGTAGTCGCGGTTGTCCGCTATGGGTAAGCCCATCTTAGCAGGAGTTGCAGCTGCTCGGTGGACTCACGTTGTGTTTGTTGTGTTGAAAGAGGGTTGCGGTGGTATTGGATGCCGAGGGACTCACTCCTTTAACTGTTGTGCATGTGTATAATTTGCAAGAATTTGTGTGCTTGTGTGTTGTGATGAGAGAGATGGAGAAATTGTTTTTGCAGTGCTTTTTTGTTGTGTGTAAAGTGCTTGAATGAAGTGTGCTCATACCTTTGTTTATCATGACCGCTTGATTCGGGATGGAGCTTGCGATGCTTTTGCTTGATGAAGGATGTTCACTCTTTGCTTTTGTCTTTATGTGAATTACCCCACCGAACGCATAAGCATGCAACCCGCATGGGTGGTTTACGGATTCTAAAGGTAGGATTACGATTTGGAAAACGCTGTAAAAATGAAAAATGGAGTCGCCACGCCATTTTGTTTTCCACAAAACTTTGAAAAAAAGGATTTTATTATGGGTCCGAAGGTTAAGTTACGCCTCGAGAAGAACGTTTGACATTCACCCGAGGTGCCTCGTTTGTACGAGTCTTCCAAAGATCCGATTTTGTGCAAAAGTGTGTGTGTGTAGAAAAGAATTTGTTTTTTGTAAAAAATTAAATAATATACCAAGCTTTTTGTCTAAGCTAAGAAATCATTTTTGGAAGGCTCCTAGGTCTAGATTTTACTCGGACTTTGATCTATTTGGGATTTGATCCCTTACCCATTTAAAGCTTAATGATTATTACCATTTTGAGCCCTTTTCAACCCTTTAGTTAGATGATGGACCACATAGACCAATTTCTATGTGTGTCTCATTCCAACCATCATTGGGGATTGTAGACTTAGTGAAAATCTAAGGATAAGATATCCTAAGCTTAATAATGGAGTTTATAAAGAAAAGACCAAAATTTTATGATGATTCTACACCTTTTGAGCCATTTATCTTGGGCTAGGTGATCCTTGGAACATTTCATGACATTTCTTGATGAGTCTTAGTGCAAAGATGGAAACTTTACACTAAGAGTCCCATTTGGAATGATAGAGAAGGATAAGTCAAAGAAATTATTGTGAAAATGTCGGGGGTCAGCCCACAACAATGAGGGTAACGGTACTCCGTTAAGACAGAATCAACATACAATGGAGGAACTACTCCAGATGATCAACAGCATGAAAAAACGGCAGGAAGAACAACAAGCCTACTTCATTGACTCAATCCGCGATCGCGGAGTCACAATAGTTTCCCAACCGGATGGTTCCTTCATCTTAATCGAGGACGAGAACATCCCTCCTTATTGTAGACACCCCGCCGTGGATCGCTCACCCCGATTGCACACCTTTGCTTTATTTTATCTTTATTTATTCCTTCCCTTGAGTTTTCGGTTAGTTTCTGTTACTTTCGTTAAGTTCCTGACTGACTCCGTTAAGTCTTGGGGCTAAACTGAATAACAGAGTTAACTTTCTAGTCCTTTCTATCATTCTGGCCATCCTGGAATTGGGCGCCTTTCCTCTTCTCTACAAAAGGCGCGCGCCTCCTATCCCTATGTCGGGAGGCGCACGCCTCCTAAACATCATTTACAGATTTCCATCCCTCAATCTCTCCCTTTCTTGTTTTCTGCCATCAATAAAGATTTGCCCGGAAAAACCTTGTTGTTTTGGCTCCAACTTCATCTCCCTTCACCTATATAAACCTCCCCTCTCCTCCATTGCAAAGGACCATGACTTGGACATCAAAAACACACTCAAAGCTCCTTAGACTACCTAAGTCTCTCATTCTTTAAGCACAAACACATTCATACACTTGTTCTCCCAGAGTCTTCACGTAAACAAGATTCGAAGGTTCCTTCAAGGCCTAGGTAAATACCCTCTCCCTCCTTCTCTCTCTCTCTCTCTCTCTCCGTCTCCCTCTTATTATGGGTAATTCTATTTGCACAATGCAAATTCTATTTGCAAAAAGTCATTAATTAATCTGTCTTGGTTTTCGGTTTTTGACAATTAAAGTTGTTTTAGTTGTTTTCGTTTTGCACAATGCACATCATTATTGTGCCTTTTTTCTCTCTCCTCTTTTTACCCTTGGCCCAACAATCTTTTACTAGCAACATAATCAAATGGTTTACTTTATTTTCATTTCATTAAATTTAAAATTTAATAAAGCCTTTATTTATTATTATATAATTTTTTCTAATAATCGAAAAAAATATTTATGTTTTCTTAAATTTTTGACAAATGTGAGGCAACGATTATTGTCATCCAGAGATTAAAAGTAGAAGGAAATTATTGTTCTCCAAATAAAAATATTGAAAATGAATGACGTTATCCTAAGAAGGAAAATCAGGAAATCAAAGCCGTTTTCCAAGAACAATTCTAGGACAATTGTTGACAACATTTAACGGACCTTTAGATTAAATTATATTTTCAATTATATATATATTTTTCGTTGGATCCATATAATTGTAAAAATAAAATGATATATGAATTGGGACATTCGTAAAATATTTTATTAATACTTTAATGTAATTTTTAAGGACAGATGGTGTAGTGTATTTAATGTGCTTTTTCAACTTTTGATATTTATACACATTCCCATGTAGTACATATTTTAATGTGTTTTTTCAACTTTTGAGATTTTATACACATTCCCATGTAGTTAGAGTTGCCCATCCGGTTCGGACCGCTGGTTCCGGTTCTGAACCGGCGGTTCACGGTTCCGCCAGCCCTTGAATCGAAATCGGCCCGGTTTATTCACGGTTTCGGTTTTCGGTTCGGATCGGCCGTACGGTTCCGGTTCCGATTTTGAACCGTCAATTTCAAAAAAAAAATTGTTTTTTTGGGCGGTCGCCCAAGTGTACAATTTTCAAAAAAAAATTGTTGGTTTGGGCGGCCGCCCAAGAGGGCCGAATGATATGGGCGGTCGCCCAAGTGTACAGATTTTTCAAAAAAAAAACAGTTAAATTTTTAACAGTTTCTGTTAAGTTTTATAAAAAAATTAATTTTTTTTTTTGGATAAATAAGGCTATTTTATACTTTTGTTTACTACATACATTAAAAAGTTATATAAAAAAAGTTATGAATTTTGAAAGAAATAAAACTTAACTTTTAAAAAAAAAAACGAAAGTATATAAAAGAAAAAGGGACGATACCCTTAAATTTTATTAATTGAAATAAAATTACAAAAGAGGGGGACAACCAATCTTACCCTTTTATAAATAAGGGGGAACATTTAGGAGCCTTTACCTCAACATAACTATTACAATTAAATAAAAATAAACCTGATCTAAAGTCTAATCTATAAAATTACAATTAACCTAATCTAAAGTTTAAAGAGGCTTCACTCCCCGATGTATCTTCATCAAAGGTCTCCTCCTCCTCGGAACTACTTCTTTTATCTTGAAGTCGTAGTTCGGCTCTATGCCAATCGCCGAGCACCATTTGATATTCTAAATTATATGGAGACAACATTGACCTTCGATCGGACAAGACATTTCCTCCTACACTAAATACTTCTTCTACGGCGATGGTTGAGGCGGGAGCGGCTATGATCTCCTTTGCTATCAATGATAGAATAGGATAGTTGTTTGCCCTTCGTGCCCACCACTTTACAATATCAAATTGCAGGCAGCATGACTTACTTATCGCTTCGATCTAGTCCGCCCCCATGGTATCAACATATTGCTATTGCAATCGGATACGTTAATAATAATCATTACGTCCAAGTAACAGTGATAGGAGGATATCCAATGCCTACGCTCATGCCACAGTGGGTTCATTTCAGATATGATTGTGCAGCTGCATGGGTTACCGTGCACATGACTCTGACAATGAGCAATATTTGCGCTTTAATCGTACTACTGAATTTGTAGTATTAGATTGACTCAAGAAATGAAATGAGATGACTTCTTTTGAATTAAATGAATTTTTAATTTCTTTAATTTTAAATATTAATGAATGTAAATTATTTAATTAGGACACATTTTGCATAATTTTTTTATTAAAATAAGAAAAAAAAACTTATTAAAATTACCTTAAAAAATTAAAATTTCAATATATGTAAGTCTAAAAAAAATAAACTTATTTAGATAAATATATAATATAAATTATAAAATATATTCAAAAAATAAATCATAAATTAAACTCCAATTTTTAAATCTAAAAGACTAGTATATATATAGGGGACAATATAATTATTATTACTACTTTTTAGAAGATTATGTTGAAAAAGTCAAAAGTTAAAAAAATAAAGAAAAAGCTTCATTATTGATTAATGATAACTTTTCACAATTAACCATGTTAGTTTAGGATATCTAGGTTATTTGCACATTATTTAAATAAAAAAAATTGTGCAAATAGTAGGACCCCTTATTATTTATCTTGTTCTTGGTGTGCAATCCCCATTTATTCGGGGGATGGTCCCAAAAGGTCACTTCTTCTCTATGAGGTTAGCCTAGGGATTGTCCCCCTACATTCCCCTTTTATCTTATTTCCCCCTCTCTTTATCTAAACAACATTGGAAGGACTTAAAGGACGTAAAGAATACCATGATCGCAAGACCGGTCTTAAGGCCGGGTGAAACGGGTGTCTCGCGACTTCCCATTTCATCACCTAACCCCTGAACCCCTTGATGAATCTCTGGTAATTTCTGGACATTAAAGTTTTCTCATGTTCCTTTATAAACATGGGTGGCGACTCCAAATCTCATATCATTCTGGATACTTTGGTTTTTTCTGGGCGTTCACAGTGGCGACTCCGCTGGGAAAACTTTGTTATTAAGAGGGTTAAACTTGCGTTGGTGTTCTTTACAGCGAGGCAGACATTCTGTTCTCTGGGATGTAAAAGTCGTGCGCCTCTGGTCCTCTTGGCCAAAGACGCGCGCCTTTTACCTCTAAGAACGGAGTCATCCGCCTCGTGCCTTTTTCCTTCCAGTTTTGTCTTTATTTCTGTGCTAACAAACTGATGCATGGGAAATTTGTCAATGTTTAGGGGCCAAGGCAATCCCTTGAGCCCAGTTTGCAATTCTGCAGATTAGTCCAAATCGGGCGCCTCTTATATTTTATTCAGAAGGCGCGCGCCTCCTATGGCTTTTATCAAAGGCGTGCCCCTTGTGTCTGACAGTGACTGGAATTGCTCTTCTTTGGCAGTGGTATTTGATGATGTGTAGGCTCAGATGCCTACAGTAGACCTTTTCTATTTTTTTTTCTGTACAGTTTTTGGGCATTTTTATCGGTCACATGGGTGATTCGAAAGTTGTAATTTTCTTTTCTTACGTGCCTATGTGTTTATTCTCTTTTATTTTAAAAGGATTTTGTCACGATACTTGACCTCACACTAAGTGCACCAAAACTCCTATTTGAACTGCTCACTATCGAGTCGCACTTGTTACGACCCCAAACCTGTCGAGACCCATCTAGGGACTTCTCAAGCTCCACTCGACCTTGATTAGTTCCGAAATGGTAATCCTCAGCCCGTGGCGTTGTTCTCGACTACATGCCGGGGGTAGCCTCTCATCCGTGAGCCTATGCACAAACCACACATTCTAGTTAAGGTCTAACACTCCGTGACTCAAGTCGGTTTTTAACATGTAGAGATTTCTTAAACTAATACCCCTTAAACATACACTTTTTTTTTTTCCCAAAAGGGACTCACAGTGAGTATGGGCAAAATAAAACGTGTCCATTTCGTGTATGTTTTTGCGGTATGAATTTAATTTAATCCCTACATGTTTAGGTGCCACAAACTAAGGTGGTGGAATCCAATGAGTATAATGGGACCGCGAGATGATCTGTTATACTAGTGTTACGATTCCACTTCCTTCTTTTAGAAACCCCAAAAAGGATTAAGTTCCTTCCGACTTCAAGTAAAAAGAAAAAAAATGGGTCTTTTCTATGTGGTGTGTCGTGTGCCCATTGTGTGTTGCTAAGCCTCTTCAAGTGACATCAAGACTAACAAAGACCTTTGTTGGTGATTTTAGTATCATCAACTTATTTTATTGTAATGGTGATTTACTAAGAGATCAATGTGATTCGTATTAGACTCGGATACGAGTAAGGGAAAGTGTGGAGTACACACTCGTTTGAGCTAAAACGAAATCAACCTCAATAAAGAAGTAAAAGTTAAAGGGTAGCACATTTTGCTGATGTGCTCGGCCGACCAGAGTCATTGACTCGGCCGAGCAGAGCATGGCAGATTGTCCAAGTTTCTGGACAGCCTTGCTCGGCCGAGGCATATGCCTTGCTCGGCCGAGCAAGCATGAACAAAGACGGCCGTGCGGTTCAAATGACACGGCCGTGCATCCGGGCAAAATGACTTGGGACATCTATGCTCGGCCGAGCGAGTCCCTCGACTCGGGAGCGCTTCGAACAGCTGCCGAAAATGAAAAGACACATCGCTTGGCTAAAGTCATGTCTTTTGATTACACCCTTTAACTAATACCTCTCCATCTGTATATATACATGGATTGATCTCAGTTGTATATACATGAAAAACTCAAGTGATACAACAATAACAAAAGCAACACAATTCTCAAGGTTTTGATTTGTTCTCTTTGCCTAGAAAACAAATTGCGTGATTGTCTTATCCCAATAAAGATTTTGTGTAACCCAGGCATTAAGGGTCGAAATACTTTATTCGGAAAGTAGATTATACACGATTCAATCACATATCCGGCCTCTGTATCAAGATCAAGACCCTATATTTCCCCTACAAACGAATAAAGTATTTGTGATACTCATGGCTGGTGGAAGTACTTTGAAGGAGATGACGAACAAGTTTGAAAAGCTAGACAAATTTGAAGGACAAGATTTCCGGCGTTGGCAGAAGAAGATGCACTTCCTTCTAACTACATTAAAGGTGGTGTATGTTCTTTCTACCCCTATTCCGGAATTGCTTGAAGATGACAACTTGGAGGCAATCAGACGTAGATCAAAGTGGGAAAACGACGACTACATCTGCAGAGGACACATATTAAACGGTATGTCTGATTCTCTCTTTGACATCTATCAAAATGAGGAATCGCAAAGAGTTATGGGATTCTCTTGAATCCAAGTACATGGCAGAGGATGCTTCTAGTAAGAAGTTCCTTGTGAGTAATTTTAATAATTACAAGATGGTCGATTCAAGACTGTCATGGAACAAGCTCAATGAACTCCTTAGAATCCTTGGACAATATACACAACACGGGTTGAAGATGGATGAGTCAATATCGGTTTCAAGTGTGATTGATAAGTTGCCTCCCTCTTGGAAGGATTTCAAACACACTTTGAAACATGGTAAAGACGATCTGTCTTTGGTTCAACTTGGTAGTCACTTGCGCATAGAGGAATCTCTTAGGGCGCAAGAGGATGACAAAGGCAAAGGAAAAGAAGGTTCTTGGACCCTCGGTCAATATGATTGATGAGGGTGGAAACAATAAAAACAAAGAAAAGAAACGTAGTTTCAATGACAATGGTTCTGGTTCCAACAAGAAGCCTAAATTGGCATGTTGGAAGTGTGGCAAATCTGGTCACTTTAAGAAGGATTGTCGTGTTGGAAACAACAAGTATAGCGCAAGCACCAGTGGTTTGAGAAAGGGGTCTAAGGACCATTCTGAAGACCAAGGATGATGCTATTGCGTGGTAGATTGATTCCGGTGCCACAACTCATGTTTGTAAAGATCGTTATTGGTTTAAGACATATGAACCAATGGAAGACGGATTTGTTCTTTACATGGGTGATGACCATTCCGCTCCTATTCAAGGAAAAGAAGTGTGGTGTTGGAATTCAGTTCGGGAAAAACTATTTCTTTGTTTAATGTATTGTATGTACCAAAACTTCGTAAGAATTTGATTTCTGGTCCTGTCTTGAACAAGTGTGGATATAAACAAGTTTATGAATCCGATAAGTATATCTTATCAAAGTCGGGTGTATTTGTAGGGTTTGGTTATTATATTAATGGGATGTTTATGTTGAATTTAAATAAAATTCCTTGTTCGTTTATATGACTTCTGTTATTATCAATTCTTCATAATGTCATGCTCGGTGGAAAATGTAATATTTCGAAAGGCTTTCAATTCTTAATGTAAGATTATCCCATTTTTGAACATAGCCACCATCATTAGATGCGTTGTGAGTTTGTTCAAATGCATAGCCACGCATTTAATAATGTGTTGTGAGTATGCGGATCTACTTGCTTTGGTTGAATATTTATTCACCATTAAGTTGAGAATTGATAAGTATTTCTGAATCTCAAATGAATGATCATTTGATTGAGGTACCAAGTGAGACACTCGAACCTCGTAAAAGTAAAAGAGCAAGGAAAGCTAAATCATATGGTTCTGATTTTCAACTATATTTAGTTATGGGATCAAGAGATCAAATTGAATCTCAATACTCTTACTGTTATAGTATAGAGGAGGATCCAAGAACCTATGATGAAGCAATAAAATCTCGAGACGCTGGTTTTTGGAAAGAAGCCATCGATGATGAGATTGGTTCTATTATGGAAAATAATACATGGGTCTTGTTTGATTTACCACCAGCCGTAAACCTTTGGGGTGCAAATGGATCTTCAAAAAAAGATGAAAGTCGATGGAACTATTGACAAGTTTAAAGCTCGATTGGTAATCCAAGGCTTTAGACAAAAGGAAGGGATCGATTACTTCGATACCTATGCACCGGTTGCTCGTATCACTACTATTAGATTTCGATAGCTTTGGCGTATTCGGAATCTATTGATCCATCAAATGGATGTCAAAACAAAGATTCTTAAATGGTGATTTGGAAGAAGAAGTGTATATGAAGCAACCTGAAGGATTTGTTATGCCAGGTAATGAGCATAAGGTATGTAAGTTAATTAAGTCATTGTATGGGCTGAAGCAAGCACCTAAGCAGTGGCATCAAAAGTTTGATGAGGTTGTTTTGTCGAATGGTTTTGTATTAAATCAGTCCGACAAATGTGTATATAGCAGATTTGATGAATCCGGTAAAGGTGTAATCATCTGCCTATATGTTGATGACATGTTGATTTTTGGCACAGACCAAAATGTAGTTGATAAAACTAAGAAGTTTTTGTCATCAAAGTTTTCTATGAAGGACATGGGAGAAGCTGATGTAATTTTTGATATAAAGATTAAACGGATGAACAAGGGAATTGCAATTTCACAATCTCATTATATTGAGAAAATTCTCAAGAGGTTTAATTGTGATAATTGTTCTAAAGTTAGTACTCCCATGGATCCCCTCTTGAGAAACTTGTATCAAATCGGTAAATCGTGTCACGCTCGAATACTCAAAAGCCGTTGGCGGATTTGATGTATCTTTATGGCCAGGCGCTCGACACGATATTGCTTATGCAATTGGACGATTGAGCAGGTTCACTAGTAATCCTAGTAGACAGCATTGGCATGCTATAACAAGGGTATTCAAGTACTTAAAAGGTACTATGGACTATGGTTTGTGTTATAGTGGACATCCTTCTATATTAGAAGGTTATACCGATGCTAGTTGGATCAACCAAGAAGATTCATCTTCTACTAGTGGTTGGGTGTTCTTGCTTGGAGGAGGTGCCATTTCTTGGGCTTCCAAAAAGCAGACATGTATTACACATTCTACAATGGAATCTCGAGTTTGTAGCTTTGGGTTCTTGCTTTGGAAAAGAAGCGGAGTGGCTTCGAAACTTGATATATGAGATTCCATTATGGCCAAAACCGATATCACCAATATCTATCCATTGTGATAGTCTTTGCCACCTTGGCTAGGGCCTATAGTCGATTTATAATGGCAAGTCTAGACACTTGGGTGTCGGACATAGTATGATTAGGGAGTTAATCATGAATGGTGTGATATCGTTGAATTTGTTCGGTGCAACAAAATTTGGCCGACCACTGACGAAGGGGTTAGCCGGAGACTTGGTAAATAAGTCTCGCAATGGGAATGGGATTAAAGTCCATTTAATCCTCTAATTGTGAGATACCCAATTCCCTTCTAATACAACGTTAGAAGCTTGAATTCAATGTGGAAAGCTCAAGTTGGAGATTGGAACACATGTTATTATCTTTCCCAAGGTATGTGTTCGGACACGCAAGTAAATGTTAGGTTGAAGAATATCTTCTTAATAGTTCCTTTGAAAAATTGCAAATGCAGGTGCAAGATTAAAAGGAACTACCTATGTGGACATGAAGTTTAGCCGCTTCAAGAAGCTAGGACTTGGCTTCCTATATGTTCACTATTGGATATGGACACATGGCTTGTAATAGTGTCAAGATTAAACAAAGAGAATTGTACTGAACTTATGTGTATAGTATCTTCAGGTATTCATATGAGTTGACGGGTTCAATCGTTACGACACCCCGATTCTCGAGTATTTGAAATGTGTATTATACTAAGATGAAAATTCAATCGCAAGACATTTTCATTTATGCATTCGTTTGTTTCGTTATTTATAAAAGGTTAGCAAATCAAAGGATTACATTAAAATGGAGGGGATTTGTTGGTGATTTTAGTATCATCAACTTATTTTATTGTAATTGTGATTTACTAAGAGATCAATGTGATTCGTATTAGACTCGGATACGAGTAAGGGAAAGTGTGGAGTACACACTCGTTTGAGCTAAAACGAAATCAACCTCAATAAAGAAGTAAAAGTTAAAGGTTAGCACATTTTGCTGATGTGCTCGGCCGAGCAGAGTCCTTGACTCGGCCGAGCAGAGCATGGCAGATTGTCCAAGTTTCTGGACAGCCTTGCTCGGCCGAGCATATGCCTTGCTCGGCCGAGCAGTATGAACAGCACGGCCGTGCAGTTCAAATGACACGGCCGTGCATCTGGGCAAAATGACTTGGGACATCTATGCTCGGTCGAGCGAGTCCCTTGACTCGGTCGAGCAGTTCCTGAACAGGTGCCAGTTCAAAATGAAAAGACACATCGCTTGGCTAAAGTCATGTCTTTTGATTACACCCTTTAACTAATACCTCTCCATCTGTATATATACAGGGATTGATCTCAGTTGTATATACATGAAAAACTCAAGTGATACAACAATAACAAAAGCAACACAATTCTCAAGGTTTTGATTTGTTCTCTTTGCCTAGAAAACAAATTGCGTGATTGTCTTATCACAATGAAGATTTTGTGTAACCCATGCATTAAGGATCGAAATACTTTATTCGAAAAGTGGATTATACACGATTCAATCACATATCCGGCCTCTGTATCAAGATCAAGACCCTATATTTCCCCTACAACCGTCTCCTCAATATAGGCCCAATTGCTCAAGTCTGGTCCTACCGCAACTCAAAGGGTCGACTCATTCGTGAAGAAGTCTTCCCCACTCCGCAGTCAACCGCAATGGCCAACACCAACAACTCCGGCAGCTTGACCAACGAAGAATTGACCGCTACTGTCCTAGCCCTCAAAGATCAGTTGGCTTCCGTGCTCTCCGATTCCCAAGCCAAAGATGATTGGTGGCAAGCTCACCTTGATCGAGAACATGCTGCCCACAAAGAAGAAGTCAACACTCTCAAAGCCCAACTCCATGAAATGATCAAAGAACAATTGGACATCTTCTTGAGGTGTCTCAAGGCCGAGCTCCATCCGCTATTAAGTATTGGTTGCTATCCAAATTTTGCCCACATGTATGAGGCAGGCGTCCGCATCGACGAAGCCTTGAAAGAAACCAAGAAAAGCTCTTCCAGCTTCCGCTACAAACCTGCCAAAAAGCTTCAGTCAACACCATCTCCACTGGGCAAGGCAGCTACAATAATGTTCCCCCATCGAACAAGAATTTCAAGAATGACCGAGTCTACACCCCTCTCCAGGGAATGTCCCAAGAAGAAGCCTTTGAATTTCTAACAGCCAAAGGTCAAATCAAGCCAATTGCGGGGTACAAAGTCAAGGAAATCCGTCCCAACCATGCTCATGACCAATGGTGCGCATATCATCAACACAGTGGCCATACCACCGAGCGCTGCTATGCTCTCAAGGATGCCATTTAAGACTTAGTTGATAAGAATGAGTTTGTAATCCCAAACGGGAATAATGTCAATGTAATAGAATTAGCGAATGAAATGAATGATGATTTCTGCTATGTCTTGACTTATTATGAAGTACTTAAAGAAGTCTTTAATAGAAGATAATCCCTTGAAGGTTTCTCTGATTTTCTTTACATATAAATACAAGGGTTAATTACAAATTAGGGCCTGACTTTTCATATGAAGTCCCCAAGAGGGGCCTGACTTTTTTTTTTTAGCGATTTAGGGCCTGACTTTACATTTTTTGATCAAATCAGGGCTTTTTGACGGATTTTGTTAGAAAAGTTAGTTAAGTGACGAATTTTGGACTAAATTGAAATGCAAATTAGTTATTAAGGACTGTAATGTAAATTTTTTAAAATTGATGACCGTTACAAAATATTTTTTAAAAATAATATTTTTTGAAAATATAATATATTGTGAAAAGCTGTAATTTTTTTTATAATTTTTAAAATATGTTAAAATAAATGTTATAAATATAAAAAAATTTGTATTTATAAAGAAAATAGTATTTTCTTAAAAAAAAATTAATTAATTATTCACGTAAATCTTGTAATATTTTTTTATGTTAAAAAATAATTAATGTTCGTATATTGGTATTAAAATACCTTTAATGTTTTAAACAAAAGAAGTAAGTTGACAATAGAGTTAGGTCAAGTTGACCTAACTAATGTTTAGTTATACAAATAATTAATGTTCATAATTCGTCACTTAACTAATGTTTTAAAAAATAAGAAAACCTCCCCAGGGGGATTTTAACATAAGAAAATTTTAATGTTCGCATATTGGAAAATAATATTTTTAAAAAATAATTTTAAAAATAAGAAAACCTTTAATGTTTTAAAATTTTAAAATTAATTTATTTTAAAAAAATATTTTAGTTTTTTTTTCAAAAAAATAAAATTGTCTTTAAAAATACATAAATCATAAACAATTTATTTTTAAAAATTAGTAAAAACGGTATTTTACAATTTTTTAAATAAAATTTTCCTTCCACCTCCCCAGTACTCATAAACACCACCGCATCCAACCCACCACTCCTCTCCACCACCGCCTCCGCGCACCACGGCCCCAAAATTTTTACAATTAGTAAAAAACGGTATTTTACAATTTTTTTAAATAAAATTTTCACAATTAATTAATTTGTTTACTCTAAATTGGAGAGAAGATTTGGTTTTGGGGGTGGATTGAACGGAGACGGTGGGACATCATAGTGGGGCCTAGTTTTTGAGGTGAACAAGGTATTTATTTTTTAAAAAAAAAATATTACAAGATTTACGTTAATAATTAATTATTTTTTTTAAAAAAAAAAATACTATTTTCTTTAAAAATACAATTTTTTTTATATTTATGACATTTATTTTAACATATTTTAAAAATTATAAAAAAAATTACAGCTTTTCACAATATATTATATTTTCAAAAAATATTATTTTTAAAAAATATTTTGTAACGGTCATCAATTTTTAAAAATTTACATTACAGTCCTTAATAACTAATTTGCATTTCAATTTAGTCCAAAATTCGTCACTTAACTAATTTTTCTAACAAAATCCGTCAAAAAGCCCTGATTTGATCAAAAAATATAATGTCAGGCCCTAAATCGCTAAAAAAAAAAAAGTCAGGCCCCATTTGGGGACCTCATACAAGACTTCAGGCCCTAAATTGTAATTAACCCTAAATACAATGCCTTTCCTATAAACTAGGATCTAATCAAATCTCCTTGAATCACTCTGGAGATATTTACCTACCAACTATAATATATACATATTAAATCATATCATTTATATTTACCACAATATACACTCTATCATACCCCCGCAGTCGTAGCGGGAGGAGGCCGGATGCTAAGACTGTCCCGAAAATCATTAAACAATACGCGCGGAAGCCCTTTAGTGAAAATGTCAGCTAGTTGATAACGGGAAGGAACATGATGCACACGAACTTGGCCTTTCTCGACTTTTTCCCGAACAAACAGTATATCCAACTCAATATGTTTAGTGCGTTGATGCTGAACCGGATTACCCGATAAATAAATTGCACTAACATTATCACAGAAAACCATCGTGGCTTTGGAAATAGGAACTCGTAATTCAAGCAATAAATTCCGAAGCCAACATGACTCAGCCACAACATTGGCCACCCCTCTATACTCTGCCTCAGCACTAGAACGAGATAAAGTGGGTTGTCGCTTAGAAGACCACGGAATCAAATTTTGACCCAAGAAAACACAATAACCGGATGTAGAACGGCGAGTATCGGGGCACCCAGCCCAATCCGCATCCGTGTATGCCTTGAGAGTAGTACACGGAGACTTATAGAGATGTAAACCAAGCTCCAAAGTCCCACGGACATACCGCAATATTCGCTTGAGGGCTGCCATATGTTCCTGTCGTGGATCATGCATATGTAAGCAAACCTGCTGAACAGCATAACTTATATCCGGTCGTGTAAAAGTCAAGTATTGTAAAGCCCCTGCTAAGCTCCTGTAATGAGTTGGGTCTGACACAGGAGAACCAGCCGCACACTCAAGCTTTGCTTTTGTATCGACTGGTGTAAGGGACGGCTTGCATGAAGTCATACCCCCTCGATCCAAAATATCTTCGGCATATTTACTTTGACATAAAAATAATCCTCCGTCATATTGAGCTACTGCTATACCAAGAAAATAATTGAGAGGCCCAAGATCTTTCATAGCAAATTCAGAGGATAAAGTAGTCATAAAAACTGCCGAAGACTATCGGAAGAAGTGGTGAGGATAATATCATCGACATATAAAAGAAGATATGCGATATCCTTACCACGATTATACACAAACAGAGAATGATCCGAACGACTGTGAATAAATCCCATGGTGGAGACAAAATCTGCAAATCTCTTGTACCATGCCCGAGGTGCCTGTTTAAGGCAATCAAGAGACTTTTTCAATAAGCACACATAATCCGGATGGGTTGAATCCCTGAAACCCATAGGCTGATTCATATAAACCATCTCCTGTAAAGTACCATGAAGAAATGCATTCTTGACATCTAGCTGATGAATGGCCCAAGAATTTGCTAGTGCCAAGCTAAGAACAGTCCGGATCGTAGCCGGTTTCACAACCGGACTAAATGTCTCCGCACAATCTATCCCAACTTGTTGTGACCTGCCATCACCTACAAGACAGGCTTTATGCCTCTCAAAAGAACCATCAGATTTCCTTTTATGAGAGAAAATCCACATGCACCTTATAATATTAACATCAGAAGGACGGGGCACAAGTTCCCACGTCTCATTTTTAATAAGAGCCTCATATTCATCGTTCATTGCTGCTTTCCAATTTGGGTCGGACATGGCAAATTTAGGATTTTTTGGAATTGGGGACGAAGACGTAGTAGAAAGCAAATTAAAACGAGGATTGGGTTTGGTTATTCCACTCATGCTGCGAGTGGCTATGGTTCTTTGTGGAGGGGGAGGCAGATTCAGCCCAGGTGGTGATGAAGTGGGCTGGCCCATATTGTTAGAAGTAGGGGGCTGCTGTGTAGGAATAGTAGATAGGCCAGATTGATGGTTCGGCCCAGTAGGGGCACATGGAGAAGGAGGACCAGTTTGTGGGTTGATTGTGGCCTGGACCAGTGGGGTCGCAGGGGGAGTTAAAGGTCGACTTGGCTGGCTAGATGTGTGGGCCAATGGAGAGACAAGGGGATGAAATAATGGGTGAAATGTGTCATCCAAAAAAGAATAGTCTCTAGAAATAGACAATTATTTTATTGGAAGAGAGATCATAACACTTAAAACCCCGTTGGTTTGATGGGTATCCCAAGAAAACACACGGACGAGACCTATTTTGGAGTTTATGAATAGTAGAAGACGGAATAAGAGGAAAACATAGACACCCAAAAACCCTTAAATGAGAATATGATGGATCCCGAAAATAAAGACATTGAGTAGGAGAGAAATTCCGGAGATTTTTATGAGGAATAATATTTAAGAGATATGTTGCCATAGCCAACGCATGATGCCAAAGGAAGAAGGCAAGGAAGCATGTGCAAGAATAGTGTGAACCAAATTATTTATGGTCCGAAGTTTTCGTTCGGCCTTTCCATTTTGGGAAGATGTATATGGACATGACAAATGAAAACTAATACCATTTGAGCGAAAGAAAGACTTAAATGTTTCATTATCAAACTCCCTCCCATTGTCACATTGAAAACATTTAATGGTTTGTTCAAATTGGGTAGAAATAAATTTACTAAAGGTAAGAAACAATTCCGGAACTTGAGACTTCCTACCAACCGGGAATGTCCACAAAAAATCAGTGTAATCATCAAGAAAAAGGAGATAATATTTATGACCCGAAGAACTCAAAACAGGGGACGTCCACAAATCACTATGCACAATATCAAAAGGTAAAACGGTACTAGAAGTAGACGGAAAAAATGGTAACTGAACATGTTTACCAAAAATGCAAGAGTCACAAATACCCTCCAGTTTAGAGTTCTTGCATGGAATTAAATTTTTATTGCAAAGAGAGCGAAAAACAGGTGCTCCCGGATGTCCTAAACGACTATACCATAAACTAGGACTAAAAGTTGAAAAAGTTGATGGAGAAGTAGGTGAAGAGCCGAAACTGTTGGTGATGGGATAGAGATCTCCAGTGCTATTACATCTCATGACTTGTACCCCGTCCGAATATCCTTCACAGAAAACCCAAAAGGATCAAACTCAATGGAAACATTATTATCAGTTGTAAACCGACGAATTGACACCAGATTTTTAATTAATTTTGGGGCATGAAGGACATTAGAAGGTTTAAAAGGAGGGAAGGGAGGTGATAAAGTGTGTTGTCCATAACCCATAATTGGAACAGCTGTACCATCTCCAACAGTTATAAATTTATGAGAGTTGCTCAAATTAAAATAAGACGAGAGAATACCTGAGTTGCCCGTCATATGTGAGGTTGCACTGGTGTCCATGTAAAGACTGTCATCCGGAACGTTTAAGGACATCCTGTGCATAGCAGCTTCAACGTCTGTGGGAATATAGGACGGAGAGGGACCATGGGCTGAGTAAGCCTGAACTGGTCTTGGACCCAACACACCTTGAGGACCAGCTTGTAGCCTAGTCCAACCACTTGTTGGATAAGGACATGGTGGGCTGGCCCAAGGTTGTGGTACCCATTGGGCTTGGTAATTCCACCATGGAGGTGTTTGTTGCCACTGTTGCCGAGGTTTCCCTTTCTGCGAATTACCATTGCCGCCACTGCCACGACCTTTTCCTCTGCCGGACTTACCCTTATTTCCACCATTAGAGTTCCTTTGTCCCTGACCTTGCCCATTAGAACCATGCCCAGCAAAATTCCGACCACGGCTACCTCCCTAGCCTCCGGATCTTTGGTGTTGTCCGCTGCCTCCTATCTGTTCCTTTCCGTCATCGAAGCCGCTGCCGGTAGCCATTAATGCAGAATTCGACACACTATTCATACTTGCCTGCTTCGCCTTTCTGGACTCCTCCATTACCAACCATGAATGCACATCGGAGAAGGTGGGAAGCGGGTTGCTTTGTTGAATAATGGCCGCCACACTATCATAACCTTCAGGTAACCCGACAATGGCTTGAAGAACGATCCTATTGTTCGAAACTGGAGCACCCACGTTTGCTAATTGATCAGCCAACGTCTTCAATTCCTTGCAGTAAGCGGAAACACCCGGAAAATCATCCAATCTGACTTGGGAAAATTGGTTCTCCAGCTGGAGGGCGCGAGAGTGTTTATTATCCAGAAAAATACTCTCAAGGCGTTCCCATGTCTTCATAGGTGTAGAACCTGGTTCGATAATGGTTTGCAACAGATCTGGTGAGATTGTCCCGTAAATCCATTGGAGGATGAGAGAATCTAGGCGAGACCACAACGCCTTAGCCGCTGGCGACTCCTCTGCCTTCTTACCGATATTTGTATCTGTGTTCTTCGCCGCTTCTTCTGGTCCAGAAGTAATAATGTGATCGATAACCTCGAACACTCGGCAATGGATTCGAAAGAGCTCGGCCCATGTCACGTACTTTCCTGTCTCTTGATCAAGGACGATAGGAATCCAATTACGGATATTTCCTATTGTGAAAGCTATATGCAAGTGGCTAGTTTGGGCTGCCATTGCGAAAGAAACAGAATAGAACAGAAAGGAGAGACGGGAAAACGTGAGAAAGGAGGCGGCGATCTCTAGGGCTCTGATACCATAATAGAAGATAATCCCTTGAAGGTTTCTCTGATTTTCTTTACATATAAATACAATGCCTTTCCTATAAACTAGGATCTAATCAAATCTCCTTGAATCACTCCGGAGATATTTACCTACCAACTATAATATATACATATCAAATCATATCATTTATATTTACCACAATATACACTCTATCAGTCTTAGAAAATAGGAAGGAAAAGCAAGCATGACATGTAAATATGATGACTCGATCCGGCCGTATCATCACCAACAGTGTACCTAACCAAGCTTCTTCTTCCCGAAAGCAGAATGAACCTGAAGACCCTTTGCTCATTGAAAGTACCCCATCCTCATGCGAAGGCATGGGAAGTTTAATGGAAAATATGATTTTGAAAATGGGACGGGTTTTTATGAAAAAAGGAGTCGCCACGCCGTTTATATGGAACACATTGAGAAAACCATTTTAAAACAGAGAATGGGTTCGGGGGTCAGATTACGTGTTGGGAAGAATCGAGAGTTCACCCAACATGCCTCGTAAAATGAGTATTTCAATATAAACATCCATTATATTTAATTGTGTGTGCATTATGTAAGACAAACATGATAAATGTATTTTTATTGCTTCCAAAATACTGAATACAACTTGTGAACAACTTAATATGGGGGCCACGTCCCTATTACATGAGATTGAGAATATAACTTACAACCAAAATTAATCACTGCAGGATGGCTAACTATGTTGTACGACACATGACCTGTTCTGGCAAGGTCTGTCGTACGACACACTTTGCCATTCTGCAAGGACTTTACAAAATTTAAACTGTAAATAGAAGAATTGAATGAAACAATCAATAAACAGAGGATTATGAATACAAAATAGATAACATGAGTGATTTGAATCAGTGTAATGATTTACTTATCATGAAAAGTATAAATAATAATAAATGTTAAAGAAAGAATAAAGGATTGTTACCCTTGTAGTGTTCACAATCTCTATATCACGTTAGATATAGGGATCTTCTTAATCAGCGATCAAACACAGATTGAAACTCAGAAGATCAAACCAAAAGGCCTTGAGAGTTTGTGTGGATATGATGGGATTGGAAGAAAGAGATTTATATGTTTGTATGTGAGGGAGAGATCGAATTGTGAGAGGATTGGTGAGTATTTTCGACAGATTGGCAGTCTAAACCTAATGATCGAAGAGAGGCTGAAGAGAGAGGTCCTTGTCAATGAGAGGAGAAGGACTTATTTATAGGTTTTCTGAGAATGGCAAAGAGTGTCGCACGACACACTTTGCCAGGCTTAGTGTGTCGTACGACACACTTTGCCATTCGGGAATTTCTTTGTCGTCAAGTAAAATCACTGCCTTATTGGAAATCTTGAATAATTCCCAACAGGTCCTTGTCTAAATAATTCCCTATAGGTCCTTCCTTAGCTGGAAATTCATGAAAAGTTCTGAATGCCTCTGAATGGATCAGAAATTTACTAAAACGCCCCTTATGCACTTTTATTATATTAAAAGACACTTGTATAAGGAAGCGAGTCGGATTGGGGTACTCACAGAGCCCCTCGGCAACGTCACTTATAGAAGAAGTGGGGTTGTCGGTAAGAAGGATCCCAAGCCTCACGAGCGACTGATCAGAGAGATTGACTTTTTAGGGGAGTCACCCGAGAGATTGGCTTTTTAGGGTGGTCACCCGAGAGATTGGCTTTTTAGGGTGGTCACCTGAGAAATTAGGTTTTTAGGGTAGTCACCCGAGAGATTGGATTTTTGGGGTAGCCACCCGAGAATTTGGCTTTTTAGGGTAGTCACCCAAGAGATTGGCTTTTTAGGGTAGTCACCCAAGAAATTGACTTTTTAGGGTAGTCACCCGAGAGATTGACTTTTTAGGGTGGTCACCTGAGAATTTGGCTTTTTAGGGTAGTCACCCAAGAAATTGGCTTTTTAGGGTAGTCACCCGAGAGATTGACTCGATGACTTTTGCTTTGTAAACATAAGACATGATAACGTGTAGTTGAATGAGATATTCTTTAATACATGTGCTGTGCTTACCTGTAGCTGCCGGAAGGATTGAGACTACAGTTGTTGATGATGAAGAGTTCTAGTTGCCGGAGGGTCTTAGACTACAATCGCTGATATTAGCTTGCCATGTAGAGCGGGCCGTGGTGATGATTATTATTGCTTGGAGACCAAGACTACTGAGGCTTTTTTCAAATGATTCAGATGAGTCCGAAGATGACAAAGATGATGAAAAATGATGAGGCAGAGTACGCCATTTGCAGAGCTTGAATTCTTTGTCCAGATTGTGATTGAGGAGCAGTCCCAATGATCAGATTATGATCATTTGATTATTGTATCCTGTAGGGAAAACACACACAGCTAGGCATTTTGCAAATATTTGAACTCAATCATTATTATATTTTATTCATTGTTAGCTTAATTGCACGAGTCCATCTTGTTTGAAGAATGGAATTGGATACTTTTGATGAGAAATTGGGGTGAACCCAAAGGAATGACAATTGTATGTATATAGCAATGATGGATTTGTATGATGGTATCTATGAAGAAAAGATCCCTCTCCCATGTATTTGAGAAGTGTATGGGTGATAACGGCAACATTGACAAGTTGGGAACGTGCCCTGGTGAGTACATATAATGACTTGACGAAACCCCTGTCTGAGAGAAACAGCTTAATAAAGCCCCAGCTAAAGCAGGTAGACGAAGTCCAGGTTCTGAGGAAGCGACTTGATGAAGCCCCAAGCTTATGAGATGGCTTGACAAAAGCTCCAGTTTGAAGAATTTCAATGCAGCCCCAATGTGAATAGAATCATCATGTGGCCAAGGAGACAAACATCCTTTCAAACTTTAGTCAATCAGTCGTTTGACAAGACTCCAAAATGTATACATGCAGGAGCATATTTTCCGAAAGGTGGGAATGAATCCTGATTTTGTGATATGTGGTGACCTCATCTGTCGGAGGCATGAAACTCGCTGTGGGTTTGGCTCTTTTGAGAGAGTATAAGAACAGAAAGGTATGGAAGAGTGTATGAAAGCCCCTGCTAACAAAAAGACAGTGTTTGGCTCTATAATCCTAGGATGTAGAAATAGAAGACTTGTCGAGACATTTGAAAACTTGCTTTATTCACAATGATCACAAGACTGCTTAAAACCCTTTATTGACGTTCGGGTTATTCAACCATTAATCTCGATATGAGCAAACATTTTAATTAATCATGAGGAGAAAGCCAACTGATATCAAGAATCAAATTTGGTATAGGGACGGCCATTAAGGAGCCTGATTTTCTGGGATTTATTTGTGATTTCGACCGAACCATTTCTGGTTGCCTACGTTCCCTCCGATATGAAGAGCTCAGGTCGCCGTAGTTCGGGCTTATCCCGAATGAGAAGAAAAGATGAAGTTCGAGACTTTGGAGATATCTTGAGAATTGGAGAGTTTGAAAAGATACCTCCTTGGAGTGTCACTGAGAGACACGGATGCGAAGCCCCAGTGAGGCATTCACGAAAGATGTTTTTCAAAGAGGAAATGAAATATGCTTACATGAAGTGACAAATGAAAGAATTGAATTTGCACAATCTTTGAATGAATGATGGTTTTAGACCAAGGAGTGCTAGATTCCAAGTTAAGCAAGCAATGAAGCATTAATTTGATTTAGATCCTGATGAAATTGAGAATAGATTGCTATCCGATAGAAATTGCAGCTGGGTTTAGGGCTTCGATAGGCCATTAGGTGATTTGGATCTTTGTTTGTATCATGACCTCTAAAGATGAGAGGTCGGCTAGGCTTTTTGCTGACTGAACCTCTAAAGATGAGAGGTTGGCTTCAAGGATATGTTTGGGATTCTATGGCTATGGAATTGCAATCGCATTTTCAATGCCTCTAAGAATGAGAGGTCAAATTTAGCTCTTCGGCGAGGACAAAGGTAATGGGAATATCCCCTAAAAGTGAGGGGATGGCTTGGAATTGGTATTGTATGTATTGGTGAGAGGAAATCAATGCCATCGAGGATTTTTATGAAATTGTGAGGATTAAAGATCCTGTTTGAGAATTGAGAGACCTCTTGAGAAGTTGAAGACTCTTGTTAGATTATGAGGATTCATGATCTTTTTGAGAATTGGAAAGCCTCTTGAGAAGTTGAGGATTACATCTGTCTTTCCTTCATGATTTGAGTATTTTGCGCATCGTCAATTATTGATGCAAACCTCTTGGCATTTGTTTTTGCGCACCGTCAATTCTTGATGCTAACTTCTTGGCATTTTTTTGACTTCCTCTTATGAAAGAGTAATGATGATGGCTAAACAGGGTTTCAAAACATGCCGATCTTGAAATGAAAGGATATTGTTTAGTGAGGGAAGGGAATGGCTTCCTATGGTGAAAGGCTTCAACTGCAATCCCTACCGGAGGACCTAAGTGAAATTAAGTCTTCATTTCTTGCTTAAAATTACTTGCTGGAGATGTACGAAAATTCATTGATCAACAAGATGATAAGTATGAAGAAAGAGATGTGAGCATATTAGTCAAAGAAGAGCATATGAAGTGCGAGATGGGAGTTTGATGAGCCTCCCAATTTGAGAAGGATATCAGTTGGTTTTCTCACGCCAATTATGCAAGATGTTAAATCATTTCAAAAGATTAGTTAGTGAGCAATGCAAGTGATCAGATAGAATAAAACCATTTCAATTATGTGTAATGTGGGTGTGCAAGTAATGCCTTGAGTCTAGCAAGAAAAGAAACAAAGACTTTTATTATTGAAAGACTCATAACAGACTCAACAGACTGATGACAAAGTAAAGAACAATCTAGACCCTACGAAGACTGACTGATTGACTTCTTCGGCTTCGGATGGAAGAGCACCTTAGATACCGGAGCACGGACCCAACTTGTCGTAGCTGCAGGGTAAAGAGGTCTAACAAGGTGGTGAAGGGCAAGAACCTTGAGAAGTTATGGGAGAGGGAAGAAAAGGAAAGAGACGGACTCATGCAAGCTTTTTGCTTATGTTCAAGTAGAAAACAGTCTTTTAAGTCCTAGGAACAGTTGGAAAAGGCTAAACCTTCTTTTTCACATGCTAAACATCGAGCGGGAACTTATGGACACACCATTCAAAATATACTAAATGTCTTGCATAAAAATTAATAATAGGTAATAATGCCTAAACAAACTCTAAGCATTTATGGAGCAGACGAGGGGCATAACGGGTATTCCTAAAGATTTTCAAGGAAAAAATCCGGCATGACCTCTCGTCGGTGCACGTTGACAATGCGGCATAATCTTTCATTAGAACATGCCACGGGAGTGACATGTCCTTTCGTGAAATCATGTTGCAATGGCATCATGCCCACTTGTGCTAGGGTTTGGAATAGGTAAGTATATCCTATTATAAATTTTTGAAAACAATCCATTTTAGAATATTTTAAAAATAATGTGTCAAAAACCAACCATTGAGTAAGCTTGAAAAAGTGTGGGGCCACCACTAGGAGGATAGGATTGATATTAGGCGCTCAAGCGTAGGCGACATACATCACCGTCCGCGATGCCGTCAATCGCACCAAAAGGCTCTAGATCTAGTGATGTAGTGTGCGGGTGACTATGTTCCATTGTTTATGAAAATGATTTTTGTCAATTTTATTTTATTTTTGGAAAGAGGTGATAATTGGAAATAACACACACACACAACCCACATAATATAATAATCAGATGATCATGATTTCATCACGAGGACTGCCCCACAATCACAACCTGTTCCAAGAAAAATCAAAACCGGCAAGTGGCAGAAGCTGTCGTACACGACACAGGATCACCTTGGCCAATGTTGTCGTACGACAGGAAGACAGAATTCCAGAATTACAAGCAGATTAAGCCCCAACTCCTCCAAGCGATGCAATGCCCATTCCAAGTCCCAAAAATAACCAGAGATGACATACCAAGCAAAGAAAAGCAGGGACGCAATAAAAATGCATTTATAATAATTGTCACAAACAATGCACACAAAGATGAATATAATGGATGTTTAACAAACACAAAAGCTAGACCCACTTATGTTTAAAAACAAGTTTAATCCCCAGCGGAGTCTCCACTGAAAGTACCCCGTCCTCATGCGAAGGCATGGGAAGTTTAATGGAAAATATGATTTTGAAAATGGGACGGGTTTTTATGAAAAAAGGAGTCGCCACGCCGTTTATATGGAAAACATTGAAAAAATCATTTTAAAACAGAGAATGGGTTCGGGGGTCAGATTACGTGTTGGGAAGAACCAAGAGTTCACCCAACACGCCTCGTAAAACGAGTCTTTCAATATAAACATCCATTATATTTAATTGTGTGTGCATTATGTAAGACAAATATGATAAATGTATTTTTATTGCTTCCAAAATACTGAATACAACTTGTGAACCACTTAATATGGGGGGCCACTTCCCTATTACATGAGATTGAGAATATAACTTATAACCAAAATTAATCATTGCAGGATGACCAACTATGTCGTACGACACAGGACATGTTCTCGCAAGGTCTGTTGTACGACTCACTTTGCCATTCTGCAGGGACTTTACAAAATTTAAACTGTAAATAGAAGAATTGAATGAAACAATCAATAAACAGAGGATTATGAATACAAAATAGATAACATGAGTGATTTGAATCAGTGTAATGATTTACTTATCATGAAAAGTATAAATAATAATAAATATTAAAGAAAGAACAAACGATTGTTAACCTTGTAGTGTCCACAATCTCTATATCACGTTAGATATAGGGATCTTCTTAATCAGCGATCAAACACGGATTGAAACTCAGAAGATCAAACCAAAAGGCCTTGAGAGTTTGTGTGGATAGGATGGGATTGGAAGAGAGAGATTTATATGTTTGTATGTGAGGGAGAGATCGGATTGTGAGAGGATTGGTAAGTATTTTCGACAGATTGGCAGTCTAAACCTAATGATCGAAGAGAGGTTGAAGAGAGAGATCCTTGTCAATGAGAGTAGAAGGACTTATTTATAGGTTTTCTGAGAATGGCAAAGAGTGTCGCATGACACACTTTGCCAGTCTTAGTGTGTCGTACGACACACTTTGCCATACGGGAATTTCTTTGCCGTCAAGTAAAATCACTGCCTTATTGGAAATCTTGAATAATTCCCAACAGGTCCTTGTCTGAATAATTCCTTATAGGTCCTTCCTTAGCTGGAAATTCATGAAAAGTTTCGAATGCCTCGGAATGGATCAGAAATTTACCAAAACGCCCCTTAGGCACTTTTATTATATTAAAAGGCACTTGTATATGGAAGCGAGTCGGATTGGGATACTCACACTCACACAACTTAAGAAGACTCAAGCCAACATCTCAATTTGGGACCTCATCGCAAGTTCAAAGAAGCACCATGATCTTCTCATCAACAACCTTGACGCTACCTCAGTTCCTCCAGACACAACTCCCGAAGACCTTACAGCCATGATAGGTCATATACATTTTGGGAATGTTATCACCTTTGCTGATATGGACCTCCCAGCTTACGGTTCAAATCATAATGAGGCTCTGCATCTCAAAGTCAATGTGGAAGGGAGGCCACTCTCAAGGGTACTGATTGATGGGGGCTCATCCTTGAACATTATGCCTAGCAATGTCATGGGTATCCTGGGGCTCACCCCTTCTGATTTGCCACCCTCGGGATAGATAATTCGGGGCTACGATTGTACAAGCAGGACTGCACTTGGCACAGTCACAGTTGACATCGAATTCGGCAATGTAATAATTGTCGTGCCTTTCCAAGTACTTGATGTTCCCTTTTCATTTAATATGCTCTTGGGATGAACTTGGATCCATACTTCCAATGCAGTCCCTTCCACAATACATTAGTGTGTGAAAATAAGACACGGGGATGAAATCATGACCGTAATTGCAGAAACATTGACTGTCCACAAGAGAGTGGAGCAACCCATCCATCAAGTGCAGCATGGCATTGAAGATTCCAATTATACCGGATTCTCCATCAACAACATCGAGGGAGATGGGGAAGGATCATGGCACCTAAGTAATAAAGCAACTCTCCGTATAATGAGAAATATGCATTACATGCCCGGTCTGGGGCTAGGAAGATACCAGCAGGGCATCTAGAAACCAGTTGAGGTCTCGTTTGTCGGAAGTACCTTTGGGCTAGGATATGAACCAATCGAAGAAGACGTAAAGTATGAAAAAGCTGTCAAGAATGAGAAGGATAGGACTAGAAGATATGGACATCATCAAGTGACACCAAACCTAAGACCCTATCGCAAGACACTCAATGGTTACTTCGTCCGACAGGGGGAAGATGTTCCGTATATGATTTTTCCAGAACCGTGGGTCATTAGCAAAGGGATCATAAAGCCTAGCCTAGAGGTGTTCTCTGATTGCATCATCAAGAAGAAAGAAGAAACACCGACACCAATGTCCCCGCGAGAATGGAAAGGGAAGAAATTCAGCCTCGAAACGGAAATAGAAATTTCAGTGGGGGAAGACTTGGCCATCCTTTTTGAAGACTCCGCCAAAATCGATAGCTGCCAGGTTAATGCCATATCCGACGCACCGAACCACCGAGAAGATACTCTATCTGAATCCAGGCCGCTCAGCAAATGGTACTCCACAAAGGGTCCCGTGATATCCGAAGATTTTCTGATTCAAAAGATGGGCTACACTCCTCGTAAGGCAACAAAGGCGAATCTTCTCACCTTTACCTTTAAATCTCAGTGTGCTTCCGATTCTCTTACCCAAGAGGACGTGGAGGCTATAGCCGAGCATGTGTTTCCTTTCTTTGTTAATGAAAAATTTGATATTTCTAGTACCCAGAGATTGCAAACATCATAAATGATGAATTAACTAATAACAAATTTAATGAACATGTTAATAACGATTAAAATTATGATGAAATAGACCACAAAAATAATGAACTATTAAAAGAACTCGCTCAACAGGTTCGAAGTCGTGGTGAAAATGGTCCAGGGGCTGATGAAGAATTGCATGTTGTCAACCTGGGTACCGGAGCAGAACCGAAAGAGACCAAGATAGGAAGCTTTTTCAAGGGGAAAGAGAAGGCTAATCTGGTCAAGCTACTCAAAGAGTTTGTGGATGTATTCGCATGGTCATACAAGGACATGCCAGGATTAGACAGAAAAATGGCAGAGCACCGCATCCCATTGAATGAAGATGCCAGACCAATCATGCAGAAACTCAGAAAGATCAAGCCAGAATGGTCTTTACAGGTTAAAGAAGAGATTGAAAAGCTGCTCAGTGTGGGTTTCATTAAAGTCATCGAATATCCGATGTGGTTGGCAAATGTGGTCACAGTCAGAAAATCAAATGGCAAGGTGCGGGTCTGTATCGTCTTCAGAGACTTGAACAGAGCCTCACCAAAAGATGACTTCTCACTTCCAAACAGCGACATGCTCGTTGACTCAACAACTGCATATGAAGTCAGATCTTTCGTGGATGGCTTCGCTGGTTATAATCAAATCCTCATGTCAGAAGAGGATCAACACAAGACAACATTTACCACTCCATGGGGAACTTTCTGCTACACAGTCATGCTGTTCGGATTAAAAAACGCCGGGGCTACTTATCAGCAAGCTTTAACAAAATTATTCCATGACACGATCCATAAAGAGATTGAAGTCTATGTAGACGACATGGTCATCCATTCCAAGGCCGCAGAGGGTCAACACTTGGTCAATCTATAGAAGTTCCTCGAAAGGCTCAAACAGCACAACATGAGGCTCAACCCTGCAAAATGTACTTTCGGGGTCAGCAGAGGAAAAGTCCTTGGATACATGGTCACTGAAAGGGGCATTGAAGCAGATCCTTTGAAAATCAAGGCAATCATTGACATGCCTCCCCCGAAGACTCAGAAGGAAATCAAAGGCTTTATAGGTCGTCTTCAGTATATCAGCCAGTTCATACACCAGTTAACCACAATGTGTGAACCCATCTTCAAACTCCTTAAGAAGAATGCTACTCTCGAATGGACCAAAGAATGCCAAAGGGCCTTCCAACAAGTCAAGGAGTACCTGACTTGTCCTCCGGTCCTTGTACCTCCATACAAAGAGAAACCCCTTCTCCTCTACCCGACCGTGAACAAAGAAGCCCTAGGGGCTATGCTGGCCCAAGAAAAAAAGATTCTACAAAGGAAAATGCAATTTATTTTGTGAGTTGTAGATTCCAAGGAAGTGAGAAGAACTACTCTCCACTCGAAAAGTCTTGTGCAGCCATGGTTTGGGTAACTCAGAAACTGAAACATTACATCGAGGCCTGTGAATACCCCTTTCCGATGCAGCAACGGGTGGGAAGTTTCTTATTATTATTATTATTATATTGAAAGTAGATATTCAAAATGACACTCATTAAAACATATTAAAAATATTAATTTAATTTGAGAGTCGCCACGCCGCTTTGATATAGCCCAAAGCATTGAAAAAAGGCTAAGCATGTAAGCTTGTGAGTGGGTTCGGGGGTCTAGTTACAATAAGAGAAGAATATGATGTGATCACTCCTATTGCCCGAATGATCGGTCTTTCTATCATGATTGAGGGGTGTTTGTGTGTGTGGTATTTACGAGAATAGAGAGAAGAAGTGGGACCATGCATAAGGAGGAGGGGAGAGAAAGAAATATATGATGATCTCACCCTAGAAACATTGATTATATCCTCGTGCTGTGTAATGATCAATGTTCATCCTTGGGGACTATCATGGGAATTATGCTAAAGATAAGGGTTAGAAATGTAGTTCCTAGATCATTATTAGGTTTAGGTGTAAACCCTAGATCATTATCGGCAGCATGCATGTATGTTATGGATCTACATGATGACAACCCTAGTTATGACTATTATATGTGTCTAATAATCAATATATAGTATTTATAACAATAATATCACATATAAACGTGCATGATATTGAACAAAACAAGTAAATATGGACGAACAGGGATTTGAATAGCTATAGGATCGTACCTATGTTGCCAGGCAATTTGAGAGTGAATTCATTGTATACTCGAGCATATTTCCAACGAATTGGGGAGAGATCGTCCAGAGAACTCGTAAGTCACCTCTGAAGGAAGAATTGTGTGCCGAAAACGTGAATATGAGAGGCCTATTTATACCCCTCCAGATTAGGCACGGTATGCCGCCTGGCATAGGTCCCAGTATGCCGCCTGGCATAGTCTAACCATGCCGCCTGGCATACTTAGCTACTTGGCGTGCACTCAAAGCAAATTGGCAAGAGTTGTCGTACAACATAAGTAGTATGTTGTCGTACGACAAAGGTAGTAACTTGGCGTGCAACCAAATCAATTGGATAGATAACATTATCTCCTTTGATTTGATATGCAGTGGGCCCAAAACGGACATCGTATGAAGAAGTTATGACCTCCGAAAGATTTTGTCCATCAGGATTCTGAAACTGCCAATACGGGCTTTATGGGAATTCCAACTTGAGATCCATTTAATCTCCTTAATACCTAGGAGATCCTTTGAGGTTCCTAAATACCTAAGGGATCCTTAGAGGTTCTTGGAAGTCCTTCTAAGTTCCAAATTGCCGTTAAGTCCCTAGAAGTTTCTAGAGACATCCAAAGGATGTTTTACAGGTCGGGTATCAACAGTAGCCCCTCGACGATGCTGCTCGTGGAACGAGTGGGGTCGTCGATAAAAGGTGGGATCCGTACTGGAAAATGGGTTTCCAGGAAAGTACAGAATACTCCACTGGGGATAACTCTGTGGGGATAGAGAGATGGGCAAGCTGGACCTAATGATAGGCTACCTACGTATCCTCGGGAGGAATCAAGCTTAAACGCAGTTCGGATACGGCTGGGGAAAAGATTAAAGAAAAGATATTTCTTGCTGGGGAGATGGAGTATGTGACATGATCGTGGGGCTGGCTGGACCTATGATAGGCTACCTACGTATCCTCGGAAGGAATCAAGCCAAACGTAGTTCGGATACCGCTGGGGAAAGATGAAGGAAAGACATTTCTCGCTCGGGAGATAATGATGCGTGATGTGATTTTGGGGCTGGCTGGACCTATGGTAGGCTACCTACGTATCCTCGGAAGGAATCAAGCCAAGACGTAGTTCAGATACCGCTGCTGGGGATTTTGGCATAGAATAAATTGGTGAACACAGAGGTGTTCATATCCTTAAACGCACGATTTCCGAATCAATAGTTCATCTTAAGACATGGGTATAAACAACCCGAGGTTTGTAAGACGTGGGTACAAACAACCCGAAATTTACAAGGGTGTGGGTATAAACAATAGTTTGTAAGACGTGGGTATAAACAACCCGAAACTTACGAGGGTGTGGGTATAAATAACCCTAAGTTTGTAAGACGTGGGTATAAATAACCCGAAACTTACGTGGGTGTGGGTATAAACAACCCGAAGTTTGTAAGACGTGGGTATAAACAACCTGAAACTTACGAGGGTGTGGGTATAAACAACCCGAAGTTTATAAGACGTGGGTATAAACAACCCGAAACTTACGGAAAAGCATCGTAAGACATGGGTATAAACAACTCAAAACTTACGAGAAAGCATCGTAAGACATGGGTATAAACAACCCGAAACTTATGGAAAAGCATCGTAAGACATGGGTATAAACAACCCGAAACTTATGTAAAAGCATCGTAAGACATGGGTATAAACAACCCGAAACTTACGGAAAAGCATCGTAAGACATGGGTATAAACAACCCGAAACTTACGGAAAAGCATCGTAAGCATGGGTATAAACAACCCGAAACTTACGGAAAAGCATCGTAAGACATGGGTATAAACAACCCGAAACTTACGGAAAAACATCGTAAGACATGGGTATAAACAACCCGAAACTTACGAGAAGGATAAAGAAATTACCATGAGACATGGGTCGAGATTCCCCGAAACTCGTGGAAGTACAAGAAATTATCGCAAGACATGGGTCGAGATTCCCCGAAACTTGCTAGAGAATAAAGAAATTACCACAAGACATGGGTCGAGATTCCCCGTAAACCCACCAAGGACTTCTTTCGCTACCTCCTTTATGGTATGCTCCATCTTAGTCCAAGTCGTATCTATATCCATATCTTCCATACTACCCAACCAAATTTCGGTAGAGGCCATCTTAACTAAAAATCTCTGTTGGTTCTCCCCTTGAAGCCTCCACCACCTGATTTTAGAGTCTACTTGTGGTTTTATCTTCCTTGAAATTCTCCTACTACGAAAATCAAGTACCACAAGTCTATGTTGAGTTGATGCACTCTCCCCCGGAATAACCTTGCAGTCTGTGTAACTCTTTCTACAAGCATTTCTTATCAAGAAAAAGTCAATCTGACTCGCATTACCTCCACTCCTATAGGTTACCAAGTGAGATTCTCTCTTCTTGAACCAAGTGTTCATTATACTCAAGTCATAAGCCATAGCAAAATCCAAGATACCATTTCCTGCTTCATTCCTCCCCCCAAAACCAAAACCTCCATGAATGCTCTCAAAGTCATGCCGACTAGACCCCACATGCCCATTAAGATCACCACCAATGACTAATTTCTCACCACTAGGTACCCGTTACACTACTTCCTCCAAATCTTCCCAAAACTCTTGTTTAGTAGATGCATCCAACCTTACTTGTGGAGCATAGGCACTAACAATGGTGATAATCTCGTCATATATCACAAGTTTAATACCAATAATCTGATCACTCTTCCTATACACTTCCACCACATCATTGATATATTCCTTATCAATAATAATCCCTACTCCATTCCTCCCCTTATTCTTTCCTGAGTACCAAATCTTAAAACCCCAAGGCGATATTTTTTTTTGCTTTCTCTCCAACCCACTTAGTTTCTTGTAGACACATTATGTGAATTTTCCTCCTTCTCATAACTTCCACCACTTCTGCTGATCTCCCTGTCAATGAGCAAATGTTTCAAGTTCCAAAGCGTATCCCACTACCCTTACCCCCACCATGGACTAGCTTCTTTACCCGCACTCGTCCGCAATACGGGAACCCTTGCATATTTGACACCACCCCCGGGCGATGAGATGGCGCGTCGCTTCCGGGCAACGACCTAGCAACCTTTGCATACTTATCACTACACCCAGGCCTTTGAAGTGTAGCGCGTCGCTGCTGAGGAAACGCCCCAATGATATTTATATTCGGATTCATGTCATGATAATGTGACAAAGTTTTACGCTGGCTGTCACATGCCTACCACAACTCTCGCCCTTTATCCTGACTTGGGTCAGGCAAGGATAAATCCCTCTCGGGTTTAACCATGGTGGGTTTGACAAGCTCTTTTTCATATTTCATATTTCTAAAAAACTAGTGTTACAAAAAATAATGGATCAAATATTGTAGGAGTAAAGGTTTAAAGGACAAATATTTTACTTCCGATATTCCAACTAGATGGAATTCCACCTATAAAATGTTGACGGATAGTAAAATGAGAGCAAAACTCCTACTTTGGCAATATGTAAAATGAAAGTCCAAACCCTAACATAATGAGAGATGAAATCATAGGCTCTGAATTATATAATAGGCCAAAATACATTTTACCCTCAAAGTATCTACTGATTCTCACTTTACACCCCCATTTGAAAAGTTAGTCTGTTTGGTATCTAAACTATCAAATATTCCCACTTTGCATCCCAGCACTAACGAACATCAGAAAAATTAACAGAAATGGACTAGTTCGTAATGATTATTAGTTTTTAAGGGGCTAAATGCAAAGTTTTAAATATAAAGTGTAAAAATTTAATTTTTGTTCCAAACTTAATAACATTATCTTAATTCTTAGATAATTAAAATTTTCTGAAAGAGTTTTTTATCTTAAAAAAAATATTTTTTTCATTTTTATTTTATAAAATAGTTAATGTCCGTAATAGAATATATATTAACATTTATTAAATATTTAATATTTTCAATTTTTTAAAATATACTTAAAAATTAAAATTAGAGAAAATTATTTTTTTTAAAATATTTTATCAAAAAGCTGTAATTTTTTGAAAAATATATATTTTTTTTAAGAAAATAATAAAAAATTGAAATAAAAAACCCTATAAAGTTTTAGTTTCATTTAAAAAAATTAAAAAATCATAATTTTTTTTGAGAAATGTATTATTATAAATAAAAAATTATTAATAATAAAAATATTATTTTTTTAAAAATAATTTATTTATGAATTTTTTATTTTAAAAATATAAAATTTACATATAACCCCTTAAAAACTAATAACCATTACAAACTAGTCCATTTCTGTTAACTTTTCTAACGTTCGTTAGTGTTAGGGTGCAAAATGAGAATATTTGATAATTTAGTTACCAAACAGAATGACTTTTCAAACGGGTATACAAAGTGAAAATCGGTGAATACTTTGGGGGGTAAATGTATTTTGGCCTATATAATATGTAAAGCTTTGGGATAGTAAAATGAGAGCAAAACCCCATATTTGGCAGTAAGCTGTTTTTGCATTGATTTTTTTTGTTTGTTTTTGCAATGATCTGATTCACGTACACGATTTTCGCATTGCCCTCACTTTGCTAACAGATATGTTAATTTTGTAACGGAATTTTGACACATGATATCACATGACTAACAATCGTTATAAACGTAACTTTTCGTCAATTTTATATTTTTATTTTATCTCTTTTTTTTATTTTTTTCTAATGTGCCAAAAAATATGTTTCATTCTTTTCAATTTTTAACTTTTATCTGTATTTTAGTTTTTCCAATGTACCAAAATAATTGTTTTATTTTATTTTTATTTTTCTTTTAATTTTGCTTCCTTTTCTTAAAAAAATTAAGAGACTTGTTGGATTTATGATTACTCAACTAATGAATTCACCATTTTTTCACGATTGTTAGTCATGTGTCATCATTTGGACCAAAATCCTTTAAAATGTTGACAACTTCGTTAATCGAGTGAGCTCATTACGAAAATTTGATATTTGGTAAATAAAAAAATACTAGAAATATATTGCAAAAACATAATTTTTTCCCATATAAAATAGTAAGATAAATGACAATTTAGGACCTGAAGTACATAGGGCATTACAAGTAGGGCTGAACAAAAAATTCGACGGACGGGACTGAACCGATAGAACTGGACCAAACGAATGAAAATCAGACCAATTCAATAGTATTGGTTTGGTTCTGATCCCAAATTTATATGAAATCGATTATTTGAATTGATCCTGATTTTGAAAAAATCATGAAGCATGAAGGTGGAAGGCATTGTGTCAAATTATATGTTGCTTAATGTTGCAATATTATGAAACTTTTAGTTTTTAACTTTTTTTTTTTTACGTTATGATTGAGTTTGAAGTTGATCAGTTAATGTTTAATATTTCATGTGATTTGAATTTTGTTTATTTAAATGTCCTATGTTTTGATTTTATAAAAAAATAGTGGTTGCATGTTTTATTTTTAGAAAAAATATATAGTAGTGTAATTTGTGGAACTGATGAAACCGGACCAATGTGACCGGTCCTATAATGTAATTGTCTGGTCCTGATCCTGAATTTAGGCAGAACCGAACAATTGATTCAGTCCTATTTTTTAAAAAAAATTCGACAAAATTTGGACCAATCCAGACCGTGAACACCCCTAGTTACAAGGATGGACCCTCATGTTTTTTTTGTCGATTTAGGGCCAAATGTGGCCAAATGTTGTCAATATGGGGCTTTTTGACGGATTTCGTCAGTTAAATGACATGTGCCACGCATGTGCTGGACAAGTTGGACTAGATTGAAATGTAAATTAGTTATAAAGGAGTGAAATGCAAAGTTTTAAAAACTGACGAGCGATACAAATATATTTTTTTAGAAAATAAAATAATTTTTCTTTAATAAACCAAAATATTTTTTTAAAAAATATAGTCTGAGAAATCACCAATTTTTATTTGAAAAGATAATTTAATTTAAAAATGTAATAAATTTTTATTGTACTTTTTAGAAATGAAAACAAAAACATACAAATCGTAAACAATTTTTATTTTTTAATATTTTTCAAAATAAAAAAATTCTTGTAAAATACTGTTTTTTACTAATTTTTAAAAATAAATTGTTTATGATTTATGTATATTATTTTCTAAAATATAAACTTTTCACATAAATTGTAGTATTTTTTTTTAAAAAAATACAGCTTTGTTTTTATTTTTTTATGCTAAATATAAAAAATTGTAAATTATTAATATATGTATATATATATATATATATATATATATATATATATATATATATATATATATATATATATATATATATATATATATATATATATATATATATATATAGTTATATATATATATATATATATATATTTATATATATATATATATATCAAAATTTGTATTTTTTTAAAAAAATACATTTTTTACTTTTATATTTTTGAAAAAGAAATATTAAAAGACTTAAGTTAAAATTTTTTTTTTTTTTTTAAAATACCATTTTCTTAAAGAATACAATTTTTTTTTATATTTATAAGATTTATTTAACATATTTTAAAAATTAAAAAAAGTTACAGCTTTTCACAATATATTATATTTTGAAAAAAAATTATTTTTTAAAAAATATTTTGTAATGGTCATCAATTTTTAAAGGGTTAATTACAAATTAGGGCCTGGAGTCTCACATGAAGTCCCCAAGAGGGGCCTGACTTTTTTTTTTTTAGCGATTTAGGGCCCGACTTCACATTTTTTGATCAAATCAGGGCTTATTGACGAATTTCATCCAAATAATCCGTTAATTTAAAGAAAAGTTAACGAAGGGACTAGTTTGTAATGATTATTAGTTTTAAGGGGTCAAATGCAAAGTTTAAATATAAAGTGTTCAAAATTTATTTCTTTTTCCAAAATAATTAATATTATCTTAATTCTAAAATAATTAATATCCGGGATAAATATATGTTTTTTTAATTTTTATATTAAAAAAATAAAAATATTTTTTTTACTTTTTATAAAAAATAATTAATGTTCGTAACATATAATGTATTAAAAAAACTGAAAATTTTAATTATTTAATATAATGTTAATATATTACGAACATTAACTATTTTAACATAATAATAATAAATAAATAAATTTTGTTTTGTGACATAAAAAGTAAAAAAATATTTTTTTCAAAACTATTAATTATTTAATAAAATGTTAATATATTACGAACATTAACTATTTTTTAACATAATAATAAAAAATAAATTAATGTTCGTAATATATTAACATTTTATTAAATAATCAATAGTTTTGAAAAAAACATTTTTTTTACTTTTTATGTCACAAAACAAAATTTATTTATTTATTATTATTATGTTAAAAATAGTTAATGTTCGTAATATATTAACATTATATTAAATAATTTATAGTTTTGAAAAAAAAATTACTTTTTATATCACAAAACAAAATTAATTTATTTTTTATTATTATTATGTTAAAAAATAGTTAATGTTCATAATTTATTAACATTATATTAAATAATTAAAATTTTCAGTTTTTTTAATACATTATATGTTACGAACATTAATTATTTTGTGACATAAAAAGTAAAAAAAAATATTTTTATTTTTTTAATATAAAAATTAAAAAAACATATATTTATTCCGAATATTAATTATTTTAGAATTAAGATAATATTAATTATTTTGGAAAAATAAATAAATTTTGAACACTTTATATTTAAACTTTGCATTTGACCTCTTAAAACTAATAATCATTACAAACTAGTCTCTTCGTTAACTTTTCTTTAACTTAACAGATATTTGGATGAAATTCGTCAATAAGCCCTGATTTGATCAAAAAATGTGAAGTCAGGCCCTAAATCGCTAAAAAAAAAAAGTCAGGTCCCTCTTGGGGACCTCATGTGAGACTCCAGGCCCTAATCTGTAATTAACCCATTTTTAAAACTTCATATTTCATTCCATAATAATTAATTTGCATTTTAATTTAGTCCAACTTATTTAGCACATGCGTGATTCATGACATTTAACTGAGTTTTCTAACGAAATTCATAAAAAAAAGCCCCATATTGATAGCATTTGACCACATTGGGCCCCAAATTGAAAAAAAAAAAAAAAAAAGACACGAGGGTCCATCTTAGTAACACCATTTGTACTTCAGCCCTAAATTATCGTTTGCCCAAAATAGTATGGGTTTTTCCTAAAATGAGATTGAAACTTAAAACGACTAACCCCATTAGTATTTCAAACCCTACACTCTCTCTCTCCTCAAAACAAAATAGAGAGAAATAAGAGAGAATAATTGATGTCGTAAGAGTGATGTAAATGCCTCATTGGCAGAGTAACTGGAGCAGTCAATTAGTGATGTAAGAGTATAAATGCCTTAGGAGGGCTTCTTTGATGCTAGGAGTATAAGGGGTGCTGTCACCCTGGCTGCATAGGACATATCCCACGATTTACCTACTGCGAAGTCGATACCTTGTGGTCCAGGATTAGTCCGGCGAAATTGGGAACCTGGTAACAAACAAAAAAAAAAAAAAAAAGAAAAAAAAAAAGAGAGAAATCAGAGAGAATCTTCCACCACCGCCCTCCGATGTCACCGGTCTCCGCCACCACTGTAGTAAGTCTCTTGTCTCTTTCTGTCCTTTCTCTATTCTCTGTATCGATTATTACTATACTCCGTATGTGTTAGTGTGTTTCGTGTTTATTTGTGTGTGTTTTCGTGTTCGTGTTTCCATTTCTGTGCAGATCCATGCGTAGATCTAGTGATTGTGTATGTGTCTGTTCGTTTAGATTTGAACCTTCTTGTCTCCTCTCATTCATGGCCTTCCTTTTCAGCTCTTCAACATGGCCAGCAAGATTTTCAAGAGAGATGGCAGGCTACTTAATGATTCAAGGTTGAAATAGATGTTTATGAAAAGCTATAGTGTAATTAAATACCCAATTCCTCTAGGTGTTAAATTCGTATTTGATTCAACATTCTTTACATATGCTCTTTCTTTTCAGTTTTATTTCTTGATTTTTGTGCCTGTTTATTTGCCCGTGGCTGGTGATAATGGCGGAGGGAGTAAATGATTAAAAGCTAATCTAAAAATTAAGTTTCTTTATCTGTAACTATATAAAGGCTGAAGTGCAAAGCACTTCAATACACCCCCCATTTCCCGCTCAAACTAGAACCTAGATTAAATAAAGGCTATAGGTTCATTCCCTCTAATGTCATTTACTAAACACACACCTTATATATTACTTCATTTTCTAGCATTTCAATTTCTAGACGATGTGGGATATCATTTGGTTTTCAGATGCTAAGGTCTCTCAATGTAAACTACTTCATTTCCTAGCATTTCAATTCCTAGATGATGTGGGATTAATATCCCACTTGGTTTTCAAATGCTAAGGCCTCTCAATATATACTACTCAATTTCCTAGCATTACAATTATTAGACGATGTGGGATTAATATCCCTATTGGGATTCAAATGCTAAGACCTCTCAATATATACTACATTTCCTAGTATTTCAATTCCTAGACGATGTGAGATTAATATCCCTATTGATTTTCAAATGCTAAGGTCTCTCAATATATACTACTCAATTTCCTAGCACTTCAATTCCTACTTCCTAGATGATGTGGGATTAATATCCCATTACTCCGACTACTCCATTATGCTTCATGTCCGTCGATCCATTTAATTAGAGCCCGAATACAAGTTACAAGTTTGTAAACAAAATTAAGGAAAAAAAGCACAAATTCTACTATGATTTTTGGACATGGGTGTTAACATAGAGCCATCGCGTTGGACATAGAGGATTATGAATGCAAGATACGAGAAAACTGGTCCTTTATATGTAAACATATTTTTGAAATATAGACGGATATAAGTATTTGATGTTTTGTATGTGAAAGCTTGATATACTTTCCATAGAGCAGTATACATTTCGCTTTAGTTTGTCCCAAACCAATATGTATAGTATGTCTGGTGGAAACAATTAATTTAAAATTATTATTAATTCTTATAAGTTTTTTTTAAATTTAATACTTATATAGTATACTCCCTATGGTTTGAAATATTTGTCACTTTTAAATTTTTCACAAGCTGTAAGAAATATAGTTATTGTACCAACTTCACGATTAAAATACCAATATTCTCATTATTTATTATTTATCCTTTCAACAATAAACCAATTAATAGAATGGAAAATTTTTCAATGTCATTATATATTTTTATTGAATACCTTTTATTTAAAAAATATTTTTCTAAATTAACCTTTATAGTAATAGTAACTTTTTTAATTTAGTTTTTGTTATTTATCTAAATTTTATGATCGTGCGTTTAACGCACGGGTGTTAGACTAGTTTATCTTTAAAGGCTGTTATCCCCGACAGAATAGTCCAGGTCAGGTCTGGTAGGGTAATTTGGGAGACGGTTAGACTGGTTGTCTGATGTAATTGACAGGCCTTATATATTCACACACATGCACACACTTTAACGTTTGTGTAAAATTTTAATTAACTAGATGTAGCATAATTTATGTTCCGGCCTTTTGTTCTTTAAATTGAAACAAAACATTGATTTTGTAGCACAATTTTTCGAAGAAAAATGAGTACAATCCATGGTCAGTCCGGACCAGTATGCCGGAAGTTTATACCTGTTGAACAAAGTGAAATTTCCTCAACTAGCAAGCCTGATGGTATGTTATCGCTTACATTTTAGTTTTATCATTTACTAGTCATATGCTCACCACGTGCCATTTGAAGTGTTCCTCTTTAAACTAACATTTTTGGCAATACCTATTGCCTTTAGACTGATTGTTATATCATCTATCCCTTTATATGATGCTTACCCCCCATTTACAAAAAACAATGTTATTTTTTGTTTTGCCTTGTCCTAAAGAGTCCTATTTCTATGAGAAGATACAGTTTAAGTGCATTTTGAGGCAATGCTATAATACTATTCAAGAGCATTCCTTGCCAAATTGGATTATTTCTGTTTGGGCAAAGGGTGTAATTTTTCCTTTGATGAATGAGCATTAATGTTAGGGTAATGTGGAGGCTACTAGGTCAATGTTTAGAGAAAGGGTTAAATAAACTACTGAGGCTGATGGTACATATTTGTGGGTTGGGGTGCTTTGTTGGCCCCTCTCTCTATTCATACATTTTAATATTTTTTCTATCTTACCTTGTACTTCCTTCCTATGACAATAGAGTGGTGGGAGCATTGTGAATTGGTCCACTCTCTTTTGTCATTCAAGTCTTTGCCTTAACTAATGCCAAATTACAGGCTTCAAATTCAGTCTGGTTTCATATAACATTCTGGCTCAGGTATGCAACCCCTTCCTCCCTTCTTTTATTTCACTAAGTATATGCATATATTTTTTTGTCAAAAAAATATTAAAAAAAAGAGTGCATTCTTATACGGGACGGAGGGAGTATATTTCTAATATATATGCCTTATCTCATACCGAATTACAGGCTTCAAAATAGTGCCCATTGTTATATGTGTGTGTGTGTGTATTATATACATGTATACTTATTTGTTTTCCATTTTTGTTTATCAGTCATATTCATTGGAAAGCATTGGAATTTGGAAGGGGGGGGGGTTGAAGATGGAAGTTAGCAAAATACTAGGAATCAAGCAAGATAATGAAAAGTAGTAGTGATAGAGATAAAAAAACACACAATTCAGCTCAAAACGAAACTTAATATAATAATTGACTCTAAATAGCCTTAGGTCGGATTAAACTATTAGGACTTGGACTAGGAATTCTAATATTATGAGTATAACTAGGAAACCCCACTTCCAGATAAGATAAAGTGTAGCAGCTAAACTGATGAAATCTAATGTCTCTTCAATGGGTCTTATCCTACATGGAGTAGCGTAACTTAACTACAGAGTCCTTACTTGGTTGTATTGCATAAATTACATCAATATATACCTACAGAAACAAAAGAATGTAATTTAATAATAATTTAAGAACAGTTCTAAGTCAGTGCTGGAGCTAGAAATTTCAAGGGGGGGGGGAAATAAATTTAGTGTATTATTTTCTTCTCCCAAAGAGGGGCAAGTTTCAATATATTACAATGTTACCCCCAAATTTTAAAATGTATTTTGATACTTGTGATCTATTTATCTTAAAATAGGCATTAAATTGAGGCCTATATGGTGAACTTAGTTTGTTAACATTTCTAACTGGAACATTGCCTACCCCGGTCCAAAAAGGATACTCCCTACTTTCCTTTTATGGTGCTAAAAAAATAGTTCCACTTCTAAAAGGCACAATGATGAACAATAAAGTGAAATCTACAGAAATACACTAACAAGAACAATCAGACTTTTCCAAAGCTTTTCCAAAACTTTCCCAGAATTATCCCAACATTTTCCATACCCCCCAACAATAAACTGACCCTTGGTGTTTATAGAGAATTCGGTTCAATTTTCAAATAAGTAGCTACCAAGTAACTGCTAATAACTAATAATTAACTGCAACATAATAATAAAATAAAACTAGTAAATTGCCTAACACCTATACAACTTTATGGCTCAACCCCTGGTTCACCACCCACATAATGCTAACTTGCCTCTCACAAATTCCCTCCCCCTCCGCAACAGCCTTGTCCTCAAGGCGGAAATATGGGTATTGTTGTCGAACACATAGATAGCTCACCCTCCTTTGTTTTGAGTTCACCCACAGCCTCAAATTTTGTGCTCTTTTCTTCGATTAGTTCAGTTTCTTCTAACACCAAATCTGGATTTTCATTGTCTTCGACCAACAAAATCCGTAATGTCTTCATAGGGCAATCATGATTAGTTGGATGGTATGGTGTTTTACATTGGAAACAAAGTCCACGGCGACGAAGATCTTCTCGCTCAGAATCTGTTAGTCGACGGAAGGGAGCCTTAGTGGGTACAACTTCGTTCGGTCTGCTAGGTGGAAGCCCTTGACTGGAATTGATTGGTGGTGTTCGAATTTGTGTAACAGGCCCTTGGGTTGCTGGAACTGGTGGTCGGTTGGGCTGTCATGTGTTTTGCAGCCCGCTATGACCCCCTTGTTGTACTCGCAAAGCTGCCTCAACATGACTGGCGATTTTCATTGCGACATCCAAATTGTTGGGGTCCAATATGCGTACTTGGACACGGATTTCCTTACGAAACAAAACTTTGATTTTTTAGCACAATTTTAATTAACTAGAATTTTAATTAATTAACTAGAATTTTAATATTTCTTTTATCCTACCTTTTATTTCCTTCCTATGACAATAGAGTGGTGGGAGCATTGTGAATTGGTCCACTCTCTTTTGTCATTCAAGTCTTTGCCTTAACTAATACCAAATTACAGGCTTCAAATTCAGTCTGGTTTCATATAACATTCTGGCTCAGGTATGCAACCCCTTCCTCCCTTCTTTTGTTTCACTGTAAAGTATATGTATCTACTTTTTTGCCTAATATTTTTCTAATATTCATACCGAATTACAGGCTTTAAAATTGTGTCCAATGTTATCTATATATTTTTGATGTAATTTATGCAATACAACCAAGTAGGACTCTGTAGTTAAGTTACCCTACTCCAGGTATAATATACCTACAGAAACAAAATAATGTAATTCAATAATAATTTAAGAACAGTTCTAGTCAATGGCAGAGCCAGAAATTTCAAGGAAGCGAGGGGGGGGGGAGACAAAAATGAATTTAATGTATTTTTTTTCTTCTCACAAAGAGGGTCAAGTTTCAATATATTACACTATTACCCCCAAATTAAAAAAAAATTACACTAGTAATAAACAAAAAAAATAGTTAAAGTGGGGCAATTGCCCCCATTTGATGTAGCCCGGATCAAGAACAAACAAGCGGGGTCAAGGGGATCAATCCAAGGGTGTTGGAAGTCAAAAATATGCGTTTGGAGAGCAAAAGCATAGATCCACTCGGGGCAAGGTGATGGTCCGCCCGGGTCATGTGGGAGGTCCGACCGGGCCATATGGGAGGTCCGACCGGACCTGATCGAATTTTCAGTTTTAAATTCTTTTCCTTTTCAATTTTGGAACAATAATTTAGGGGTATTTTTGGTACTTTGTTGATTCTGTTTTCCTTAGGGTTTTAGATCTTGTTTAGGCTATTTATACTCTCTTGGATTGTTATTTTTAAGTCATGTTGATTATTGAATTTTAGAATTAGTGCTTTGCAATGGAAGGTTTTTAACTTGGAAGTTTTTATGCTTGTTTTTCTTGAATCTCTTAGGAAATTCTTGTTTGAGTCTTAATTGACTTACTAGATCTTAATTGATCTATAAAGGTTTTCATCATTTTGTTGATTACCTGGTTTCAAAACCTAATTCGTGGATTCAAATTAGGTCAAGTAATCATTCAATTAATTATTTGCCTATATCCGGTTACTTTATTTTAATTTCGCTGTGAATTCTTTACATCAATTGGTATCAGTCAAATGACGATCCGAGAAAGAAGATCTAACAAAAAAGATGACTGCCAATCAAGGAGACAACGTCGAATTCAGAGTGGGTTAGCTGCAATTCTTGCAAGATTGGAACGTCAAGATCAGTTAGCTGCAGATCGCGAAGCAGCCCAGGTACGTCATACGGAATTCATAGATGTTTTGCGAGGCCTGCGAGTTGATGATGGAAATCGAGGGCGTGGGCCAGAGCTGGAAGATGAGTGTTCGACGAGATGATAGAAGGAGAGATGATAGGAGAGATGATGATCGGTCAAACGACCAACAACCCAAAATTAGGGCGGATATCCCTTCTTTTTCAGGTGAATTGGGTATTGAAGATTTTACAGATTGGTTAAGAGGTAGAAAAATTCTTTGATTTAATGAGAGTGGAAGAAGACGGGAAAGTTTCCTATGTTGCATACAAATTGCGTGGTGGTGCTTTCGCATGGTGGGATACTTTATATAGACAAAGATTGAGAGACGGTCGATGACAGATCGATCGTTGGGATAATATGAAGTTTGAATTACGAAAGCAATGTCTTCCTGAGGATCATGAACAACAGCTGTATGTGAAATTTTTGGATTGCACACAAGGGAGTCGTACAGTTGAAGAATACTCTAAAGATTTTTATGCTCAGGCGGCTCGCATTGACATGTTTGAAACTGAAGAAAAAAAGGTGGCTAGATTTGAAAAAGGTCTTTGGGTTGCTATTCGTAATCAAGTGAAGTTGATTACTTCTCATTCCCTAGCGGACGCGATTTCTAGGGCAAAGAAAGTGAAACCACAGCTTGCTACGCGGTATGGGGAGTCATCTACCACGGGCACTACTGGTAAATTTTCGGACTCCGACTCAAGGTAAGGCGCAATCATCACCTTCGATAGCGGTGGAAGTGGAACATGTGACTCCTACGCTGACTACTAATCCCACCGCTAGTAACAATCCTACAACTCCCGCCGAAGGTAAAAATCCTACTACAAATCCCAATCCTTATGTCAAAACTTTTGGCAATAAATGTTTTAAATGTGGGCAAGTAAGACATAATTCCGGTGTGGTAAATCATGTTGATGGTGATGGGGACGGTGATTGTCCAGAATATTGGCATGATCCTAATGTTGATGAGGGCAATGATGACACTCATGAATTTTTTGCGGTTCGTAGACTTTCGTTATCACATGGTACAAATTTGGTTGACCTTGAGAGATAATATTTTTCGCACAACGGGCAATGTTAATGGTACAGTGGCTCATATTATCATTGATTGATAGTGGAAGTAGTAAAAATCTGGTGGCCCGTAGCTTTGTGGAGAAGTCGCGGCTTGAGGTGCGGAAACATCCAACACCATATATGGTGGGGTGGATTAATGGTGGAGGCAATCTAAAGGTAAAAGAACAACGTATCGTTTCTCTTTCACTTGGTAGTCATAAGGATAGTATTACTTGTGATGTTGTAGTGTCAATTATTACTTGGGAGACCTTGGCATTATGATGTTAATTCTATGCATGGTGGTCGAGAGAATGTGATTCGTTTTGTGAAGAAGGGTGTTCGTGTTGTTTTATGTCCATTGAAGAAAAAGGTGGCTCTCGATTGCAAGGGTAAAAAGAAGAAAAATGGATTTATCTCTTTTTGTGTTTCGAGATATGTTTTTTCTGGTCCATCAGGTACTCAAATTATGGGTACACGCAAGCCAATGCAGAATTCTGGTCATGTTGCAATAGTGATCAAGGGGTGGTCGGGGCGGATGATCGACAAATGAGGGTCACAGACAACAAGTTCATCACGGCAAGGTGCTTTTTCTTTTGGCTCGGATTCGGGGACGAATCCTTTTCAAGAGGGGGTGAATGATGTAGCCCGGATCAAGAACAAACAAGCCAAGGGTCGAGGGATCAATCGAGGTGTTGGAAGTAAAAAATATGCGTTTGGAGAGCAAAAGCAAAGATCCGCCCGGGTCAAGGTGATGGTCCGGTCCGCCCGGGTCATGTGGGAGGTCCGACCGGGTCATATGGGAGGTCCGACCGAACCTGATCGAATTTCCAGTTTTAAATTCTTTTCCTTTTCAATTTTGGAACAATAATTTAGGGGTATTTTTGGTACTTTGTTGATTCCGTTTTCCTTGGGGTTTTAGGTATTGTTTAGGCTATTTATACTCTCTTGAATTGTTATTTATAAGTCATGTTGATTATTGAATTTTAGAATTAGTGCTTTGCAATTAAAGGTTTTTACCTTGAAGCTTTTATGCTTGTTTTTCTTGAATCTCTTGGGAAATTCTTGTTTGAGTCTTAATTGACTTACTAGATCTTAATTGATCTACAAAGGTTTTAATCATCTTGTTGATTACCTGGGTTCAAACCCTAATTTGTGGATTCGAATTAGGTCAAGTAATCATTCAATTGATTATTTGCCTATCCGGTTACTTTTATTTTATTTCTGCTGTGAACTCTTTACATCACCTTTCCACTACACCTACCTCTGCCACTGGTTCTAGTGCTTCTTTGTTTGTGTCTTGCATCATTTGTGGTCTATTGTGAACTGGGAGATATGCTACTTAATTGTAAGATATGAAATTAGTTAATCTGTTACATGCAATATGTTCTTTGATATTAGATTTACTTGGCAATTCTTTTTATTTATTTAATATTCTTTTTGTTCTCTTTAGCTAAAAAATTACAAAAGAAAATAAAGTACTGCCTACGTCCTAGAATGAGTGTTCTTTCAAAAAATAAAGATAATCTTGCTCTACAATGAGTTTTCATTTTATATTGAAGTTATCGAACTCATTTTGTCAGCTAACATATCTTGATGTACACTTGCAATGGTATATTGGCTACTAAATTTCCTTAAAAGTCAACTATTTTATATTCCTTCAAACTGAAGAGTGAAATCATTGGCTGTATTTGATACTTTATGATCTATTATAGGCATTAAATTGAGGCCTATATGGTGAACTTAGTTTGTTAAAGTTTCTAACGGGAACATCACCTACCCCGGTCCCAAAAGGATACTCCTACGTTCCTTTTATGGTGCTCGTAAAATAATTCCATTTCTATAAAGCACAATAATTATACTTAATTATGAGAAGGTAGAAGAAGTAAAACATGTTCCACTCGTGTTGACTTTTCAAATGGGATTATTTTGGGACACATGGAGTATCTGTTATTATCTTGAGGTACTAGTGTAGAGATGGGTTTGGGGATTATTCAAATTAGTCTTTATGATTTCCTATGATTTAGAAACATGCTTATCTAGCTAGTTAAGATATTTTCTAGATTTTCATTTCAGAAAGGAATAAAGCGTTTATTTGGAGGCAATTATCTACTCCCTCCGTCCCACCTCAATTGACACCAAAAATTTTGGCACATGGATTAAGGAAAAGTAAGAAAGAGAAATGGTGGGAGGAGATGTTTGCGAGTATGAAAAATTAAATAGGAGAGAGAATGAGTGGAAGGAATAGTAAGTTGATTGGTGTTGTGAGTATAAAAGTAAAGTAGGAGAGAGAATGAGTGGGGAGAATAATAAAGATTCTTTACCATTTTGGGCGGTGTCAATTGACGTGGGACGGACAAAAAAGGAAATAAGTGTCAAATGAGGTGGGACGGAGGGAGTATTTGTCTGCAAATTTCAAATTACCCATCTAGAAGATTGTATTGATATTGTTTTTCCTGCTGTTTGGTAGGAAACCAAAGCTAAAAATGATAGGTCTGATATGGGAAAATGATCATATGCTTAAATGTGAGTGGTTGGGGGGGGGGTACTAGAAGTTTTTGTGCAGGCAGGTAAGATGAAAAAACAGAAAATTGCAAGATTGTAAATAGCAATGGTACTCTTATTTGTATTCATTTTCAAAAGCAACTAGAAAAGCAATGCTGAAACCAAACAAAATACATGCATCTCTTCTTACCCCCCCTTCTTCACTACTCATACACACCATGACACACTTTAGACTCACACTCTATTGCCTTTGAGTGAGAACCTTTGTTGCGTAAACTCTGGTCAACAATTGTAGTTTGCTCTACTATTGCGAATACAGTGGTCAGGAAAACAGTTTCTTTCCTTCTAAATTTACAGAGGATCCTTATGTTATGGAACAACTCTAGGGGTATGATTAGTCTCCATTGGTAGAACCTTTAGTTTACTTATATTGTGTGTTTCTGTATCAAGCATAAACAAAGTATGAGTTCCACATGAAACGTTAAAGCCTGTGTGCTACAGATAAGGCTTTGTTGTTGATACCCTGAAAACTGGACGAGCATCCCACACCCGAAAGGTGCCCCGCATAGGTCTTCCCCGATTCATTTATGCATTCCTTTCTGTTTCAAGTGTGCGTTGGTAGATTTATCCGTTATAATCGAGCGGGGCTAATTTTTTGGGACCAGAGCAAACATTTCTGAGACTATAGAGTTTTCCATGCAAAGAAAAAGTATAATGGTTAAAATGGAAGCTGGGCCAAAGTACAGTGGGAATGAAATTGAATCCAAGGATTTGGACTCATAAAATAAACAAGTGATTGGACTCCTAATTTAGTAAGAAAACTTGTTCCCAGCAATTATTTGAAATTACTAAAGTAACCCTACTGTGGAAAGACTATAACTACCAGACTAATAGTAAATACAATCTAGCGTTTATCTAATTATATTGACTGTTTTGCCATGAACTGAAGCATTTATGACGCTTCTTATGCCATTGAATTTGCTTATCCTAGAGCCCTTTGCGTCTTGCATCAAGATGACTTCTTGAAAGTGAGAACCATTTTTATTTTAGAGATGAAATTTTAATGTTCACTAGCTAACAAACAATTGCTTCACTTGCACTTTTCTATTTTGCAGACATACGTGAAGAGTTCTTTGTACCCACACTCTCCGTCATCTTGTCTCAAGTAAATCTTCTTGCTTTTCAAATACGAGTTGGTATTGCATGTTATTTTCAATTTCACTTCCAACTATTTTTCGTTCTTTGTCCCAAGTGAATTATTTGAGAACAACCCTCTCGTTCTCTTTCTGGCGTACTTTGCGGGTTTGGTTTTGTGCATCTATACTGGTAGCCCAGTCATGTTTTGCCGCCGAGTCAACTGATGCTCCCTTGGTCCCAGTTTATGGTTCTTAGTTTTTGGTTGTTTGTCCGAAGGACTTTAAGCAATAATTATAGGTTCTTCTAAGTATCCTATTGAAATTCTAAAACTTGTTATTGGTAGTATTTATAGTGGTGTATCAATAACAAGTTTTAAATTTGCTTAGGATAATTAGATTAACTTATAGTTTTTGCTCAAAGTTCCTTCGGACGAACGACAAAAAAATTAAGAACCTTAACCTGGGATATAGGTAGTACATAATTGGCAACTTGATCTGTTACATTTCCTTCCTCTTGTATTATAGCAATCTTTCTTTGCGGGCAATAATGAGGTTCATGGTCAATTTCTGTATTTGTAATTACTCCTATTCTTTAATATAGGATGAACTTGTATTAAGATTCACATTTATTCTGGTAATACTGAATGTGCTTTTAGAGCCTTAGACTTGGACAATATTTTAAGCCAGAGTTATAGTTTAGTTTTATGATACCCTCCGAAAAGGCTTCATATCAGATGTATTCATACACAAATGGAATTAATGCATTGATTTTTAAGATGCTTGAAAGCATACAGTATATCTTCTTCTTCCCTGAAATTTACTTGAACGCAACAACTTCTTACCGATCATTCTTCTTTTTCCCTGACTTCATTCAGATTTGCCATAACAGTGGACTTCCTAAAACCCACTAAACTAATCCATACCCTCAACAAGGGTGATAAAGCCTTCTGTTTCGACTAGCTAATCACTCTCAAACATAGCTATTCATCCCTAATTGTGGGAGATCGAGTTGGAATTTGAAATGAAAAAGATAATGGGTTAGCCGGTTTGGGCATTTGGGAGCCTGTGTCGACACGACACAACACCGACACTGTATGAAATCCGTACCCGACACTCCTTTTATCAGCCGGACACTACAAGCGAGAAGGGAGAGACGTGTTTGGGGCAAACTGGGTTTGTCAAGTTTTTTATTTTTATGGAAACTTCATCAATTAGGTAAGGATGGGTGTGAATTTGTAAATTCGATTGCAAATTGATTGTGCCCTAATTTCTGATTCGGTCAGTAACAACTACTCAAGAAGACTTACTGCAGTTGCGAGTGCGATAAGAATAATCCTTTAACGCGACTCTTGAACGTCGCTCTGGTACTTTTTTTTTTTTTGAAGCCAACGTCGCTCTGGTATTTAGATTTAGGTATTATACGCTGTTTTCTGTAGTACCGAGTAATATAGGAGTAATTTATTGCTCTCTTCTTTCTACTGTAGTCAACGGGCAATGCTAAGCTTACAAAAGAAGTTTACAAAATTATGGTTACAAAATGAGGTGGCGATATTTTATTGGGTGCATCGATATTGGACCCGCCACACTTTAATTAAAAACACCAATAAATTCTTGACACCTCATTTTGTAAACCCAATTTTGTAACACTTTTTTGTAACTTTATTATTTCCCGTAGTCAACATGTCCTTTCTCATGATATTTTTCTATTGTTTTCTCTATTTATTTTCCTCTTTCTATTTACAGTCAATGTCTTTTTAGTACTACTTCTTTTGTTAATTTGAACTTGGTCCTGGTAGTTTAAATTTCTGGTCTTTTGTTTTAGAATTCTCACTTCTGATGTCTTGTCTGAATTTTGTTAGGATACTATTATAAATAGAATGTGACATTTATTTAATTTTATTTTCTTATTTATAACATGTTTTAATCTATGTTTACATGGATTTGTATTTGTATATATTTATCTTTTTTTTAATTATCATATCCCCGCACCCGTGTCCAAATCTAGGACGGTGTCCCTTGTTCAATTTTTTGAGAAAAATGTATCCGACACTCGGATCCGTACCCGTGTCCAGGTATCATAGGGGGGAGCACTTGAATTGGAATTGTGAAATGAAATATATAATGGGCCGGGTATTGAAAACACATCACTATTTTTGTTACTACTATGAAGCCCCATCATCTGTATAAATGGAAGTTCTTAGTATTTGATTTTCATTAATCTGTTGATAGTTTTCTCTTGGATTGGTCTGGTGTTGCACTCTTAAGATGCCAAGTGCGGTTGCCTTGTGTATAGAATGGGATTAGGGGTTTAATTTATTATTAAGGCAAAATAGGGTGGCTCAAAGATGCGATTTGGCAGGATAGTTCCTCGTTAACTTCCGAGTAAGTTCTTATTTAGATAAAATATAACCATAACAGGTGGAAAGCTCGTTCGCAGTCCATTTTAGCTGTTCTCAAGGCTCTTGATGCTGATTTCTTTTGCTTACAGGTTTGTTATAGCTTCTATCTCATATTCAATGGTTATTTGATAGACTTTCTTTCTCATAATTTGCTATGCTATCAATGTTGTTCTCACTGTTATTTTACTTTACATTTATCGCTAGGAACTTGATGAGTATGATACCTTCTACAAAGAAAATATAGAGAAAGATGGTTATTCAAGTATCTATGCTAAAATTGGGAAGCGTGTTGGATGTGGGATATTCTACAAGCTCAACAAGTAGGTTTACTATTTTTGTTGATTAAAGATAATGTACATCATTTTTCTCCAACTATAGTGGTGCAGTTGAATGATTGATATAAAAGTTTACACATGATACTCCTTCTAGGCCTTGGTTTAAGATTTAAGGAGGTGTGTTTACTGTTTAGGTTCGATTGGATCATCTTTTCAATGAATGCTTCACGTGATACTTTAGACCTTGGTTTAAGATTTAGATGATCGGATTATGTTAATACTCCATACAATATAAAGAACGTACATGCATCAAGATACCTCCTTTCAAAGTCTAGACTCTTGAGAAAATCTGGGAAGTTACAACTAATGAGCTAAAAACCACGGGCACTTGAAGCAAGAAGTAAGCACCATCAAGCCAATAAAAAAGAAACAATACATTGAGATTATAGATGTAGTTCTTGGTTCCGTGGAAATTGAGGTTGAAATTAGTGCCTTAATCAATGCTTCATTGTCAGTGGCTTGTTGCATTCATCACCAATTCAGCTTTTGTTTTTGTGTCGTTGGATCGCATGCAAAGTGGCAGGTGACATTTGAGTGTAGGACTAGGCATACATAATTCTGTTTCATTGTTGTATGCAGGCCCGTCTCATGGATTATAAGGGCCGTGTGCTAAATGTAAATATTGTGCCATGTGTTAAATGTAAATATTATACCCTTAAAAAATATACAAAAAATATTTAAACTATATATTATTTTTATATAACGATTATTTTTTTTTTAAAATAATTAAGCACTAAAATTCAAAAATAATTTATTACACTTATCATAACTTTTCAACTCAACATAAATATTATACTATACAAAAAGTAATATCTTGTAATCATTAATTAAATCGTCGAAAAAAACAGGATGAATACCTTTACCAGAACAAGCAAATCAATTAATTTCATAGTGAACAAATACAAAACTGATCTAAACTAAAACAGGTCAATCAAATACATACAAGTTGTCTTTCTATTCAAAACCAAATCTTTTTTACTAATCCAAAATCCTCGGAAACTACTGCATTGCAACCTAGAAAGTTCCAAAACAAGCAATAATTACCAAGTTAGGTTTTTAGATATTGCTAAGAAACCAAGATTCAAGCCTCCGATAACATACTTATGTGCATAAGGAGGCAAGCAAGAGATCGTTTAGCAGCCAAAAGGGTTTCAAAGACAGGCTCTTCCTATCCTCCATGGCAAACCCAAATCAGAGCTAAAATTTTCGACCTCAATTGCTCAACGCTTTTGCAATTACAGGTAGGTGAATATAGAGCAAGTACTCAAGAAGGGTTTTTACCTAAGAAAATGCTGCACACAACAGGGTTTTTGCCTAAGAAAATGTCGCGCACAGCACACTAACAGTTGTTGTTTGTTGCTAGTGAATTACAATCGACGACCTTCTCTCTTCAATCAAGTGTCCGTGATTTTCGAGTTCAATTCTTAGGAATCGATCATCGCTCTCTCTCTCTCTCTCTCTAATCAACTCCGTGATTTTTGAGTTGCGTCGATCGATTTTCTGCGTGAATTTCGAGCCTTCATTTTTTTTTTGATCGCTGACTCTATTTGCCGGCTTGGAAAACATAGGAGATTTGGGCTAGGTCTTTATAACTGGAGAAAATTGGAGGCCCTTCATAATTTTGGGGCCCTGTGCTATGGGCCTTCTTGCACATGCCCATAGCCGGGCCTGGTTGTATGGATAAAGATTGACTTCTTCATAAATCAAATCCGATACATAAATTAGCCTGCAGAGAAGGTTAAATGCCATGAGAGTTTTCACCTCCTTCATAATGGATTCTGCCTTCCACTTTAACACTCAAAAGTCCTGACAATTGTGTTTTGAGTTTGTGTGTATATTTCAATGCAAGGCATTTTATCTCATATCTTTTATAATGGTATATATATGTATATAGTAATATGCAAAAAGAATCATTTTGGTCGTCCCAAAGAAATAAACAAAGTCCCCAATCGGAAATGAGACCCACTTGTCATACTCAACGATTACCCACTTCACTTTCTCTCACCTACCCAACTATCTACACTCACAACACTATCTTTTCCACCTTTTCCTTTTTTCTTGTGTCAACGACATTTGTGCATGTTACTATGGGACGGAGGGGGTGTGTGTATATTTATAGTTCTTTACTCTTTTTTGTTTGCAAATGTTTAGGTCAGAGTTGGTCATGGAGGAGAAAATAGATTTCAATGATCTTGTAGACTTGATTGAAGATGAAGAATTATTTTGCAATGATCAATACAAGATTGCACTTGGCGGAAGTAAAGATGGTTTACCTAAAGATGGTATGTTTCTTACTCCATACCTCTCTGAAAAGATGCATGCAACCTTCCATGGAGTTACCATTGTGTTCTATTATAAACTCAACATAAGCCACTAAAAGAGAGAGGAGGAGGGGGGGGGGGGAGAATAAGCAAGACAGACGGCAAGAGTGTCTGCTTCAAAGTTAATTCAATTCAAGGATTCTTTTCCCATTTGAATTTGTTTATGTTGAGTGTTGGATATCATAGTTGTTAAGGCGAAAGGCGGGCGAGAGGCTCCTAGAAAAGGCGAATGGCGAGGCGGTTGAAAGGCGGCCTAAAGGCGAGCAAGGCGGTAAAATAGAACAAAAGGAATAGTAAAATAATATACATGTACAATATACTACCTCCGTCCCACTCGAAGTGTCCCAACTTTCCTTTTTGGTTGTCCCATTTAAAATGTCTCAACCCAAAAAAGGAAACTTTTTAATACTTCTTTGATAATGGGACCCACTTGTTATACTCACAACACTTGCACCACTTACACCACTACCCACTTTCCTACCTCACTTTCTCTTTCCTACATCATATTTCTACTCACAACACTTACACCACTACCTCACTTTCCTTAATTTCCATGCGGACCACTTTTGGGACACTTCGAATGGGACGAAGGGAGTATTAAACAAAACTTAAACAAGTTAAGAACAAGAGGTTTTGCGTTAAATAAATGTCACAATTTTCACATGTAATAGCAAATTAACACAATTAAAACAATTAAAACACCACAAAAGTGAGAATTCTAAGACAAATTATGGATAACTTTCTCATGCATGCCTCAAGCTATCTTTCCCCATATTTTCCCAAAACAACAAATTTTAAGTTAAAATATTAAAATCAAAATTAGTAAATGACCTAGTTTAACACTACACATGAGCCTATTCTGACAAAACTGGACTCCTTACGCCTCTCACCATACCCAAGAAAGGCCTCGTCAGGGCCAAAAGACGCACAACAGCCCGTCACAAAACTAAAAGGCGGTCGACCCCTAGAGGCGCCAAAATGGCGAGGCGGGTGAGAGAAGCGCTAGCCTTTCTCAACCATGTTTGACTTACTGGGGAGTGTCTGGTTGCTGATCTAGAATATGACATATAATATATCTATCAAAAAATAATAAAAAAAAATTATGACATAATATTAATGTTTGTTGTAGTATTCACTCCTAATCATTTCAATTAAATGTTTTTCTGGAACTTAATATTGGTGCAGAAATGTTACTTTAGATGAACCTGGTTCCTTCTTTTGTAATAAGAAGTGATTTGTTTTTTCTCATTTAAATGTATTTTGGATGATCCACTGTAGAAGTTTATGAAGGTTGACATTTCTTAACTTCGTATACTCAGGCTTAGTGGCTTATGATAGTACCTCATTTTCTGGTGCTGCAATGCTGGGAAAGACTAAAGGCAATCGTGGAGATCTAAATGACCCACGTGTACGATTAAAACGTGATTGTGTTGGAGTTTTGGCCACGTTTAAGCTGAAGGATCCTTCTCAACATTTTGTGATTATAGCAAACTCAGATTTTTACTGGTGATACAGCTCTCTGGTTTTATCGTGCTCTTTTTTAGTAAACCATTTTACGTTTGTGTGCGTATGTTGGACAATAATATCCTGGATTGGCTTTTTCATGGTCAGGGATCCTGAATTGGCTGACGTCAAGCTTGCACAAGCGAAATATCTGTTGTCACGTGTATCAAAGTTCAAAACGTTGATATCAGACACTTATAAGTGCTCACCATCAGTAATTATTGCTGGTGATTTTAATTCACTCCCCGGAGATAAGGTTTGCTAGCAATTTGTGTTTTCTGCTTACATTAATTGTGTCTTGCATGTACATATTTAAAATTTTATATTCTTTGATGTGCATTTATGCAAGTCCAGTTGTCCAACTAATGTCCCCTTTCCCTTGGGGTTAATTTCACTGCCCACCCGTGAGGTTTGGGTAAGTCTCAGTGCCCCCCTCAAGGTTTGAGTTCGTCTCAACTGCCACCCTTTTGACAATAAGTTGACTATTTCACCCCCAATTTAATATAATTAGTGTCTTTGTAGCTCAATAAATAAATTAAATCAGTACAAATCTCATATCATATAATGTCAAAAATATTTTTTTGAAGAAGGTTATGCTCACTAAGTCTCCATATTAAAATTAATAAATGAATAATTTCAATCAACTCTTTCTCACATATTAATGGTTGTTAGTTTACTTCAAAAAATAATTCTAACTTTTGAAAAAATAACTATATAACCAACTTAATAAAGTATGAATTCAAAAAAAAAATCTTTTAATATTTGATACTCCCTCCGTCACAAAATGAATATTAATTTCTTTAAAAATATTTCAAAAAATATCTATTCTCTTTATTATTAATAACCATATAGCTAAATCTATAGTTTGTAAGCAAAATAAACATATATTTGGAAAGAAATATTTTAAAAAGTATTGACATTATTTTGGAAAAAAAGGCTATAAAATATTAAAATATTAGATCATAATGTATTATATGCGTGATCATAAATACTAAAATTAATATTTCTCTAAAATGTTATTTGAATTGCTCAAAAAATCAAATGTTATTTCAATTTGTACTTTATTGAGTTGGTTATATGGTTATTTCTTACTTAATTATAATAATTATTTTGGAGTTAACTTATAAAAAATAATGTGAGAAAATATTGATTGGTAATTATTAATTTATGATTTATTTACATATTGTGGAAGTTTAATTAGCTTAAATATAATACTTATTTTTAAATCATTTTTGGTATTTGCTTCGTAAACAAAAATCATTTTTGGTATTATATACCCCCTCCGTCCCGTGTTAGATTTCCTTTTTGCCATTTTGGGCGTCCCATATAAGATTTCCCTTTCCTAAAATGGCAAAGAATCTTTACTATTCTCCCCATTCATTCTCTTTCCTATTTTACTTTTACACTCACAACACCAATCAACTTACTATTCCCTACCCCTTCTTTCTTCTACTTTACTTTTCATACTCACAACGCTTACACCTCTTACACATTTCCTTAATTCCCGTGCAAAAACAAAAAAGGAAATCTTATGTGGGACGGAGGGAGTAAGATTTTTTAATAATTTAATTTATTAAATGAGAAATAAAGACAACCCTATATGAAAGTGGGGGTAAAGTAGTTAATTTGTTGTTAATAGGGTGGTCATTGAGATGAATTCAAACCTGAAGGGGGGGCACTGGGACTTGTCCAAACCTCAGGGTTAGGCAGTGAAATTAACCCCTTTCCCTTATGTATCTTGGAATACCAGACGACCATGCACCTTAGTAGTTCCCCATTTAAAGGTGAGGTGATATCTTGGAATACGATCCAGTTCGGGGCGGTACGGACCGGTACAATCCGGTTTAGACGGCATTACATGTTCCGCGCTTGTTTTTGTCAGGAACAATACGTACCTCCTGTACGGATCGGTATGGGACGAGATTGACAACTATGATCTAGTTTCCTTCCCAATTGTTCGGCCGTCAAAGTAGTTTTAACCTCAAGTTTCTAGTGCATTTCTTAATGGTTGGAGCTCATTTTTTCAATAAGGGTTTTTGTTTTCCTCAAAATAGAATGCACATGGGTTCCATCAGCATTCCCGCCACTCAGTTAATTTATGGCCTAAGAATCAATGATGATAACATAGTCGTCAAAGTTCCAGTATTTATATGGATTTTTGTGTTTCAGGTATATCAGTACGTTTTATCAGGCAGTTCCTCGTTACCGGAATGTTCAGAAAAGGCACCTATTCCATTGGCTAGTGTTTATGCTTGTACAAGAGGAGAGCCAGTATTTACAAACTGCACCCCTGGTTTCACAGGTACTCTTGATTATATATTCTTTACTCCATCCGGAGAAAGCAAACCGGTTGGGTTCCTTGAACTTCCAGAGACTGAATCACCTGATGTAAAAGGTGGATTACCGAATTTTTTTCATCCAAGTGATCATCTGCCAATTGGTGCCGAGTTCTTAGTAGTTTAAGCTAAGAATGTGTGACATGGAGGTATTATTCAAGGTCCAATATTTGAATCTGCATAATATGCCACTATATCTTGTTGCTGCTTTTGAACTTGTTTTTGAAATTTGGATCTGTAATTCAGCAGCCTCTCAATTGTTGGTTTTTATTATGCTTGGGTAGAGCCGTCAAGTTGGGACGGTCCCGTCGAGACGTCCCGTCCCGCAATAGATTTGGGACGGGATGGGACAGAGTATTTTAGTCCCGTCCCGTCTCATCCCGTTCCCGTCGTGGGACAACATCGTGCGGTCCCGCCCGTCCCGCATATCTCGGCCCTGTATATCTCTCTCGTCCCGCCCCGTCCCGCATTCTCGAATTGATAGCTCTATGCTTTCTCGAATTGATAGCTCTATGCTTGGGGCCTAAATGGTCAAATGGGGTGTGAGGGGTTGGTCTGTGTTGAATGAATTATGATGGTATTTTATTTTTTAACCTTTTTTTATTCAACTTTTATGCTTGTATGGTTGTGTTAAACTTTTTGTACAATGAACTTGAAATGATAAGGCTCTTATTTTAGATATATAGTATTTATTTTGTGACGGATTAAAATAAAAAAAAAATTGACATTTATTATGAGATGGTGGAGAATACTTGGTCCATTATGTTCACAATTTGTGGCATGAGAAATTTTCAGCCGGCCATGCATGGAAGTTAACAAAGTGGACACAAATTTAATGAGTTTTGCTTGGAAATCACATTGTTCATACAGTTGGAGTTAATAGCCCTTTTAATTTTCAACCTAACGTTTTTCCATTTCGTTACTGAATTATAAAATTTGCAAATCAACCAAAAAACCACCCACAACCTTCTCTTCCCCTGTTTCATCTCACACATTCTCCGATTTATCATCCAAGTTCTGGTTGCCTCATGATAATATTGATAAAAAAAGGTCTCATCGCGTGCGCTGTCCTTTATGCAACTAGCTCTGTAGTTACAACATTGTTTAGTCGTTTAAAGAGGCATTTCTAGGATCAGCTTTGAAATCTAGCACAGACACAAGCTGTTAACATAATGTTAGATCTACTGGCAGTCTGATGTAAATAATGGTTGGGCCTGGCCAAGTCTATTGGCGAGAAAATAGCAAGTGGGACCAAAATCGAGATAAGATCCAAGAAGAGGACAAAAGCAGATGCGGCCCAAGGAGGGTCATAAGAAAGCGAGACGGGAGGTATCCCGCTAGAGTCAATGAGAAGGGGGAAGACGGAGACATTAAATGGCGAAACATTATGAGGAAAGCCGGCGATAGGGACTAAATGCGAGATATGGTGGTGAGGCGAGACAGGATAGTAGGTGACTTTATCCGGCGAGAGAGGGATCCCAATTGATGTTACTCACCAGAGGCGGCATATAAATATCTACAAAGTGGGACCCAGGAGACGGTTATGCATTGGGATTGATGATCACGTGTTAAGGGTTTACTTTTATAAAGGACAAATGGAATGGCAACACGTGGCAGGAGGCATGAAACGTGAGGATGTCACATGCAAGGCACGAGGGTAAGGGGTATAAATAAGAGAGGAAGGCTTCATTCAGAGGTACGTCCATTTTCACACACACAGACACCACCATTGTTGTTGGTTTTCCCCTTTGTCAAGCAAATTCTTATCCTCACGCCGGAGGGGCTTACGCCGGAGCCGCCCCCGGTTTAGTTAACGTTTGAGTGTGTGCAGATCAATCGGAGAAGAAGGAGCCGAAGATATCAAATTTGGACTACAACGGTGAGTTCTTTGCTTGAGGAAGGTCCTGGCAACATCAATTGGTTCCGTTGCTGGGACTGTTTTCTCTTCAAGGATTGGAGTTTCATCGGCGGTAGCTTGATACCGGCGGAGTTCTGTTTTGAAGATCTAGAAGGTGGGTTTGTGTTGTGGACGATTCAATTGGTGTGTTGAATTTACTGGTTGAGTTGGTTTTATTTGCAATTTGTAAACTGAGGTTTGTTGTTCTTATTGTTGTTGGAATCGATTGGTGTTGTATTTGTTGTTAGAATCAATTGGTGTTTTTGGGTTGAATAGTTGGAGAGTTTGATATTGTTTAATTGGGTTGATATTAATTGCTGATTGCAAAAGTGTTTGTGTGAAGTTGTGGTGGATTTGAAGGTGTTTGTTCATATTTGTTTAAATCTAGGTTTGATTGTGGAGGTTTGAAGTTTGAATTTGTGAATTTGTTTTATTTCGAGTAGCTGGGATTTTGGTGTTTTTGGTGATAGTGTGTAGTTGAAGTAATTGTTGAGATTTTTGGAAAGTTTTGGTTGGTGTAGAAGGGTTTTATTGCTGGGTTTTTATTGGTTGTTTCTGGGTTTCTGGGCAAGATCTTCAAATCTTCATAAGATTTGCAGATTTTCATATTTGAAGTTCGTCAGCTTGATTACGTAGGAGAAAGGAATGGCAACACCTGAGAAGAGTATAGTGGGCCAGAAAACTGTGGCGGGAAGGAACATTATCACACCAATGTCGGGGTACGGGAATATAGGAATGGGCGGAGCGAGAGATACCTCTTCCTCGCAGCAAATAATCCCGGAAGAGATAGAGCGAGACACTGGTGATGAAAGAGAGAGAAATGTGGTGCCGCCACCACAAGAGGAGGAAGCAGAGAATGAGGAAGAAAGTTTGAGGATTCATAATACTTTGATCTTACAATTGATTGAAAATAACAAGCGGCTAAGGGCAATGAAGAAGAAGCCTACTCCAATCCCGCTGAGATTTTTAACAGCGACAGTAGAAGGAAATAAGGGAACAAACAAGGTGGTAATTGTGGTAAATGATGAGCGAGAAAAGGAGGTGGAGCCTGAGAAGCCAAAGGAAACAGAAGCGAGAATTGAAGGGTCGCAAAAGCGAAAGGCAGGAGAGTACATGGAGAATGGACGAAAGATTAAAGTTTATCATTGGCCACACACTTCTCAAGTGTCGTCCCTTTATTGTGAAGAGGAGGATGGTGATACTGCGTCGAATGAAGCAGAAGATGGCGAGAGAGAGATGAGAAGTTTCAAAGATAGCGAGAAACCTAAGGCGGTAGAGAGGGGAAAGGGTGTAGGAGTTAGTCGTTTCGGAGAAGAGGACGGGTTAAAGAGACAGATGGCCGAGATGGCAAGAAGGTTGGCAGAGTTGGAAAGGGGTGGTACAATTGATAATGAGAAGGACTCGTTTGTCGCTCCATTTGCCCGGTATATCCAGGAGGCTGAGCCAGCTCCGGATTTTCGTTTGCCCGCTCTATCCAAGTATGCAGGAGTAACTGCCGCCAGAACTCATGTGGCGGGATTTGATGTCACCATGGCGATATTGACTAAGGACGACGCTTTGTTATGTAAGACCTTTGCTAGCACCTTAGAACTTCAAGCTTTGAATTGGTTTGTGCAGCTGCCAGTTAATTCTATATTGGGGTATCAAGACTTCAAGAGAAAGTTTTTGGCAAGGTTTGGATCAGTGGGAGCTCAACCAGTAGTGCTACAGGAGTTGATTGGAATTAAACAGAAGGTGGGAGAAGGCCTTGTCACTTATACAAATAGATTTTTGCTAATCGCCAATCAAATCTCGGAGATTGATCCCAAATATGTCATAATGATGTATATGTCGGGCTTGTTGTCTGAATCTTTTAGGAGGGAGTTAAGGATGAGGCTACCTGCGACTTTGAGAGAGTTGCACGAGCGAGTCAAGGCATATTGTGGTGGGGAGGATATTGAGGAAGGAACTTCTAATACTGGAAAGAAAAGTGTTAAGGATAGGATTGAATATGTGAAGGAAGGAAATGCAGTTCAAGGAGGTGGTAGAGGAAATCCCGCTGGCGGTAGAGGAGGAGGTCGCAATGGAGGTCGCAATGGAGGTCGTGGAGTAAGGAGGATAGTAAGATTCACAAGGTTGGCCAGCTACACCAAGTGAAATTTTGCGAGGCATTGATTTGCCGCCGGCTTTTGATATGAATGATGCAGGGAGGATTAATATGAACCAAGATCTTGTAATTATCATCGGGATAGGGGGCATGATACGGATAATTGTTATAATTTGAAGAAAGTGATTCAAGGGAAGGTTGAAAGAGGTGAGCTGCAGGAGTATGTATGGCAAGAACCGAATGTAGCGGCTCAAGGAGGAAATGGCAATCGGAATGAAATTATGGTGATTCACGAGCCAGCAAGTATTACTTGTTTAAGTAACCAGATCATGTCGCTCTCTCATACTTGCCACATTCCCGCTTACCCGCGGATGAGGAAAGGATGATCAGGTTTTCTAGACGAGAATTGGCTTTAACTCCAAGCCATGGATGCCAACCAGTTGTGATTTCTATTGCTCCGGGGAACAATATTTTACATAGAGTATTGGTGGATTCGGGAGCTAGCCGAAACATCCTTTATTATGAAGCGTTTAAAAAGATGCGATATACAGAGGCTAACTTGGTGCCATATAAAGGATTTTTGGAGGGGTTTACAAACCCACGCTTTGTGCGGAGTTAAGGGTACAATTTCTTTGGCGGTGGAAATAGGAGAGGATGAGAAGGTGAGAACTCGCACTGTAGAGTTTATGGTTATTGATTTAGTGTCGCCATACAATGCTATTGTGGGCATTCCTTTTATGCAAAGTTTTGAGATGGTGGTGTCTATCCCGCATCAGCGGGTCAAGTTTTCCACGACAAAGGGAATAGCATGTTTGAAAAGCGAGGTAAAGGAAGTTATTCAGAAAAAGATTGAGATGCAAACAGCGGCTAGGGCAAGTACGAGTTCACTTTCTACGGCTTTGACAGTGCGGGATGCGAGAATAAATATGATCACCGACTTAGGAGGATGTGAGAGTTGGGAGGAAACTGAAAGCATGAAAAATAAGTCGGCGATCATTGTTATTGACGAAAAGGCAGAAGATGAAGTTGTGCAAGGAAGAGGTGAGGAGCGAGATGTGGAGACAGAAATGATGCAGGAGAAATCAGAAAGGAATTTGATGGCATTATTGGTGGTGCAAGCCGAGATGGCCTGGTCGAGATCCGCAGAATTTGTCAAGATGAAGGAACCCCTTATTGAGGAGGTAGTGGATTCCGAAAGTGAAGAATGTGATGAAGAGATTGTAATGGAAACACCTGATGGTGTGTCGCTTGCTGGGAGAGATACGGGAGAAAGCAGCGACAAAAGAATAAAGAGATGTGTAGAAAAGAAAAAGGCGGCTGAAATGGAGGTAGATACATTGCAAATGCGGGATGAGCCGGATATTCAGGCGGCAGAAGAGTTGGAGGAAGTAATTATTAATGGCGAATACCCGGAAGCGAGAAAGTTAAAATTAGGGAAACTTGATTGAAAAAAGATGAGCGGGAAATGCTGATTGATTTTTTGAGGGATAACATTGATGTATTTGCTTGGAGACCTGAGGATATGTGCGGAGTTGATGAGAAAGTCGCCCTACACTGTCTAAATGCCGATCCAAATGTTGAGCCTTTCAAGCAGAAGGTAAGATACCTGTCGGCGGAAAAGGAGAAGGCGGTGATTGGAGAAGTCGAGAAGTTATTAAAGGCGGGAATCATTGAAGAAATCACCTATCCGATCTGGTGGCACGCCTGTCGTATGGTGCTAAAGGCAAACAAGAAGTGGAGGATGTGCATAGATTTTACTGATTTGAATACGGCATGCCCCAAGGATTGCTATCCTTTGCCGAAGATAGATAAATTGGTGGACTCCATCGCAGAAACAAGGTGTTTAGCTTTATTGATGCTTATTCGGGTATCACCGGATCAAGATGCTTGAAGAAGACAAGGCCAAAAGCTTTCGAGAACTCCCTTGGAAATTTTTGTTATAAAATGATGCCTTTTGGTTTGAAGAATCTTTGGGGCGACATACCAAAGGATGGTCAATAAGATATTCAAATCGCAGATTGGAAGGAATGTTGAAGCTTATATTGATGACATGGTAATCAAAACCAAGGGGGAGGATCATTTGGTAGATCTGGCTGAGACTTTCGAGAATTTGAGGAGAAATTCCATGAAGCTTAATCTAAGTAAGTGCACTTTTGGAGTAACGGCGGGAAAGTTTTTGGGATTCTTGGTAAATCGCCGCGGGATAGAGGCAAATCCGGAGAAGATTCAGGCGTTAATTGATATGAAGTCGCCCAGGACCATTCAAGAAATTCAGAGGTTAAATGGTAGGGTGATAGCGTTGGGCCGTTTTATGTCGCGGTCGGCTGAGAAATGTTTGCCGTTCTTCAAGGTATTAAAAGGAGATCAAAAGTTTTTTTGGGATGAAAAGTGTGAAGAAGCATTTCATAAGATAAAGGAATACTTGGGAAAGCCGCCAATTTTATGTAGCCCGGAGGAAGGAGATCATTTGTATGTCTATCTGGCGGCTTCAGATTTAGCAGTGGCAGCGGTATTGATAAAAGAAGATGGCGGCATGCAAAAGCCAGTGTATTACGTGTCTAAGGCGTTAAGTGAAGTAGAGGCGAGATATTTTAATGCAGAAAAGTTGGCTTATGCTTTGGTGATTGCGACGCGGAAATTGAGGGCCTATTTCTTATCTCATCCTGTAACAGTGTTGACCAATGCACCCTTACGGAAGATTTTACAACAGCCTGATTCAGCGGGAAGGCTCTTAAGGTAGTCGATTGAATTGACGGAGTTTGATATTCAGTATGAAGCGAGAAAGGCTATTAAGGCTCAGGCGCTGGCAGAATTTATTCTCGAAACATCATTTACGTATGAAAGGGAGGAAATAGAGACTCAGGAGGCCAAGAAGAGAGACTCAGGAGGCCAAGAAGAGGAAGGCCAAGTCGCAGAACCCTGAAGTGGAAGAGGAGCGAGAAAGACCCGCAGGATGTTGGGAGTTGTTTGTTGATGGATCCTCAGCTAAAGACAAAGGTGGAGCGGGAATTTCGTTGAGTTCGCCAGAAAAGGATTGCATATATGAGAAAGCCTTAAGGTTTAAGTTCAACATGACAAACAATCAGGCAGAGTATGAGGCGTTAGTTGCGGGATTAGAATTATGTCGAGATATTGGAGTAAAGCAGGTAGTCGCTCATTCTGACTCTCAATTGATTGTCAATCAAGTAAAAGGTAGATATGGGATATTAAGTACAATTTTGGCGAAATATTGTGAAATGGTGAGGCAAATTTTGCAAAGCTTCGATTATTGGGAACTGGTGCAGATTGTCAGAGAGAAAAATTTACGGGCTGACATGTTGAGTAAAGCTGCCTGTGACAAAATTGAAGAGTTGCCCAAGAAGGTGATGGTAGAATTTATTGAAGGGCCGGCTTTTGACAGGCCGCTAATAATGGAGATTGAAGTGGGTGAGAAAGATTGGGTAAGCGAGATGAAGGACTATTTGGAAAAGGAAGAGCTGCCTCAAGAAGAAGACAGGGCGAGGATTGTCAAGAAAATGTCGCCAAGGTTTGCTGTGCAAGATGGTATCTTATATCGCAAATCTTTCTCGCGACCTTTGATGAGATGCGTAGAGCCGGGAAAAGTTGATAATGTTTTGTTTGAAGTGCATGAAGGCGTTTGTGGGGGACATCCAGGAGCGAGAACACTGGCCAATAAAATCATGTTTCATGGGTATTACTGGCCAACATTGAAGAAAGACGCGGAAGAGTATGTCAGGAAATGCGACCAATACCGGCGACATGCCAACATTCCTAGGCAGCCAGGCGGCGAGCTGGAGACTCGATTATTGCGGCCTGGCCTTTTGATATGTGGGGGATAGACCTTATAGGACCTTTCCCTAAGGCCAAAGGAGGAGCTCAAATGGTGGTGGTAGCTGTTGATTATTTCACTAAATGGACAGAGGCAAGAGCACTAACTTCTACCACTGAAGACCAAATTATCAGATTTGTAACGGAGGAAATCCTGTGTCGCCATGGAATGCCGCGGGCAATTATTTCTGATCACGGGCCACAATTCAGGAAGAAGTTTCATGGTTTCTGCGAGAATCTGAGTATCAGGCATTGGCAGTCCGCAGTTTATAGGCCGCAGTGCAATGGGCAAGTGGAGGCTGCCAACAAACAAGTTCTGGAGATTTTATGTAAGAACTTAGAAAAAAGAGGAGGGGCTTGGTTAGAAGAATTGTCCACAGCTTTATGGTATGTTAGAACAACAGTAAAGGGGTCTACCGGCGAGACAGCTTTCGCATTGACTTATGGCTCAGAAGCTATGGCTCCTGCTGAGATGGGTTTGCCGACCCACAGGGTAACTTATTATGACGAGATAATGAACGGCGACAGGAGATGTTTCGAGCTGGATTTAAGTGATGAAAAAAGGCTCAGGGCGAGAATGAGAATGATCAATTATAAGCAAAGGATGAAGGCACAACACGACAAACGGGTGAATAAGAGATCATTCAATGTAGGGGATTGGGTGTTAAGAAGCCGCGAAGTTAAAGGAGCGACAGCGGGATTTGCCAAGCTTGACCCGAAATGGGAGGGTCCCTTTCAGATTGCCAAGATTGTGCGAGAAGGGACATATCATTTGAAGGAAGAAGGCGGCAAAGATGTTCCAAATGCATGGAGTGTAGACCATCTAAAGAAATATTATCATTGAAGTAATAAGGGTAATTTGCTTATCTTCTTATGCTTATTAAAGTTTTTTTTTTTCACAGTAATTTTGATGAATCTATGAACTTTTCAATCATGAATGAAGGCCATATATGTTTTACAATTTTGAATAGAAAAAATGTGTGAATATGTATTGAATATGTTTTGGATATAATGAAAGTATGAAATTTTATTCCTCATATGTATCTTACATGGATTAAAATTTATGATTATAGTAGTGCATGATTAGTCGCCAATAACATGGTACGTAAATCGCTTAGAGTAAAGTTGCCTAAAGACAACTTCACTTTTTCGATGGGAGTATATGTGTATGGTGATATCTCGCCAAAGGTAAGAAGGTAAAGAGTTTTTGATGAATTATCAAAACAATATTTGATGAATCATTGAAACAAGTGGATAAAAGATGTGAGTCAAGAAAGTCTACGGACTATAAAAGATGTGAGTCAAGAAAGTCTACGGACTATAAAAGATGTGAGTCAAGAAAGTCTACGGACTATAAAAGATGTGAGTCAATGTAAGTCGCAAAGAAAGTCTACGGACTATAAAAGATGGGAGTCAAGGTAAGTGTCAAAAAAAGTCTACGGACTATAAAAGATGTGAGTCAAGGTAAGTCGCAAAGAAAGTCTACGGACTATAAAAGATGTGAGTCAAGGTAAGTGCCAAAGAAAGTCTACGGACTATAAAAGATGCGAGTCAGGTTACAGGTTATAAATGATGTGAGTCAGTCTAAGGACTATAAACATGCAAAAGTCTATGAGCTATAAAAGTGAAAGTCTCCGGACTATAAATGGAGAAAAGCTCCATCTCGCCTTAAGGGCATGAACGTAAGTCGCTATGAAAGAGATCTTTATCTCGCTGGAATGACAAAGGAAAGATATGAGGCAAAAAGAAGGAAATTATTCTAAATAAGAAGCAAAGGAAGATCAAAAAAGAGTTAAAGTCAGCGACAATATGAGTCGCATAATATGTATTATAAGTAAAGTCGCCTAAAGACGACTTCACTTTTTCGATGGGAGTATAGGTATATGGTACCTGTCATGCAAAAAGAGATTTTTGATAAACTATCAAAACAATGAATGACGAAATAAGTGAAGCATAAAAGTAAAGGGGCAAGCACAAAGGCCGCGAATATACATTGTTTATAGGCTCGCAGGCCCCAAAAGAAAAGAAAGTAAATTGTTTAGCCACCATGGCAAGTTACAAAAGTTGTTTAAAGTAAGCTAAATATTAAAGGAAAATTAAGCCGAGGCATTGGGATCATCAGTTGGTGCGGCTTGAGTTGAGCTTGAAGTCGCGAGGGCAAGAGCTTTAGCGTCATCTAAAAGTTTGTGTTTATGATCGAGTAAGTCGCCCCACAAAGCAATGGCATTTGGATTTTTAATAGAAGGAGGAGTCCAAGGTGACTTACCCAATAAAGCATCTTTATCAGCAAGATCTTTAAGCTCTTCAGGAGTGAAAGGAACCAAGGAATGACCGCGGCGACATACCTCGCTGAAAATGGGTTCTGAGCCCCAGTGGGCAAGCCGTTCGATTGTGATGGCGGGAATATCGTTGATATCAGCTGCTGCGGCTCGCATAACTTGAAGGGAAGTCTGGTTCCCAATATCAGCAATGTCATCTGTTAATTGAGCCACATCAGCATTAAGAGAAGTTATTTCTGCGGCCTTCCCAGTCAGCTCTTCTTTAAGCCTGGCAATCTCGTCTTGGAAAGATTGAGAGTCGGATGCATGAGTTTCTTTTAAAGCTTCATTCTCGCTCCTCAACTTGGCGGCATTCTCCTTAACAGATTGGAGTTCGGTGGTAGCAGTGGCGAGATCAGACTTAGCGGCATTAAGGTCAGTCAGGGTATGATCCAGTTGATTTTGGGAAGTAGCCAAATCGGTCTTCAATTTGTCGCGCTCTTCCTCCAAGTTTTTGATTGTGGTTTCCCGCCGAGTGACCCTGCCCTTGAGGATATCTTTATCGCGCTTCAAGATTTGGTTTGTAGCCTTTAAGCTCGTGGATTCGTTATCGAGACGAGTATTTTGCTCGCTCATACCCATGATAGAAGATCCAAGCTGAAAAAGGTAACAAAGGAAAGTTAAAAGGCAACTGAAAATAAAGGAAAGGTTAATCAAGGGAAAAAGAGCAACATACCAATGAAAAATAGAGTCCAGCTTGACAAGCGGCATGGTCGGGATCCATGTGGGCGACACGTTGAACTTGAAGTTGATCGCTAGCTCTAATCAAAGCAGAGCTACCCAACATGCATTCCTCCGCGCTGCGAGTTTCTTCAATAAGTCCCTTTATGTGGGGAACTTTAGCAATCTCTTTACTGAGTTCGAAAAGCCCTGCAAAATCAGTGGGCTTTGAAAAGTTTTCTTGAAGCCAGCTGGGAGGAGGAAGAGTGGATGAAGTATTTGGGTCGCGAGGAGTGGGAGGAGAACTGGAAACGTTGGTAAGGTCGCAAACTTCCATCTCGCGGGAAGGAGGAATTACAATTTGATTGTGCTCATCAGTGTTGACTTCCAAAGAAGGAGAATTAATTGGGACAGGGTCAGAAGGGAAAACCTCAACATTTTCTGGCAAAGGGGCGATATTAGTGGGCGGGATGACATTGGGTGCGATATTGATATCAGATGTTATTGAGGTAGAGATTGGCGGGATGACATTGGGTACGATATTGATATCAGATGTTATTGAGGTAGAGATTGGCGGGATGACAGCTTCGTTGGATGGAGAAGTCGAAACAGTGGCAGGATTAGGCGGGATGACTTCTTGTGAAGGTGGGGCGATACTTGTTGATATAGAAGCAATTCTTTTTTGTCGCTTGGCACGAGCAGCTGGATTAGTGGGCCTAGCTCTACCTTTAGCTGTGTTTTGAGCCTTTTCCAAAGCTATTTCTTCAGTATCTTTTCCGTCGCGAGAAATTGGCAGCGGAAGATTGTCGGGAAGGAGAGCAAGGGCAATGTCGCGAGCATTGGCCATTTGTTTCCTTCTTCTGTCGGTTTCCAGATTGGCAGCTTGACGACTATCCATTGATTTGGCACGATGATCTGAAAACAAATACAAGGAAGTCATGAGTTATAGTGATTTAAATGTGAGCCAAAGTAAAGAAGAAACAAGGTTAAAAAGGAAACATACAAAGAGCAGTATTCATTGCGGTACAGTTATGAGTACCCTTGCAGGACTGGCATTCGTGAGCATACTTGTTGCCAGAATGTCGCTCCCATCCATCGAAATAAACATGGCTTATTGGAACACGAGGAAGGATGCGAGGCAAGTTGTCCGCGAGACCAACTTGATCAAGTAACCCTCTATCTCGCAGAATGCCTCTCCAGGAGATGAGAGGTTGGGGTGTGTCATCAGGAGAATTTTCGGGTAAGGCAACAAGAGCATGAATGGCGGCACAAAGGGCAATGTCGCCAGCAGTAGAGGCATCTTTAGTTTCAATATGGGGCTTGATAGGATGAAGGTCAGCGGGATGAGACCATCCAACGCGAGAGATAACGAAGAGTGGGTCGCTCATCCATTCATGAACTTTGGTAGGCAGAGGAGTGAGGACTTTGGGACTTCTATGATATTGGAGGGAAAGGCGAGTTTCCACTATCCCGCTGGCAAGTTTGTTAGTTTGCTTGTATCCGGGAAACAAAGAAATCAAGGCAGCAACTGTAGGCTCTTTTCTCAGGGAGCGGCATATGGTAATAAAAGCGGTAATTATTCTTATGGAATTGGGATGAACCTCAGTTATCATAGCTTGGGCTTTATACAATACTTCACAAAGAAAAGGATCAAGGGGAATCCTAAGGCCGGCTTTGAGTTGGGAAGGAAAGATTACTATGCCCTCTCTCATCTCTCTTAAGTAGGCAAGGGAAGTATCTCCCTGATAATCAGAAATGCGGTATATTGAACTATCAATGTGATAATCTCTGTGCCAATCAGTGATAGGGTTTGGAGTAAGGGAGCTGGTGTCTGATGCAAGGGAAGATCCCGCCTCAGCATGGGCGGGATTGGTGAAAGAGGTACCTTCATGAGGAATGAGACTTTGAACCCCGGTGGAAGGGGGATTGTTGGAAGCCGCAGCGAGAGAAGAGGTTGCTTGACCAGTCATTTCGCGGGATTCACTGGAAGAAGAAGAAGAAAGGATTGATTTATAATGCGTCCTACGCTTGGAAAAAGGGTCAGCGACACAATGAGATTCGGATGAGTCACTTAAATTAGGGTCAAATTTATCTTTGTTAAACCTGACCAATTCTCTATGGGAAGTAAAAATATGAGACATAGGGGCTGAGGGGGAAAGAAAAAAGCGACCTTTGATTTCTAAGGAATCAATAATTGAAGGATCCACCCAGTTCTCAACCAACAACCTAATTATGTCGGCCTTGGGCAATCTCGCCCAAGTAGTTTGCAGGCTCCTATATAAGCCGCCTGAAACTTGACATCTACCGTACCTAACCTGCCTAGCACAGTTCTTGTATCTTGCCATGAAGGGTAATTTGGGGAAAAAATTTAAAGGGACAAAAGGAAATGCAAAGTTCAAGTAATCAGACAAAAGGGGAAGATCAAATGTGAAGGTTTAAAGAATGCGAAGGGTTTTTGAAAAAGTTACCTGATGATGAGAAAAATCTTGGTCGGGAAAGATGAAGAGTCACCGGAAAAGATGAACAGGCGCCGGAAAAGAAGGTGAAATCTTGGGGATTGAGGAATAATGCACCAAATCACTTCCAAGATGGTTAGAGATGAACAGAATAAAGGTCAAGAAACAATTTTGGGAAAGAAATCAGTAAATGAACGGTGAAAAATGAAGAAGAACAGTCGGAATCAAGGTTGGGATTCGCCGGAGTTTGGGAGAGCTCGAGCAAGGATGAAGAAGAGTAAAAAGAGGAATGGGGGAAGTAATTTGGGTATTTATATGAGAGAGGGTTTTAGGGAAATGATTGATGTGACGTTTGGGAAAAATTTTTAAATTTTCCCTCACAATTTGGCACGATTCCCAAATGACGGCCCATTAAAATCTAAAAGGATACCCGGAAAGGGACACGTGTATGGATGGGGATTTCAATGGTAGCTTCTTGAAGAAGGATTTATGTGTCGCAGAGGGAGGAGGCAGTAATCATAAAGTTTTTGGCGAGACCATGAATGAATCTCGCCATAAACTTAGGGGCTTCTGATGTTGTCCAATAATAATGGTTGGGCCTGGCCCAAGTCTATTGGCGAGAAAATAGCAAGTGGGACCAAAATCGAGATAAGATCCAAGAAGAGGACAAAAGCAGATGCGGCCCAAGGAGGGTCATAAGAAAGCGAGACGGGAGGTATCCCGCTAGAGTCAATGAGAAGGGGGAAGACGGAGACATTAAATGGCGAAACATTATGAGGAAAGCCGACGATAGGGACTAAATGCGAGATATGGTGGTGAGGCGAGACAGGATAGTAGGTGACTTTATCCGGCGAGAGAGGGATCCCAATTGATGTTACTCACCAGAGGCGGCATATAAATATCTACAAAGTGGGACCCAGGAGACGGTTATGCATTGGGATTGATGATCACGTGTTAAGGGTTTACTTTTATAAAGGACAAATGGAATGGCGACACGTGGCAGGAGGCATGAAACGTGAGGATGTCACATGCAAGGCACGAGGGTAAGGGGTATAAATAAGAGAGGAAGGCTTCATTCAGAGGTACGTCCATTTTCACACACACAGATACCACCATTGTTGTTGGTTTTCCCCTTTGTCAAGCAAATTCTTATCCTCACGCCGGAGGGGCTTACGCCGGAGCCGCCCCCGGTTTAGTTAACGTTTGAGTGTGTGCAGATCAATCGGAGAAGAAGGAGCCGAAGATATCAAATTTGGACTACAACGGTGAGTTGCTGCTTGAGGAAGGTCCTGGCAACATCACAGTCAAATAGAGGAGAGAGCTAATCATTCCTCGGTAGGGAGTCATCTCCACTTTCTTACAAGATGTTATTTGTACCCATTGAAGTGCTTTGAGGATGAGCATTTTCAAAACATAACTTCTTGATGAGTTCTTTTATGTACTTGGCTTGATTTATGAATATTTCTTCATTAGTTTGCTTAACTTTAAGACCAAGAAAATAAGTTAATTCACCCATCATGCTCATTTCAAACTTGCTTTGCATTAGCTTCTCAAATCTCTTGCATAAGGCTTCATTGGTAGATCCGAAGATGATGTCATTCAATATATTTGAACAAACAATGAATGACCTTTGTGCTTAGCAACAAATAAAGTGGTATCAATCTTGCCTCTGGTGAAACCTAGTCCATCACTAAGTAAGAACTTAGATAGGGTTTCATACCAAGCCCTTGGAACTTGCTTCAAACCGTAGAGAACTTTCTTCAATCCGTAGATATGATCAGGCTTTTTGGAGTCCTCAAAGCCAATTGACTGTTCAACTTAAACCAGTTCTTAGAGTTCTCCATTAAGGAAAGCATTTTATACATCCATTTGATATAACTTAAATTCTTTGAAGGCAGCATAGGCTAAGAAAAGTCTTATAGCTTTCAATCTTGCAACATGTGCAAAGGTCTTGTCCTAATCTATCCCTTCTTCTTGTCTGTAACCTTTGGCCACTAATCTTGCCTTGTTCCTTGTAATCTTTCCAGCTTCATCCAATTTATTTTTGAATATCCACTTTGTACCAATAACTTGCTGAGTAGTTGGTCTTGGTACCAGTTCCCATACATTGCATCTTTCAAACTGGTTCAATTCTTCTTGCATAGCCTTAACCCAACTTGGATTAGCTAGAGCTTCTTCAGTCTTCTCTGGTTCTATGCTGGAAACCATTGCCGATGAGAAAATGCTTTGCTGAGATTTCTGATCACTCTTGGTCCAAAGACATCACTAATGACATTTTCTAGAGAATGGTCATGATGAGGTCTTACTTCTCTTGGTAAGTCTTATCTTACTGATTCCTGTCTTAGTGATTGTGATCAAGATCAGAAGATGGATGTGTGAAGTTTAATGGTGGTGATAGATTTATAGGTATGGGAGAAGTAGGATTGACATTTGAGTTTTGAGTGACCGGTGATGCTGACTGAGGGATATTTGGTAAAGTGGGGTGAATGATAGATAGGGCTAGAATTATTGGTAGGCATAGTGTGAGCAGAATCGGTAGATTGTCCATCAGCAAATGGATTTTGGAAATTATCGGCAGATTTTGCTGATGAAGGGAATATGAGCAATCTATGGGTTCTTCCACAACAATGACAGGTTCTTACACCTGACTTGCATTTGAATTAGAATTACTGGATTCACTTGTATCAAGACCACAAGAATTATTAGTACTATTTGGAGCCTTGTCAGACTCTAGCAAATCAAATTCATCAAAAGTAACATTAACAAATTCAACAATTTTCAAAAGCTTCTTATTAAAAACTTGAAAGGTCTTACTGTGTTTTGTGCAACCAACAAAGATACTTTTATCGGGTTTCTCATTAAATTTACCTATGTGCTCTCTTCCATTGCAAAGTACATAGCATTTGCAGCCGAATATTTTGATGAAACCAATGTTAGGTACTCTACCTCTCCAGAGTTCATAAGGAGTCTTGTTGTGGAATTTGTTGATGAGGGATCTGTTCTGAGTGAAGTAGGCAGTATAAATGGCTCAGCTCAAAAATACTTCGACAACCTGGCTTCAGAGATCTTGGCTTTATCAGATTCAAACAATGTCATCTTCTTTCTCTCAACAACACCATTTTGTTGTGTGTTCCAGCAGCTAAGAAATTGTGGTCTATACCATGATCATCACAATATTGAGCAATACCATTTTTTGTGAATTAAGTACCATTGTCTGAGCTCTTATCACTCCCTTTTAGGTTGTAGTAGTCTAAATAGCTTGGTGGCAACTCCATTAGTAACATCTTTGTTGCTGAAAGCTTCCATCCAAGTATATCTTGAATAATCATCTACTACAACCAATGTGTATCTACTTCCCCCAAGGTTGGCAGTGGTTGTGGTGTCAAATAGATCCATGTGTAGCATTTCTAGCACTTAGATGTTTACATGCAAGGCTTTTTACCAAAAGATGATTTTTATTGTATTTCCAGCTGGTAAGCTTTACATTTCTTTCCAGGATCAGCATACACTTGAGGAAGACCAGTTGCCAGTTTGGAATTGACAAGCTTTGAAAGATATTTGAAGTTCAAGTGGCTGAGTCTCTTGTGTCATAGCCATGAGTTCTCACTGATGTTCTTAGCTACAAAACAAACATTAGAAACATCAGTAATAGCACTTAAGTCTGTTGCATAAATGTTACCTTTATGTTTGGTAGTGAGAAGAGTTTCATTGGAAGCAATGTCTTTCACATGGCAACTGGAATTAGTAAATACACATTGCATTCCTTTATCACATAATTGTGATATAGATAGAATGTTATGTTTGAGTCCATCGACCAAAGAGACATTCTGTACAGTAACTGCACCTCTTATAATGGTTCCACTACAGATGATTTTTCATTTAGCATTATCACCGAAAACTACTGGGGAACCTGATGCTTCTTCAATATCGGCAAGGAGACCGACATGACAAGTCATGAGTCTAGATCATTCACTGTCCAAAATCCACAAATCCTTGATGTAATAAAATGATGCTTATGGTCCCCCTATTCATTGGGTCTAAGGGTTAGTTCCTCTTGGGCAACCATACTTGTCCACCACTTGAGGGGGTAACCTCAATGGGTCCAAATAGGCTTTTCAGGAGGCATTCATGAGCCTTATGGCCATAATCTAAATAGCTGCTACATCTCACCAGGATGATAGGTTGAGGAGTCGAAAGAACATCACATGATTTAGTCATTGCATTGGCATACTGAGAGGAATGAGCAGGCACAAACTAAAAGAATTTGAAGGTGCTGGTATTACTTGTCTTGGCCATCTGCTTGCTTTTAACAACCACCTTGGTAGGTACATGTTTGTCATTACCAACAACCTTGATTCCCTTTTTCTTATACTTGTCTTTCTTCTTAGTCTGGTTCTTAGGATACTTCATTGCCACATCATGATATTTTGGCTTAGTATCCTGGTGCATTGAGTTAAACGAGCTAGATTCAGCTTTCTCATCCTTTTTATCGGTCACAAAAGCATCAGTAGAACTGCTATTGGAGTCAAATCCTAACCCAGATTGGTCATTATATGACATTTGGGTAGCAAGGATTGTCTATACAGCAACTCTAGATTTAATGTAAGAATCAACAATCTTTGTGAGAGAGTCGTTTCTTTTTACCAAATCTTTGATTTGAGCAATGTAAACTGCTGCTTTGTTTTTGAGATATAGGTTTTCAATTCTTAACCGATTGGACTCTAACTCATGTCCTTGGAGAACTTTAAGTTCAGACATAAGTGAATCTTTCTCAGCAGAGATTCTATTGAAATCAACAGCTATCACTTTATGAATGCTACTCAGCTTCTCATAATCAATAAAAAGTTCATCCATTGTCTCTATCATCTCAGCCTTAGATATCTCAGGGAGAGAATCGGTAAGATATTTGTTGGATGAGTGAGTTTTTAGTTCAGGAGAGAAGTCAGGTAGGGATGAGATAGGTTTAGCTAAGTTTTTGGCAAAGTTTTTGGCAATGCTTGGGTGTTTTGTGAAAGTAAGCTTTCTTTGGATCGATTGTGGAGGACTTGGTTTGGACGCAATGAAAGAAATAGAGTTACACTGTCCATAGAGTGAGGTTCCAACTTGATGAACCTTATAACTATGTGGATTTACTTCTTTGACTTTGACTTTTTGGAAAGAATGTCTTGCTGGTCGTTCTTCCTTTATTGGAGTTCTTGGAGGAGTTGAGTCTCGGTAGATAGGAATTGGAAGATCCATTAAAACAGCATCATCAACATTTAGAGCGACAAAATTTATATCGACATCTTCACTGATATCGGCAGCATCTTGTAGGCACCCCATTCTGAACCCATTGGATCACATTTATACCGCTCTAAGTCTCGCTTTGAGTCAAGAAGTAGAAATCCACCATTTCGTCATGTTTCGTTAAGTTTTGACTAACGACCGTTAGTTTGGGACTAAACTGCATACGAGATAACGAGGGAAGGGCAGAATTGTCCATCCACAGACTGCCTTATCTCACGCGAAATAGCGTGTCTTGCGCGAGATAAAGGAGTTCTGCAGAATGCAGATGGCAGTTTCCTCATCGATTTCAACCTCTTTTCGGGATAAAACTTTATCCATCCGGCTAGCCAATGAAGATTGGATTCTGGAACCTTCCTAAGGTGTTTGATCTCATCTTCAACACCTCTCCAACACCTATAAATACCTGAAGACTTTCAGTATTTCTGATCCTGAAAATCCCAAGTAAAACCCCCCACATTTACTGGTTTCTCTCCTTGAAAGATTCCTGTAAATCACTCCTAAAATCACCTAAAGTTGGTTTGTCAACCTTGTTGATAAACAAACATCGTAGCTCGAATCAAAGGATTGAGGCGAAGCTCTGTCCGTGTCAAGGTTCGACTCTAAACTTGAGTCGAAACTCTGCCCGAATTACCTCACGCAAGGTAACCTTTCTTTCCTTTCTAATTGATTGTTAGAGTGGTATAAATACATCGAATCTAGGATCAGCCTAGAGCCTCCCCAAATCATGGGGATGGTCTCGAAGCAATCGATCCTATATTCCGTTTAACCCCGTTAAATGGATCTTTATTTTATTTGTTTTTTTTGAAACCTTTTCCTTCTTTGAAAACCTCTCTTTTCTTTAGCAAGACCGATCTCCGGATTGGGTGGAATGGGTGCTCCTTGACCTTCCCATTCCATAACCTAAGCCTCGAACCCAAACTCTGTTTCAAATGGTTTTTCTATGTTTCCAAATGAATAATATAGGTGGCGACTCAAAAAGATGTTAAAAAGATGAAAATTCACGCATCGCTACAGTGGCGACTCTGCTGGGGATTGTAAATATGAAGAGGCTTAAACTTGCGTCAAAAACAAAAGAGAGGCTTTCAAAAAAAAATCATTTTTTTTCCTCCAGATCAGGCATATCTTGCACGAGATATCCTATCTCGCGCGAGATATTGCTTCGGCAATCTGGTGTCTTCTGGTTTTCCCTGTTCATCTCAAAGTCCAAGACAAGAGTCGAACACGCAAGGGGGATCCCAAAATTCATTATCTGCAGAGTTCCCTCATCTTAAGGCCTCCCTTAAGATGTAGAACTCGAATCCATATTTAAGTTTAAATAATTAATTGTTATTTATAAACTGCGTGTGATTGGATTTTATTTTATTAAAGTCCGGTTCATTGGGAATTCGGGAGTTGTAATTAATCTATTCATCTCTCTCTCTCTCTCTCTCTCTCTCTCTCTCTCATTATGTGAAACTACGATGGCCTGAGTCTTCCTAATTTGGGAGAAACGTAGGCAACCATTTGGTGCGGCCACTATTTTTTTTTCTTTTGTTTTAAAAAAAAAATCTCTATTTTATCTATCACCTAGATTGACTATCACACACGCGCACTCATGTTATATCTGTCATTGTACTACATACCCTCTATAAATTCGGGACCCACACTAAGGACGGATGACGGTAACCACCTAGTCGCCGGTCTCTCCGAAGTTGGATCATCCCACTCCGCGTATTCAATCCACCTAGATTTTCATATCGCGGGGAGCCTAGCCTTCTAGCCCTGCATCGCCACATTTCATGTAGATTGTCTTTTTAGGATCACTCTGTGACCTGTCGGTTTGACTTGGTGATCTTTTCTTGTTTTTGATCAAAATAATGCCATGTAAAATTGACAATAAAGAAGGACTCAGAATAGTCCCTTCGGAAAAAGTTCCTTCGGAAAAAGTCCCTTCGGAAAAAGAAAAAAGTCCCTTCGGAACGACCCTTTCGGAAGTCCCTTTAAAAAAGAAAAAAATCCTTCAAAACAATCTTACATGGCTTTGTTTTACAAAAATCGGACTGATTACTTAGTCATTAGGTTCTGATAAAGGCCTTAGAAACCCCTCAAAAACGGATTCTCCGTTCCGACCAAAAATTAGGTCTAATAAAAATCGACTTTCCGTGTTATTTTCTCGTGCGTGACTACATGTCTCGCGCGAGATAATGCCCCTGTTTGCTGTGTTTGAGCCTAAACCATTTAAGCCTGATTCCGACTCGTTGGGGCTAGATTTGATCCTAACGCCATCTCTGCACTTCTTCTGTCAGTTTTTCAAAGCTACTCAATCTCAAGACTCCCAACACAAAGTCCGGCATCGAAGAAATTCCGGGTGACGAAATTTTGTCCGAAAACAACCACAAACTTCTGGAAGAAGCCAATGATCGCCTAGAAGTGCAAGCTACCCAAATCCACACTCTCGTGGAAGAAATCCAAGAGCTTAGGGAAGCACTAGCCAACAAAGAAAAGAAGAAGAAAAATGATTCTTACTCCGAAGAAGAGGAATCATACACCAAAAAGGCCAAGGGTTGCCGCCAAAGCAAAAGCAAGAAAAAGAAATACGAGTCTAGCTCGTCATCTTCCTCCTCCGACAACGAAAGTTACACGTCCAAGAAAGAAAGCAAGGGGGAACCCCTTACCATGGCAATGTTAGAAAAGAAGCTTGCATCCCTCGATGTGAGTAAGGGAGCCTCGCTCTCTATTGATTATGACACCCTTCGTCAGTCCATGTCCAAGCTTCCTAGAAAGTACAAAACACCCGACATTGCAAAATTCAATGTCACCACCTGTCCCAAATCACATTTGGAGACCTACTATTGGGCCATGCTACCTATGGGTGTTGATGACAACCTGTTAGCTCAATGCTTTCCACAGACTCTTGATGGTGCCGCTAGAGATTGGTACATGACTCTTCCACTCTCTACAAGACTCGATTGGCCACTCGCTAGTCGTACCTTTCAAAAGCAATATGAGGACAACTTCACTTACTGCACCACTAGAAGGGATCTCGAACAAACCAAGCAGCTTCCGAACAAATCCTTCACAGACTTCGTCAAAAGATGGAGGACAAAACTGACTGAATTCGTTGATAGGCCAAGACTAAACGAACAAATCCACATCCTCATACAATGTCTTAGGGAAGAATATCAAGACAAACTTGCAGGCAACTACTTTCCTAGCTTCGCCGAACTCCACAAGTCGGGCATACGGTTAGATGACCTCATCAAACAGAAAAGGGAAGCCAAGAAAGACAGTGGGTTCCGTTACAACAAAAATTCCTCTTCCTCTTCCAACCCCAAGGACAATTCTGTCAATGCTATTGTCTTCAATCATCCCGAAAATGTTAAGTACTCTGCGGTACCTCCACCACAAAAGAAGAAAAGGGATAGACATTATGACAAGCTTGAAGGGATAACTCAAGAAGAACTCCTCGAGGTGCTCGTCAAGAATGGAAAAATCAAACCAAGAGAAGGTGGACCTCCAAAGAAAGATCTTCATGCTAATCATGCTCATCATCTCTTCTGCAAGTACCACAACTTCACCGGCCACGACACCAACTCATGTTTCCACTTGAAAGACGTCATCCAAGATTTGTTCGACGATAAAGAGATAGGACTACCTAATATTGTTACTAATCCTTTACCAAACAACGAAGTCAACTTGATAGAAGTAGAAAGTAGCTTCAAGGACCCTACTCGTCTAGCCACAACTGTGGATGAGAGCCCTTCTGAATTTAACAAATCTTCTTTCTGTTATATGATGTCTTGGGATGAAATCTTAGAACAAAAGGAAAAAGGGTCTAAAACAGCCAATCTCCTCACAAGATCCGGTCGTGTGATCATCAACAAAGATCCAAGGGACGAAAATCCCCCTAAACAAGCAAAAGCTCCATCTTCAAGCGAACCAAACGATCCTCTCTTAGCCCAGCTAAAGAAGACACAAGCAAACATCTCAGTCTGGGATCTTATAGGAGCATCTCACAAGCATCGTGAAATGTTGAAAAAGGCCTTGGCTCAAATGACCATTTCCTCAGAAGCAACACCCGAGGAGCTTACTCAAATGATCAGCCAAGTACAATTTGGCAACGTCATCACTTTCACTGACTTGGATCTTCCATCCTATGGGAAAAATCATCATGAGGCCCTCTACATAACTGCTAAGGTGAATGGATACCGAATGCCACGCATTTTGGTCGACAATGGTTCTGCAATCAATGTCCTTCCAAAGAAAGCCTTATCATCATTAGGCCTCACCCACAAAGACCTTAAGCCATCAGGGCATACTGTATGAGGGTACGATTGTACTGCCAGAACTGCTTTGGGATCAGTCGTGATACCTATAGAAATGGGGCAAGTCACCATGAGCATCGAATTTCATGTCATCGACATCTCGGCATCCTTCAACTTGCTGCTTGGCCGCCCTGGCTACATGACATAGAAGGTGTACCTTCCTCCCTACACCAGTGTATCAAGTTCAGACACAACGATACAATAGTCACCATACACGGAGAAATGGTTACTGCTAGCCCTATCCTCGAGGTACAACACAACACTTCTGATTACCTGTTCAGTGGCTTTGAGATCGAGAAAGAAAGCACCGTGAACGTCATAGAAACTTGCAACGAAAACGATTACTCCAAGGCACTTCGGTTTTCTAGAAACCTTCCTGTTTGGAGAATGATGCAAGCAAAAGGATACTTTCCCGGCTTGGGACTTGGAAAACACTTGCAAGGGATAACAGAACCACCACCGGTTCCCCCACCACACACAAAGCATGGCCTAGGATACATCATTTCCATCCACGATGGAGGTCACGAAGAAGAGTGGGACTTCACTCAAATCAAGTGGGAAGGAACCGCATACAAAGGCCACAATGACCTAAAGGCCAAAGATTGCAACCTCGAGCCATATCGAAAGACACTAAATGGCTACTTCGTCCGGGAAGGGGAAAACATCCCATACTTTATCTTTTCAGAACCATAGACTGACGATAAAGGAAAACGCCAATCGGGCTTTGAAATTTTCAATGACTGCGATGCTTCACCAGACGAAACAGAACCTGTCCCACTAATCCCTAAAGATTTGTGGGGCACGAAGGCAGAAATAACCAGCAAATGGGACTTTATGTTGGGAGAAGACATACTGCGACAGTTTGAAGACCTGTGCCGATTAGAAGACAGCCAGATCCATGCAATCTCTAAGGGGGACGCCCCAACTATTGATTACATGAAGCTGATACAGAAACGTGATGAGCCAATTCTAAACTGGCATGTCACCGGGGGACCAGTTGTTAATGAAGACTTCATGATCAAAGAGCTTGGTTGTACTCCCCATCCCCGCAGAAAGATAGGCCCTGTAACTTTCACATTAGAATCAGGCTCCACCTCTGATGAACTCACTCAAGAGGAAATCGAGGCGGTGGCCGAACATGTATTCCCTTACTTCCTTAATGAAAAATTTGATCTTTTCGAGTACCCTGAGATTGCTAACATCGTGAATGATGAGTTAACTAATAATAATCAATATAACGAACAAGTTAATAATGAATCATACGATGAGATAGATCAAGAAAACGAACAAATTTTAAAAGAATTAGCAAAGCAAGTAGGTCGTTGTGGAAAGAATGGCCCTGTTGACAATGAGGAAATGCAAAGGGTTAATCTCGGGACAATGTAAGACCCAGAGAAACAAAGATCGGCAGCTTCTTCAAGGGGGAAGACAGAGAAACCTTGACGCAGCTCCTCAGAGAATATGTCGACGTCTTCGCTTGGTCCTACAAAGATATGCCGGGGTTGAATCAGTCAATTGTAGAACACAAGATACCACTGCTGCCCAACGCCAAGCCAGTCAAACAGAAACTGCGCAGAATCAAGCCAGAATGGTCAATGCAAGTGAAAGAAGAGATCATGAAACTCTTGAACGTAGGTTTATCAAAGTGATCGATTATCCGGAGTGGCTAGCAAACACAGTACAAGTAGCCAAGTCGAACGGGAAAATACGAGTCTGTGTAGATTTTAGAGACTTGAACAAGGCATCCCCTAATAATGACTTTTCGCTACCAAACATAGACATGTTGGTCGACGCCACAGCAGCATACGAAGTCTGCTCATTCGTCGATGGCTTCGCAGGGTACAACCAAATCCTCATAGTAGAAGAGGATCAGCACAAAACAGCATTCACCACACCTTGGGGGACGTTCTGTTGCCGTTTGGTCTCAAGAATGCCGGGGCTACTTACCAAAGGGCAGTCACGACACTATTCCATGACATGATCCACAAGGAAATAGAGGTGTACGTGGACGACATGATTGTCCACTCAAAAGGGACAGGTGGTCAGCACTTCAGAGATCTCAGAAAATTCTTCAATCGACTGAGATAATACAAGATGAGGCTCAATCTCGCAAAATGCTCATTCGGAGTGGTCAAAGGGAATGTCTTAGGGTACATGGTCACCGAGCGTGGCATAAAAGCAGACCCCGCCAAGATAAAGGCCATCATAGACATGCCTCCACCCAGAACGCAGAAAGAAGTAAAGGGATTCATGGGCAGACTCCAATACATCAGTCGATTCATCAATCAACTGACTACAATGTGCGATCCCATCTTCAAGCTACTTAAGAAAAACACACCTCAAAAGTGGACCGAGGAATGTCAAGAAGCATTCGAGGAAGTTAAGAATTACTTAACTTCCCCACCTATCCTGGTTCCACCGAACAAGGAAAAGCCCTAAAAGCTATACCTCATGGTTACTGACAATGCGCTAGGAGCTATGCTCGCTCAAGAACATCCTGCTTCACACACAGAGAATGCCATCTACTTCGTCAGCCGCAGATTCCATGGCAGCGAAATCAACTACTCTCCACTCGACAAATCTTGCGCTGCTCTTGTCTAGGTATCACAAAAACTAAAGCACTATATGGAAGCCTTCCCGGTTCATCTCATTGCAAGAATGGATCCTTTGAAATACATCCTAGACAAATCAAATTTGTCTTCGAGATTGGCTAAATGGTATTTCATGCTCGCGGGATATGATATCACTTACGTCACTCAGAAATCCATCAGGGGGAACTTATTCGCAGACCAGTTGGCCGAATTTCCTTGCGACGAAGTGAAGGGGGAAGACCCGCGATTACCTGATGAAGACATCATGACTATAGAAGACGAAAATAAGTGGCAGTTATTTTTCGATGGCGCAGCCAACAAGAGAGGATTCAGCATCGGAATGTTGTTAGTAGATCCCGAAGACATCTATACTCCACTAGCAATACGTCTTGACTTTGACGCCACCAACAACACCACAGAATATGAGGCTTGTATAGCGGGGCTTGAGGCAGCCCTAGAGCGCAACGTGATCGAACTTGTGGTATTTGGGGACTCCCAGTTAATCATCAATCAGACACTGAAAAAGTGGAGGATCCAAGATCCAACCCTTCAAAGATACAATGCCCACCTCCAAGAGTTGGTGCAACAATTTCAGGGTATCTCATTCCACTATCTTCCTAGAGACAAAAACCAGTTTGCTGACGCCTTGACTATACTTGCCTCCTTGGTTGAATTCCCTGCAGGAAAGGCAGTCAAACCCTTCGAAATAACCCGGCGCGCAACTCCTGCCTACTGCGCTGTTATAGATCTCCATAACTGCAAAGACAAATGGTCATCCGAATGTGCCACCGTTGAGGACTCCGAAAAGAAACCGTGGTACCATGACATTTGGCATTTCATCCTAGATGGAACCAATCTGCCCGAGACCGACCAGAAGACTCAGATCGCCCTTAAAAGACTGGCAGCTAACTACATCATTATTGCTGGCCGTCTATTCAAGAAACACTCCCAAGGAAACCTCCTTTGTGCCACCGAAGAAGAAGCCCAAGAAATAATGGACCATGTTCGTCAAGGCATATGTGGAACCCACATGAGCGGAAATATGCTCGCCAAAAAGATCATCAGACAAGGGTACTTTCGGCTAACCATGGAAGTCGACTGTACCAGAATGGTCAAGAAATGCAATAAGTGTCAGATACACGCCAACCTTCAGCACGCACCACCTTCCTTGCTGTACCCTATGACGTCTCCTTGACCGTTCTCAACATGGGGCATAGATGTGATTGGAAAGGTCACACCCGCGGGAACCAATGGACACTGCTTCGTCCTAGTAGCCATCGACTATTTCACTAAATGGGTTGAGGCTGCCTCCTACAAAGTTTTGAATGCCAGAAAGGGTGCAGAATTCATCAAACACAACATCATCTGCCGATATGGGGTCCCGCAAGAGATGATATCCGATAATGGCTCGCACTTCGAGAAAGAAATTGATTGTCTCCTAACCGAGTACAAAATCATAAGGCACAAGTCATCTCCTTACAGGCCTCAGACGAATGGAGCAGTTGAAGCCGCAAATAAGACAATCGAAACCATCATCAGGAAAATGGCAATCACTGGGAAAGACTAGCCCGACAAGTTACCCTTCGCACTGTGGGGATATCGCACCTCAGTCCGAACAGATACAGGAGAAACCCCCTACGCCCTCACATTCGGAATGGAGGCTGCCTTGCCAATAGAATTGGAAATACCATCACTACGGGTTCTCCTAGAAAACCAAGTGAACGAAGTCGACTGGCTAGAAAGCAGATACGAAGAGTTAGCCCTGCTAGATAAAAGGAGGCTGAAAGCAGCCGAGCACACTCAAGCCTACCAAAGAAGAATGGCAAGAGCTTTCAACAAAAAGTTCAAGACAAGAAACATCAGAGTAGGCGACCTGGTTCTCCGTGAACATCGTCCTGGACCTTTCAACCCGCTAGGCAAGTGGGGACTAAGATGGATAGGACCCTACATTGTGAAGATGATATTCTCTGGGGGAGCCCTTCAGCTGGTGGACCTAAACGGAGATCAGCTACCGAAGCCAGACAACATGGACAAGCTCAAGAAATACTTCGCGTGACTTGGCATCTTGAAAAGAAAAAATGCTTGCTAGGTTGAAAATCCCGAAGGGGACGGCCTAGGCAAAAATTAGAGCTTGCACAAGAAAAAAAGCCCGCTAGATTGAAAACCTGAAAGGGCAGTCTAGGCAAAAGCAAGGGTGTGCATTAAAAAAAAGGGGGGGGAATTGTCTCGCGCGAGATTACCCCTCGGCCTGAAACCGTATTTTGTCCTTTTTTCTCTCAAAAATGAACTACGTTAGACCTGAGCCTCTTATTTAATTGCTGTAAAAGAGGAACGTAGGCAGCCTTCGGGTTCGGTCTAATCAAATAAATAAATTTAATCTTGTCCTTTTATTAATCAAATGCATTTTATTAATGACAAAAGGGAAATCCTAACCACAATGACTAATTTGATAAGCTAACAATCTTGAAAAAAAAATACTAATAAAATAAAGCTATTGATTTATCAAAGCAATCTCTTGGTACTCCTTAAGATTTAGCCTTTCATTAACTTAGTAGGCCGGCGTACATGATCACCACCATCATCGCGATCTCTCTTGCGCTTTGGGCCCTTCGAAGCAGAACATCCCTCGAGGCGAGTAAAAACGGACTCCGAAAGCCTCTTGAAGACATTGGGCCTATCTAAAGCTTGCATTTTTCCGAGCATACCCATGCCTCGCCTCTCATACCAATCCAGAAAATCCTGGGTTGGATCAGTCCGTACATTAGCAGGATCAGACTGAGCCTCGCTCCTTCGCAAAATACTGCTAGCTACAAAAGAATCCCCTAACAGTGAAAGCCGCAAATCATCAATCTTCTCCACAATAGGGTGACCGGTATGAAGGAACCAATCCAAATACTTGTCAGATAAGAAGATGCTTGCATTAAAAGTTCAAAGGTTCGACCAGCGGTCCCGACTAGTTCCTTCACCCCATGCTTGAGCTAGCGCCTTCGCAAACTCTACACCGATATAAGATACCTCACGAGGGGCCCCTTCGAAGAGATAGGTGTCCTGCTGCTGACCAAACTGACGGAGCACCCGCTTGGGAAAATAAAAGGAGGAATCTCGCAAACCCGGGAGAACAACCCTGTCAAAACCCTTGGTATTGGCAACATACTTGTTCAATCTCCAATAAGGTGGACACCAAATGATATCGGCAGTCGCAGTCTTCGCAATCAGCTCGGCCCACTCATCCATCGAGAGATCCTTGATCAATAACTTTCTCGTATGGTATGTGAATGGGAAATATTTCAACGGGGGACCTACCAACTTGAGATGTTCCCTAAGCCAAATAGTCAACAAAAGAGGACTTCCTTGAGTCATGGCATCAGTCTTATGCAATTCATCAAGACCATGCAGGGTTTCACCTAAAATTAGTGGAATGATGTTCCTAGAACGTTTCCTAGCCTTCAGAAAAATTTCCACCAATTGGGAGTCAACCAAGCCATCCCTCCATGTGAACAAAACATCTTCGAAAAGAGAAAGGGGCAGAAAGTTCCGTTTGTAAGCATGGAAGGCATCATCATCCGAATCTCCGCTGAAGCATTCAGGAAAAGAAGAACAATCTACCCACCTGCGGTGGACCAACTCATAGAAAGTATCAAGGAGGATCCCTAACAATTCATTCAAAGCCTCTGAATTATTCCTATTGTATTTAGGAACAACAATCTCACCAGTCAAAGGCATATCCAGGATAATGGCAAATTCCTCAACAGTAGGCACCATCTCATTAAGAGAAAAATTAAAGAGATGAACAGAAGGATCCCAAAATCGAGCAGCACCCTGCAAAAGATTCCAATCCGGTTGGAGGTTCTTCAAGGTGAAAAGGATTCTGAATCCGAATTCTGCTATAAACTTATTGCGAGATCGATTGCGAAACGACCTCACGAAATCTCTTGATGCTTGCTTGAATGCTTCAATTACATCAGACGGCAAAGAAAAATCATCAACAATCATGGACGTTGGGACGATCTCCTTGGAAGCCATGGATTATAGGGTTGGAAGAGAAGACAAGAATTCGACCCTGACAGAATATCTCTAGAGTTTGAAGGGCTAGAATGAGTTATCTGGCCGGACTACGGGTTGTTTTTATAGGGAAAACTGACAGAATCCTGTTCGAAGAAGTAAAAGAATTTCGCCTGAGTAGCGTGTCTCGCGCGAGATGCCTTTTCCCGCGCGATACATCGCCACGGCAAGAACAGCAACAGTTCTGCACAAACAAACAATCTAGCCCCGACTTGACGAAGCAAGTCTCGAAAACCTGCACGTACAGTTCCTAACATGCAGTGCAACACCAAAATCAAGCTCAAAACTGTGACCCAAATGGTCATTTCATTTCCAATCACGGAAGTCGAGAAAGTTAAGAAATTAATTAATTAGACCTAGGACTAGGAATTAAGAAAAACCATGTTTTTGTGCCATCTACGTGCTAACAGGTACCAAAAAGAAAGAAAAATTGTCTGGGCCCACACGGCCAATATTTACAAGTTCTCAAAAAGTAAATGGAGAGAAAGAGGGAGATCACGCCATCAAGTCGCTCGAGCCGCCGGCACCTCCGCCTTCACCACCATTGGGGCTGCCGTCCCTCCTCGACCGCTTGGCTCCACAAGTCGGGGTCACCGCAGAGGCTACCGTCGAAGCTGCCAAAGCCGCCTTCTGAAACAGCCGCTCGGACAGGTCCGACACCAAGGACATCAATCCCGCCATCCTGCTCGCCCCACGGTTGTAATCAGCCGCGGACATAGTGATCTGACAACAAAAGAAAAGAGATGCTCAGATGAAGTCGGACATATACACATATATGGACGAATACGGGAAATAGTATGAACAGAAACATACCGAGGAGACATCGGATGGAAGGCGGTAACCCTCAGGAATGTGGTCCGGGATCGGGATGTGGCCCATCATCGGCATGCTCCCCATCATATATGTGTAGCTCGGAGGACCATAATCTGGCGCGAAAGGCAGAGGACCGGCATACTGGGAAGAAGTGCTAGGGGCTGATGAACCTGAGGCAGAGGCCGAAGTAGAAGCTCGGGCACGGGGCCGCCTATCGCCTACCAAGAGGGGACCCATCAAGCGAGGCAAGAACTCCGCATATGAAGCTCCCTGGATAACATGATCCGTCGCCGCACAACCTCCACAAGATCAGCGTAATCATCATCAGGAATGAAGTGGGTAGGGTACATCGCCCTCGGCAGATCCGCTGGTACCACATATAGTAGTGAACCCCGGCCAAGCTGTGGGAAGACTCACTCGCCCAAATACATGGTATCCCCCTCCAGAGATATCAAAATCCTCTGCATCGCCGTGGCATCCCAAGCACGGTGAACCTCTCGCTCCACCAAGGTCCACGGATAAAGGCCCAGCCGCTCATACTCAAAGGCGTCCAACATGGCCCCCGCCTCTGCAACTGTCAGGGTCCAGTCCTGATCTTCCTCCTCATCAACACTCCGATTGGGGTGGCTCCACCTCCTGATGTCCGAAAATAGAGGGTCCCGGCTTTCCAGCTCAAACTTGTACAGTCCAAAGACAACGTATCCCCATATATGTACCAGAAAACATAACAGATTCAGTACAAAACATAGACAAGAAGTACAGATGAAAGACAGAGTCAGGAGCATACCTCCCAAGTGTAAGAATACCCTGACAGAGAATCCTTGGTATGCCTACACGCCTCATCCATGGCGTGATAACAGAAGGCCAGCCCAGTTGAGCCCCAATCATAAGTCCTCACATCATCCAAATCAACCAACAAACCTAAGAGGGAGAGATGGGCCATAGAAGAATGGTTCACAAAAATGGTCTCTGACAGAATATACCAGAGGGCGCCCCGCACCAATCAATCAGTATCTGCATTCGGCTTCAGCGCATAAGCCTCAAGCTGAGACCGGAGAGGTGATAACTCAGCAGCAAACCCCTTAACCTTGTTAGGGGCAAAACCAATCAGCTGCCTCCATACAGCCGGACTCGCAGGCTTATAATAACCCACAGTCTTCGGGAGGGGCTCACCGGTAAACTCCAGCCCGTGATAGCAAGAAAGTCCGTCGAGGTCATGGTAGCTTCCCCGAAATGAAGATGCACGGTGTGGGTAGTGTCCCACCACCTCTCTCGGATTGCCTGGAGAACTTGGGGAGTCCGTCTCATCCCCTTAATGTTGTCGACAAAGGTCAAAAGCCCCGTTTGAGCCATCCTAGCTCGAACTCCATTGAGATCCTTGATTTTGTCCCACAAAGCCTTGGCACATTTTGGACTCCTGCGATAGTTTTTGGTTGTCTTGTACGCCTACAAAATAGAGGAGAAACAAAAGGGCAATGTTAGGCATCATCCCATGTCAAAATTTCAAAGAAATAGAAGAAAATTCTCATTGAGGCATTTCATCAAACACTTGGCGCGCGCACAAGAAAAGCATGCCCAAAGATACATTTGACTACCCGAATCAACCCCTCCTACAATCCATGATATGTAGGGGACTCATACGCACACAATGCAACGTTAAACATCCAACAAATTCAACAAAATCGAAGCATGCAAGATAGAACCAAGTTCTAGACAAAAACAAGAAAACCTGCCATTGATGAAATAGGGATTCAAAAATGGGATTCAAATTCAATGCAAAGCATAAAACGAGAGTTGAGGAAGAGGCTCTTACCAAACCTTCACGAACGGCGTGAGAAATGTGTACACCCCTATCGAAAGTGAGGTCGTCACGGGGGTAATCCTTGCCAAGCAAATAACTCCCCGAAATTGGATTTTTCCCTTCTTGTGCCATTAATATTGGAAGGAGAAGGGATTGAAAGTTGATCGAGGAGAGGAATCAACGAGCAGCAAGCAAGAAATCACAGAGAAAATTCGCCTTGGCTCAAGCTAGGGAGGGAAATATGAAAAGAGGTGTTTTCAAAATAAAATAGCAGCTGCTGTTGTATTGCCCCGACAGCCTATGTATCACACGATACATCTTATCTCGCGCGAGATATACCTTTTGGAAATGTGCGAAATTGTCCTTGACAATAAGCGTCTATGCAACGTCAAAATTCAATATTTTGACACATTTACCCTTGGAAGTAACACACTAGCAAGGAAACGTGGAAAAATCAGCACCGCAAGTCACGGAACAAGCCGAACGTGACACCCGCACAATCGCCAAATACGACACCAGTTGCCCGAAAATGATTGATCCAGAGATCAACTCATTCCACACGATCCAACGCCCAGACAGGTGGATCGTCAAAAGAAAAGCCCGATCCAACGCCCAGACAGGTGGATCGTCAAAAGAAAAGCCCGATCCAACGCCCAGACAGGTGGATTGTCAAAACAAAAGCCCGATCCAATGCTCAGATAGGTGGATCATCAAATCAAAAGCCCGGTTCAACCCCCAGACAGGTGAACCATCATCTCAAAAGCCCGATTCAACGCCCAAACAGGTGAATCGTCATCCTCAACAAGAAAAAGCCCGATTCGGAGCCCAGACAGGCGAATCGTCACAAAATCGACATGACTCAAAGGACCGGACAGGTAAACCTTTGTTTTTAACATATTTCCCCGCAGGTTCGGAGCCCAGAGACAGGCGAATCTTCAGACAGACAGGTATATTCAAAATTGGGTCTTGATTTGATTCCTCAGTATGAATTTACCTTTTCAAAAAAAAAATCTCCTCGATTTAAAAAAAAATGATTTTCAAAATACCTAAAGCAGCCTTATCGTGTTTTGGAGTCGAACTACGTTATGGTCTGATTCTCCGATAGAGATATGTAGGAAGCCGTGCGGCCCGACCATCCCGATATTCAGAATGATGTCTTTTCTATAGTCGACACGACTTCTTCCATAAGTCGACGAGGGGCTCTGTAGACACCCTATTCTGAACCCATCGGATCACATTTATACCGCTCTAAGTCTCGCTTTGAGTCAAGAAGTAGAAATCCACCATTTCGTCATGTTTCGTTAAGTTTTGACTAACGACCATTAGTTTGGGACTAAACTGCATACGAAATAACGAGGGAAGGGCAGAATTGTCCACAGATTGCCTTATCTCGCGCGAAATAGCGTGTCTCGCGCGAGATAAAGGAGTTCTGCAGAATGCAGATGGCAGTTTTCTCGTCGATTTCAACCTCTTTTCGGGATAAAACTTTATTCATCCGGCCAGCCAATGAAGATTGGATTTTGGAAGCTTCCCAAGGTGTTTGATCTCATCTTCAACACCTCTCCAACACCTATAAATACCCGAAGACTTTCAGTATTTCTGAACCTGAAAATCCCAAGTAAAAACCCCCACATTTATTGGTTTCTCTCCTTGAAAGATTCCTGTAAATCACCCCTAAAATCACCTAAAGTTGGTTTGTCAACCTTGTTGATAAACAAAAATCGTAGCTCGAATCAAAGGATTGAGGCGAAGCTCTGTCCGTGTCAAGGTTCGACTCTAAATTGAGTCGAAACTCTGCCCGAATTACCTCACCCAAGGTAACCTTTCTTTCCTTTCTAATTGATTGTTAGAGTGGTATAAATACATCAAAGCTAGGATCAGCCTAGAGCCTCCCCAAATCATGGGGATGTTCTCGAAGCAATCGATCCTATATTTCGTTTAACCCCGTTAAATGGATCTTTATTTTTTTTTGTTTTTTTTTGAAACCTTTTCCTTCTTTGAAAACCTTTGTTTTCATTAGCAAGACCGATCTCTGGATTGGGTGGAATGGGTGCTCCTTGACCTTCCCATTCCATAACCTAAGCCCCAAACCCAAACTCTGTTTCAAATGGTTTTTCTATATTTCCAAACAAATAATATAGGTGGCGACTAAAAAAGATGTTAAAAAGATGAAAATTCACGCATCGCTACACATCTTCATCTTCTGAGTCAGTTTCACACCATACTGGCATAGCCTTTTTTGTGCTGTCATCGGCAACATAACTTTTGGATTTGAGATGTCTCTAGTTCACCAATTTTCTTACATACTCATATTTTGGTTGAGGACACTTTGATGCAAAGTGCCCAGGCTCGGCAATTGAAACGTACCAGATCTCCTTTGTTGTTCTTTCCATCGGCAGCACTGGTTGAGGGTTTGTTGTAGCCGATAGGTTTCTGAAATGGAGTAAATGGTTTTTGCTGGTTGGGTTTGCTGCCTTTATGCATTCTTTTAAACTCTTTGAATTTTCTGTAGTTCCTTGCAAATGCAACAAACTCATCTTCTTCAATAGGTAACTCAGTAGAACTTTCTGATGCTTTGGTACAATAGGAATTATGACAGTGATCGGTAGGAGGGTAAGACGTGGAAGGTAGAGATATCTGAGATTGAGCTGAGAAAGACAAGTTTTTGAAATTTTTATCAATACATTAAGCTGTTCTCTCTCATACAGAAATAAACTAGACACGAGATTCTGAATAGAAGTCTTGTTTAAGTCTCTAGCATCTCTAATGTCAGTCTAAGGAACTCAGAAAGTGTATATTCTGGTCTTTCATCGTATATACCTTTCCTAGGGACGCACATAAGTTACTTAACTCGCAGAATCTATCGTATGCTGTCCTTAGTGATTCACCACCTTGCTTCCTGAATGAATCGAACTCAGAATTGCATCATAGTATCTGTTGTCCTTTGTGCGCTCATCTCCTTCAAAGTATGCAAGGAGTTTGTTTCAGCATTGTTGAGCAGTAGTATACAAGTCAATGAGTTTGTACTGCTGATTAGTGTCTAAATATACATATGTTATATCAATATCATGTTTAGTTATTATTATACAATATTTTATTTTTACATCATTTTGTATTTTATATTTTATTTATAAATACGTAACGTTTTATAATAATAGAAGGTATATGCATGGTTTAACATTGTTAGTATGTGTAGTGCTTGGCGTTGAGGTCATAACTTGAGTTAGATTTATCCAAATCACATGAACTTGATGTTGTTAGATACCTAAGACAATGTACTAAAACAATATATTGACATATGAATCCAATATTGCTTTTTTTGTGGCCCAATTATGCTTGAACAAACCGGATTACATTGTTGTCCAATTTGAGAATAAATTTGAATCAAAACACATATATGTATTTGGACAATATCTTGAGTTACACTAATCTAATTGACCCAATTCCAATTTCATTGCATCACTAACTCATCTATCTACAATTTATCTTCAGGCCCAAAATGCTAAAAATATCGTCATCAATGATCAAAGTGACAATAAATGTCAAGCTGCCGGATTTTGACTCTCACAGGACACTATTTACTATTTTCATCATAGATGACGATGTAGAATGGTAAATTTGAAGATATTGGTGTCTAAAATCTAATTCAAAGATCTACAAATCTTATTCAGAGAGCAATTTCAAATTTTGAGGGAAATTAGGTGTAAATTGTCAATCTTTGCAGGAAACCAAAACTGATGACAAAAGAGCACAATGCACTACTTCGTTACCTATAAATAGAGGCCTTTAGCAATCCATTTGAAGCATCCAAAAATTTGTAATACTCCTCTGATTAGTCTAGTTTCTCTCAGAAAAATATGAGTCTTCTTTGTTATAGTATGAGTGGCTAAATAATTAGCTAGAGTTAGGGATGAAGATTTAGTAAGGTACTAGTTTTGTTCTTGGCTTTTTAATTATGATCTTTAATGTTAAAATCTTTTTGTTTGTTTAAAGATTTATGAAAATGGTTTTGTATTGTTAAATCTTTGATTTGTTGTAGACATATTGGCACAATCAATGCTTAGTTTAACATTTTAACAATCAATTTCATAAACTCTTTAAATCAACTAAAAGAAAGCTTTCAAAGTTATCAAAGTACCTAACTCTTAATCTTTCGATAGGAATCACTTGATTGTTAGATTCCATTTGAGTTATCAAAGATAAGCCAAGAACAACTCTAGTATTTTACTCAAAGCGGATTCCCGAAGCTCTAGTATTTAGTACATTATTTTGATATTTAAAAATCTCACAAATCGTTGACGTCTTTTCTCCCAAACTTCCCTGTGGTTCGACCTTGGACTTCCAAGAAATTTTATTACTTGAGACAAACCTATACTTGGGTGTATAACCTTAAGGTGTTATCAACTGCTTATCATCTAGTCCACATGATATGATGTGGCTAGCTTTTCCATCTAGAGCAAAAGTCAGCTTGTCTTCTTCAGTCCATTCATCTCTAGTTTTCTCAACCAGAGTTTCTTCAACTTGAACACTAGTCTCTTGCTCATCATCTTTATCAGCATGTGCAGTCAGCAGTGTGTAGGGGATCGAACGGTAAGTTGTGCTAACTTTCAAAGGTATAATCGGTCCACCTTCAATGACCTTCATTAACCGGTAAACGTGGAGTTCATGTACTTTATCATACAGAATTTCCAAACACCAAATTCGTTGACGTTCAACAATGGAATTGTGGTGATGTTGAACGATTGCATTATTTTTCCCGCTACGGAATCGGCAATACAAGCTGCAAAGCTTGAAAATTTCTTTCAAAAATTCCATGCTCTGATACCAATTGTTAGGAAATAGGTTAGGGGGGATGAATAGCCTAAAAACAATTTTAGAGAAAACACTTTGAAAAATCAAAGTCACTTTTTAGTAACAGATACAATGATCAGTAAGCACAACGGAGAAAATGTGACTTAGTTTTAAACTCACACAAATCAGTTAGAATGTTTAGAGCTTGGTTTACAACTCAAAGTATTTCTTAAAATGTTAATGCAGTTGCAAGTCCTTTGATAAGAGGAAAACTCAATAAATCAGTAAGATGAACGGACTTGTCGGTGATAGAGTGTACATACCCCGTCCGCATGCAACACGTATGGGAAGTTTTATGAAAATGTGATTTTAGAAAAGAGACGGGAAATATGTGAAATGAAAGAAAGGAGTCGCCATGCCGTTTTAAGGAAAACATTGAAAAACCATTGAAAAGAGAGTGGGTTTAGGGGTCAGGTTACCTCTTGGGAAGAACCAAGAGTTCACCCAAGATGCCTCGCGAATGAGTCTTTCTAGAAATAACATCCAAAACATTCAAGAATGTGTGTAATTGTGTGCGACAAAACATGAGATTTACAATGCTTTTATTGATAAAAGGGTAGAGAATACATCTTGCGAGCCACTTGGTGCAGGGGGCCACATCCTGATTACAATGCTAGAAACGGATTACAACTTAAAACTGACCTCTGTAAATGGCATCATTTGTCGCACGACACAGGACATGGTCTGGCCAGTTGTGTCACATGGCACATGAGACCAGATGCAGAGGTCTCACAAAACTTGATTACAAAGGAACCACAACACAATCTGAGATTAGAATAGATATAATATAGATCATAGGGACCTCTGAGAACAAGATCAACACTCAGATGAGTGTGGATATGAGTGATCCACACTCATCTTAATGTTTAAGCAACAATTATAATAATTCATGCAATTATGAAGATGAATCATGAATATACATGCAGAGATCACATTATTCAGAGTCTAAGGCATGCAAATTCTAATCAGAATTAAGAACAATCACTATAAGCATGGAGAGCATGGAGATTGATCATGAATAAGAGAAGAAATGAAAAGAGAAGAAGAGAAAGGAGTGATTACCCTTGAAGTCCACGATTCTAAACTACGCTCAGTGTAGAAACCTTCAAATTAACAGCTCCAAAACCGGGATCTAAACTTAGAATAAGAGAGGGATTGGTCTTCAATAGAAGTGTGTGTTAGTGTGTGAGAGAGAAGGAGGATTGTGTGAGAGAGAGGGTCGTGAGGAGTGAGAATTGGCTCTGGGATGATCTGGGTAGAGCAATAGTAAATGTGGTTGAGAATAAGAGAGGGATAGGTGCTTTTGCCTGGATTAATTCCCTATGAGTACTTCCTCAACCAAAAATTTATGAAAAGTACTCGGGAGGTTCGAAATGAATTGGAAATGTACCAAAATGCCCTTAGTGCACTTTTAATTATATAAAAGGCACTGTACGGGTCGTGAGTTGGAATAGGGTACTCACAGTAGCCCCTCGGCAACGTCACTTATGAAAGAAGTGGGGTTGTCGACAAGAAAGGGTCCCAAGCTAATGAGCGGCTGATGGGAAAGAGGGGATGAAGACCAAAGTGGTCAAATGGCTGGACCTTTTGAGAAAAGGATTCCTACGTATCCCTAAAACAGAATCAAGCCGGATCGTAGTTCAAGGCAGACCTAAAAAAGGTGCGGGACGAACCCAAAGGAGATGCGGGACAAACCCAAAGGTGATGCGGGACGAACCCAAAGGAGGTACGGGACGAACCCAAAGGAGATGGGGGATAAACCCAAAGGTGATGCGGGACAAACTCAAAGGAGTGCGGGACAAATAAAAAGGTGATGCGGGATGAACCCAAAGGAGGTGCAGGACGAACCCAAAGGTGGAGGTGGGACGAACCTAAAGGAGGGAATGTGTGGCTGCCTCAATAATGAGAACGTATAGCCTTCTCAATCAAATAGTGAGAACATGTGGCTGTATCAATAATGAGAATGTGTAGCCTCCTCAATCGAATAGTGAGAACGTGTGGCTGTCTCATTAATGAGAACGTGTAGCCTTCTCAATCGAATAGTGAGAACGTGTGGCTGTCTCAATAATGAGAATGTGTAGCCTTCTCAATTGAATAGTGAGAACAAAAGTGAGAGCGTACGGTGCCTCAAACGATAGTGAGAATCAAAGTGAGAGCGTACAGTGAGACGATGATTGGCGCTTTGCAATCGTAAGGAATAGCAATGATGGGCATTATGCAATGACACTAAGAACATAATGATTTGTAGTTGAATGAGATATGCTTTAATACCTACGCTATTCTTACCTGCTGGAGTTGCACATGAGGGAATCCTCTGAGGTGATTGGGAGACAAGCTTTGCTGTTGATTTGCAAAATGGACTTTGTTGATGATTTGCCGTGCAGAAAGGACTTTGTTGATGAATTGCCGTGTAAAAATGGACTTTGTTGATGCTGAGCCTGATGAGTTTTATTGCTCGGAAACTGAGGCGCATCATGCTCTTTTGGAAAGTCTAAACGAGTCCAAAGAAGATGAGAGTGATGAAGATGATTAAGATGATGAGGTAGATTATGCCATCTACAGGGTTTGAATTCTTTTGCCCAGGTTTTGATTGAGGAGAAGTCCCCTTGATCAGATTATGATCATTTAATTATTGTACCCTGTGGGGGAAAACACAATGCTCTAGACATTTTGCATGGATTTGAATTCAGTTATTGTTAGTTTTTATGCATTGTTAGCCTTATTGCACGAGTCCCTCTTAATTGAGAATGAGGTGATGATTTTTGATGTATGTGTATATATGGATTGATGGTGTATGGGTTGGTATATATGTGGATGATATATGGCCAAGTAAGCCCTCTCCCATGTATTTGAGAAATACGACGCTTGAGGAATGTATGGGTAACATGTTGCAGCATAGACAAGCCGAGGACGTGCCCTAGAGAGTACAGATTGCAGCAAGTTGTTGTTGGCTGATGTAGGCAGGGTGTCTCGCACAACACAGGACAGCAAGTGACAAAGTGAGTGCAGGGAATGACTTGGCCAAGCCCTGGCTTGGATAGATGACTTGGTGAAGCCCAGATTCTGAAGAAGTGACTTGGTGAATCCCCAATCTTAAGAAATGGCTTGACGAAAGCCCCGACCTGAAGAGTTTCAATGCAAACCTACTGCACGTAGAATCATCATGTAGTCGAAGAGGCAACCCATCATTTCAATTTTAGTCAGTTAGTCAACCACAAGAAAATTTGAAAGAAAAGAATTGAAGAAATATATATACAGGTAGGGGCATATGTTTCAAAAGGTGGGAACGAATCCCAATTCTGTGTTATGTGGTGACCTCATGTGCTGGAGGCACAAAACTCATTTTGGGTTTGGTTCTTTTGAGAGAGTATAAGCGTAGAAAGGTGTGGAAAAGTGTATGAAAGCCCCTGCTGATAGAAAGACAGTGTTTAGCTATAGACTCCTAGAATGTAGAAAAAGAAGACTTGTTGAGACATTTGAAAACTTGTTTTATTCACAATGATCACAAGACTGCTTAAAACCCTTTGTTAATGTTCGGTGACAGGCTAAAATCGTACGCCTACAAATTTACCAAGACAAGACTCGGCTATAAAAGTGTAGCTAGGACAAGTCCAGGATCGAACCGCAAGGAACAGTTATCTGCTTACGTATTTGTCACTTACAAATTGGGGGTATTTGTTGTATTAATTCTACAATGGAAATAACTGCTAAGTTGTACACAATAATATCAAAACACTTTGGATTCAATTAATTCCCCGTTTATCATTCAAATATCATTGATCAAATTACTTTCTCCTTTATCCTATTCACTCAATCAATCACAAGGTTTATTTCAACCTTTATCTCGTCTTTGATGATAGTTATTAGCAGTGGCACACTCACTAAATAAATATCAAACTTTCTACAAATACTTGTCTAAGAAGATCACAATCAAACATACAAAGTTTATGAAAATAAATATCAATTATGGAGTTTATGGAAAGAGAGATAGATGAAGGAATGATAATGAATGCCCCTCTTCACAATGTTGTAAGAGTTTATAAATAGATTCCAACCAGCACTAGTACAGATTTGAGCTTAGATAGCGCTTTTTTTTTTTAGCTTAGATAGCGCTTATAAGCGCTATCTAAGCTAGCGCTATGCAAGTTAGCATAGCGCTTGTATAAGCGCTATCTAAGATCCCAAACTTAGATAGCGCTTTTAAAAAGCGTTATCTAAGAGCTTTTTTTTATTTTGAAAAAAATCAACTTACATAGCGTTTTTATGCGCTACATAAGCTCTCAAACTTAGATAGCGTTTTTAAAAAGCGCTATCTAAGCACTTCTTTTATTTTTTTAGAAATCAACTACCATAGCGTTTTTTATGTGATATCTAAGCGATTTTTTTAATCAACTTGCATAGCGCTTGTAAAAGCGCTATGCAAGTAAGCGCTACACAAGTTAAATTTCATATTTTTTTTCGGCTGCACCTATTTTAAATTATATAAAAATAAAAATTAATATGCACCTATTTTAAATTATATAAAAAATAATAGAAACTAACAATCATCACATTCAACAATAATAATCGACCTTTAATTTATTTACTCAACAATAATTGTCACAATCATCCAAAAGAGTTATACTAACAAGAGTAAAAAAATATTTTTTCTCTCGATCATCAAAATCATTAATATACAATCAACACTAATTAGAACCAAAAATTTTTGTAGTGCCTATTTTCTACTACTTCCCTCCCATCTTCTCCTTAAGAAACTGGTTATACAAGTATCCTACCCAATTAATCTGAAAAATTTGCATTTTTCTCGGAGGATAACACTTGAGTCGGTTTGTATGGACAAACTGTACCAAAAAAATTACAAGAAAAATATTTATAAGAAGCAACATTATTGAAAAAAAATTAAGCCAAAATACAGGTGCCCAACAAAGAACAACAATGAAGAACAAAGAACAACAACAACAACAACAACGGGGAATAGAAATGAAAGGAAACCAAACCATGCTTGATCATTTCTTACTGTATATTATAAAGGCAGCATTGAAATAACAAGAATTAATTAGAGCACACAATCCACTGATTTTACAGGACTGTTTTAGCTTTATGTAACATCTATTAAACAGCCTTATTGATCATAAGCGACTTCTCAAGCAACTTAAGAGGGCATAACTTTTGATTCATCTCCCAACTATAAACAGCCTCACTAACAGTCGCCAACTTCTCTAGCAACATAAGAAGTAAGAAAGGGGGGACAGTTATGGAAAAGCCGCATCAAGCCATCTAAAATGAAAACCTGCCTTCAATTCATTTGTTTTGGGTACGTCGTCTAAGACATTCATTTAACAGGATGCCCCGCTGAAAGGTATTGATATTTTCATTGTTTCTCATCTGATCTCTTCTTTTTTTATTCCAAATCACATTGTAACGACCCTAACCCTAGGCACTATTTTAGTATCATATTATATGCTTTTAATATTAATGTTAACCTTATGTGTTCATTTATGTCTTTAATTTCTTATATTAAGATGAGATGGTTGGGAAATAATTTAGAATCCTTAGGATTTCAAGGGAAATAGAATAAAGCATCTTGGGAGAAGTATAATAATAGAAAATGGATAAAATATGAAATGAGGCTAAAGTATGTGGGATAAAGAATTGGAGTAGGGGGGTTTAGTTTTACTATTCTAGAATTTGGGAGGGTTTAATTTAAAAAGATTGAAAGACATAATTTAAGGAAGCATGGGGGGGCCATACTTCCTCCCCTTATTTCCCTCACCTCTTTCCCATTACTCAACATCCCCAATACTCCTCCATCCTCCTCATTTTTTCCCTCATCATTTCTTCTTTCTTCCTTCCAATTTCCATGGAAGCTCCTTATTGAAGCCTCACTTTCCAAGTTCCTAGAGAATTCAATTCTTTCCCATTTGGCAATCCAATTGTACTTCCGTGTTCGGGGTGAACAGAGGAGCACATCAAGCTAAGAAAATTCTCTTTCCGTCCCATATTTGCTTGGTGAGTTATTATGACCTTCCTTCAACTAAATGTTCATGGAATATTTGATGTTAATAATGTTGTGATAAATGTTGTTTGAAATGTTAGGACACTTTCTTGGAGTAGAGAAATAGTTTAGTGCATAGATACAAGGTTGAAGTTCTTGGAGGTTGATGAAAAAGCAAGAGTATGGTTTAAATGGAAATAAAGAAGGTTAATTATGAAATGGGTAGTTTAAGGGGTAAAACAACTAAGCATTAAATAGATTAAATCTATCTTATGTGAGTAGGAATGAATTAGTATGAGAGTGGTGAAGTTAGTAAACCTTCTTGTGTTCACCATTTAGAGGAAGCTTGAGGTGGATTTTGGGTTTTCTTGAAGTAGAGACTTAGAGCTGCTGCTGGTACCTGATTCTGGCCGTGGCACGAGTCGTGCCCCTAGGCACGAGTCGTGCCCATGGCCAAATTGTGGATACGACTCGTGGAATTGGAGTCAAATCGTTCTGATCAACTTAAGGCTGAAATGGCACGAGTCGTGCCCTCAGGCACGAGTCGTGCCCTGTGGAAATAATGAGTCGTGCTTGCCAGGGGACGCATGAATCTGGGAAAGGCCAAAGGGGCATGAGTTGTGCCCTGGGGCACAAGTCGTGCCCTGGCCTGGTGACTTTGAACCAACTTTAGAGCTGTTTAAATCTATTCAAACTAGAACCAAAATGAAATCTCTTTAACCTAGATTAAAGTAGAATGCTTTGGCTACACAATGACATCTTAAGTGATCAAAATGGAATTGGGGAAGTACTTTAAATATTGCTTGGAAAACGCTTGGCAGCCTAGTTTGGCAACTTGACAAAGGTGACTCCAACTTGGTAGATTTAACTTGGACCTTTATAGAGGCCATGTATTGTTGTATGATGACTATGTAGGGTGGGTTGATGATACCTTGTTGCCTTACTTGAGTTCATATTCATTGATTATACTATGCATAGTGTGTTAAATAAATGTTGCACTATGATATTGGTTGAACATGGGTATATTTTACCATGTGGCTATATTGCGTATCCCCTTTGTGGATTATATTTCAAGTAACTATTATGTGCTTGATATTGTGTTAATCAGCTGATGTTGGGGGTATAACATAATACGATCAATTATGGAAGTGTAACCTAATGTGATCAGATTATGTTATATCTGTGACCATCCCCTCATGTGGTCACAGGTCGGGGTTATAGCATCTGTATTGAGCCAAAAGCCTTACAGAGTTAGCTACTATCTTATATGGTTCCCTGAGAAATGGGTCTTATAAGATGTGAGTATTGCTTAAGCAGCTCACCTAAGATTGGGTTTTATTTCCCAATGTTGTACGACTATTGTTCAGATGGGAAAAGGTAAACCGAGGTAATGTAAAGTGTTTACAGCTTTTCCAATGTGTTATATGCAACTTGTTATGTGTTGCATCTTATTTGGCATATTGCTGCATTCATAATAGCTTGCTGAGATTTATTCTCACCCCTCTCCCTTTAATGTTTTAGATCCCGAGACAGGCAGACCGGCCAAGTAAGGGCGGAGAGGAGTTTGGAAGTGATTTTGGGGATTGTCGGGGTATGTATAGGTTGGCGTAGAAAGTGTATTTTGGTATAATTCCTTTATGGAGTTTGTATTTATAAACTTTAATTTCTACGTTATAACCACAATCTTTTGTAACTAAAACAGATGAATACTTTCAAAGTTGGTCAACTCTTCCTCCAATGTGGAGAGGAGTGGAGTTATTTTGAAATGGTTATGTTAATTGTGATTATGTTTGAAAGTTAAATCAAAGTTTTAAAAGTTTGGAAAATTTTGAGTTAGTTTGGGGACGCTCCAGCTCGGGACACGTCTAGGTTTCGGGTCGGGGTTCTCACAGTTGGTATCAAAGCCTGGTTAGAGTTCTCGGGTAGAGTCTAGCTGAGTGAGAGTGTGTGATAACTGACATCGAGTGTTTAATGCAGGAGTTTGTTCTAATGGCGGGTAATGATGGAGATCAGGATCGGGCTTTAGGAAATGTTGGTAATCCGAATGCAGAAAAGATGGACATGTTCCGAGTATTTCTTCAGAATATGGCAAATCAGAACCAAGGTAGGGCACAACAGCAACCAGAAGGTAGACAGGGGCAACATGGCCTAGAGAAATTTGTGAAGATGTCTCCCTGTGAGTACCCCGACCCGAAATCATGTTTTGGGTCCACTTTAATTGATTTTGGGCTTATGTAATTGCTAAGGAAGCAAATTAAGTCCAATTATCCCACAGCCCATCCAACCCATTGGGCCTGCCAGCCATTCGGCCCAAGTATGTCAAAATGATGTACGCTGTCGTCCGACACAGGACGACACTAAGGCGGTTTAACTGCCTCTGTCGGACGACATAGATCTTCCCATCAGCCTGCTTATAAATACAAGGCATGGCTGATCATTTTAGGAGGACTTTAGAGAGGGATTGGGAGGATATCAGTATAATAAGGGAAACTCTGCACAAATAGAGTCTCTCCTCTCTCTCTCATACACACACACACTCACCTCCCTCCTCACACACACACATACACCAAGGCCAAGATCCAAAGAAACGCTCCTTGTTGGTGTGTTGAAGGGGTAGACACCATACTATTGGTGATCTTACCTTGTGGACTACAATAGGTAGCCACTAAACCCTTTTCTCTCTTTAAATAACTCTTCTATACACTCATATTACCTTGCATGCTTACTTGCTTTAATATTATGTAAAAAGTTGGGATTTTTGCATGATAAAGGTGGTGTAGAAGTGAATCTCCAATATTCACTTCTCCCGACCTCAGATCTGAACATTTGGTGGCATAAACACCATTAAAGTCTGAGTCTTTACTCATTTCCTTTGAGTTAGGAGGTGATGGCTACATAAAAGTGGCCATAAACATGTGATTTATCACATTTGGCCACTAAAGCCATGTGATCCTCTCATAATACTCACATAATACTGTTATATTACTTCTTACAGTTAATAAAAATACTTGATTTACTTTGAGAACAAAGGGGGAATCAAACAGACTGAAGGGCACTGAAATAGGCCACTCTTGTCGGACGACACAAGACTCTCTGGAGATCCTGTGTCATACGACATAGAGCTCCCAGAAGGCTATAAAGCCATTCTTGGACTTCAAATCTGTCAGATTTAACCCCTTTCGTAACTCAAAGCTTACCTAAGTATTTTTTGGCTCATAAGCCACTATTTGGGGTGCCTAAGGTCTGTTTGGGTGCGATCTAGTTGATGGAGGCAGTTTGCCATATGACATAGATGACTTCGGATGTTCTATGTCATATGACATCCGTATCATTAAAAGTCAATCATGACTTTGCTCACTCCCACAACCCCCTAACTTAACTTAGACCTCCAAATAGTGTCTTCAATGGGTGAAATAAATGTTATTCCAGTTCCAGGATAGCTTGGTCATTGTAAAAGACAATCTGACCATGAGGTATCATGTCGTCCGACATCCCCTTTCTGGGAAGTCCTGTGTCGGACGACATCAGAGCTTCCTGAGCAGATTATCTTAACCTTCTGCCTTGTCATGAAAATCATGATATGTAAAGGGTGTGGCCCCCTGTCATGGTTCACAAGTTGTATCCAGTCTTTACGTCATCGATAAAATGCCAAATTTGCATGCCTTGCTCATCGACACATATTGCACACACACCTTGAATATATATAATTGTCCAATGTTGATTGAAAGTCTCGAAAGAGGCGTGTTGGGTGAACTCTCTAGTTCTTCCCAAACACGTAACCAGACTCCCGAACCCAAAATTCTCTTAAAAATAGGTTTTTCAATGTTTTCCTTTAAAAACGGCGTGGCGACTCCCAAAACCGAAATTTTCAAAACTTATCATTACAACACCAACACATAATTTTTCGGGCGAGCGTTCATTCAGTGGCGACTCCGCTGGGGACATACATTGAATTTTTTTTTTTTTTTTAAAAAAGAGTTTTTCTTAAGAGGGTCTAACTTTCTTTAAATCAACTTGGACAATTTCTATATTCTCCTTGTGTGTGCATTGTGTCATTTTGTGTGCTCATATGGGCCTTGCCATGCTTCTATGCTTCTATGCTTTGGTATGTGGCATTTTCGGGAGCCGGAGCTTCCCCTTTGCTATTTGCTTGTTTCGCCGATCAGAACAGGGCAGGATAACGCTGGACTACGGCTGTCGGTAAAATCGGACATTTGGGGCAGTCCCCTTTTGTCATGCTTTTACTCATTCTCTTGTTTTTTCCTTTGCATATTGCATAAAAAAAACAAAAAAAAAATATATCTTTTACAAAAAAGCAAAAAATACTTTCCTAGAAAATACCTTCACACTACTCGCACGCTACCCGCACATAGAGTTAGAACCCGGGAGTGTACGGACGGCATCGCGGAAAGTGATGTGTTTTGCTAACGCTTGAGCGCCTAAAGTCCTTCTAGCCTGTGAGTCAGCCAACACTTGTCCGTGACACACTTTCTACCGTGACTGGATGGTTTTTGGCCAATAGTTTTCAAAACATTTTCTAAACTCGGTTTTCAAAATTTTCTCACAAAGTCCGAGTCATGCTTCGTCTCCAAAAATCTTGGCATACTCTCCCTCTTCATGTCGGAATTACGACATAATTCAACATAAGTACACGTTAAGATCTTGACATATCTCGACGCAGGTACATATCGATTTCTCGGCTTGGCTTCGTAAGACGTCATGACGCGTTCTCGACATGTGTCAACGCGGGACCATGTCGAATTCTTGGCGCATACTAACAAGAGTTATGCCGAAGTTTCGCCACCAAGTGACGAGAGGCCATGCCAGATTTTCAATTCGAAATAAGGAGAGGTCATGCCCAATTCTTCTAGGGTTTCACCTGCAAATTGCGGTCTCGTACATTCAAACGTACTTTTGACCCTCTCTCCTCTCGAGTCTAGACGTTGACTTGGACTTGGTTTTGAAAACCCCGAGTTTGACTTGTTTTGGTTCGTATGCCCATAGGTTCGTTCTCCCTTTCGATTGGTAGGTTCCACGTGCCCTACCAGAATACAGGGGGTCTATAGACGTAGTGATGAAACCCACTGATCCAGAATAGCATAGAATGCAAAAAAGAAGGTGTCCCCCTTTTTCAACCATTCCTAGGATTAATAAAAATCATTTTTATAAAAAAAAATATAAAAAAAAATAAAAAAAGAGCATATGCATGAATCTGTCCTAAGCATATCCTCTCCCCCACCTAAAACCATTCTCTCCCCCTTTCAGCGAGCAAGTATTGGGTCAGAGTTCCGGGTGGTCGGTTAATCAGTTTCTCTCCAGTCAGGGGTTCGCTTGCCAGCCTCGTAGATGGCGATTCGCAAGTTTCGCCGGGTTTGGGTCCGAATGCGGGTATTGATCCAGCCTCGTAGTCGAATACGGTCAAGGCGTAGGGCCAGATCAAGGTCAGAATGCGGGGCCGAACGTAGCTTTGAATGCCTCCCCCAGTAGTGGTTATGGCGGGGGTCCTCACATGACACCCCCGGGAAGTCCGTTCGTTAACCCTCACCCAGGTTTCAACTTCTCTCAGGAAGCTTCTCTCCGTGCTGCTCTCGAAGCCTCTCGTGCCCGTGAGGAAGCCGGTTGGGCTCGCTATATCGAAGTAATGCGCATGCAAGGCGTCGCCGTAATCCGTCATCCCGATGGGTCGTATGAAGAAATCAGGGAAGAGCCCGATGTTACTATCACCGGCACTGGTTTTGTTCCCCCATCCTCACCTAGGCAAGGCCTTCACAATGTGCCCCCACCAGTCTCCTATGGTGTGCCTAGCTCTCTCCCGATGCCGACTCACGGGGTATGCCAAGACCTTCCCCCATCCCAAGATCTACTTATGGTGGGCAATACGGGCCGAGGGCGAATCAAGCTCCTTCCCAAAGGTCGCTGCTCAGACCGGCTTTATGTTTTATCCCTGCACCGCCAAGGTGGTCAGCCCCACCGGTGTCAACCAGAGCGGTTCGGTTATATTCGTAATCGCCTGGGGCTCGTGGTCAAAGTCCGTATAACAAAGACGGGTCGCCCTCCCAACCAAACCTTTGGTGGTCGGGCTTGCCGCTCCTCACGATCACCCAATAAACAATGAGCGGATATCGTATGTCAGAAACCAGATTTGCCAGATCGATCCCGCAATATCCACAACCCCAATTCCAAAACAATATCCCTCACTCGCGGTTTGTTCTCCTCTCACCCAAAGATTCGTACGGTCCCACACCGTATTCAGCTCCGTGCACCAGTATCAGGTCCCCTGCCCACGGTCAGGTCGGCAGCCAATCAGTACAATTTGGGCCCCGGAATCCCAATGTCCAATTCAATGGTTACGACATGTACGGGAACAAGATCCCCAGCCCAGTTGGCTTAGTGGACAGCAGTGTTAGCATACCCAGCACTCTTGGTCTTCCTCCGGCTGCCTTGCCAATCAGGTCCATGCCAGAGTTTCCAGTGCCATCCTCAATAGTAGCTCTGACTATGGGACGACCCCCATCCTCCAAGGTTTCAAGTGTGAAAGAAGAACTAAAGTATGTGAAAGAACAGCTGCACAAGATGACTTTTGGGTCCAGCATGGTCAGCTCCGTAGAGCTCAAAGACTCCAAGGCTCTCCCAAAGAACTTCAAAATGCCTCCCATAACCAAGTTCGAAGGCTCCACATGCCCTAAAACTCACATGAATAGCTACATCATGTCAATGGGTGCCAAAGGGGCCACCGAAGAGATGCTGGCCCTTTACTTTCACTTATCCCTCGATGACTCTCCTTTGAGGTGGTTTCTAGGCCTTAAACCGGAAGCAAGGGCTACGTGGTCCCAGATCAGTGATGTTTTTTTGGACAAATACAAAGGAAGTGTCGAGTGGTACACCACTCATAGCGACTTGATCGGCACCATCCAGAGGTACGATGAGTCCGTAACAGACTTTTATAAGAGATGGAACAAGAAGCTTAATGAGTTGGTACACCCAATTCCCCTCTCTGACGAAAAGTTCATCTTCCTTTCATGCGTCAAACCGTCTGTCAGAGAAGCCATTGGCCGGGGATACTACCCAAATCTGCGAGAAATGGTAAGTGCAGGGGCCGAAAGTGAGAATGCTACCTACTCCATTGTCCCAACTCCTGTTCCTGGTAACACTCCTGCTCCCCGCTATCGAGTTCCAAGCTCTACCCCTGTTGCTTCAAAAGGCAAAGAAACTGCGGTCTCTAACACCGTCAACTATGTCCAAGGGGAGAACAATCAGCCACCCGACCGTGGTGGAGGACGGCCTCAGAAGTCGAAGTATGATGATTTGGGGATGCCGCTCGAAGAGGTATTTGATGGTTTGATGAGGACAGGAATGATCAAACCTTTGGAGAACTACCCTACTCCTAACACCCCGGGACTGGATCGTAGCTTAAAGTGCCGTTACCACCAGAATTCGGGCCATACTACCAACAACTGCTTCACACTGAGCAGGATTGTTCAGAGTCTGATCGACCAGTGCAAGATTGAAAAGCCGAACATCATCACCAATCCACTTCCCAATAACAACAACAACAGGGTCAACATGATCGAATTTGTCAATGTCATAGAGTTTGGTGAGGCTAGTCCCAACGAGGGTGTGAGTGAATTTAAGGCTATTGTGCCCGCAAACAATGATGTAATCAATGTTGATGATAAATCAAATGCTCATTTCTGCTATATGTTGTCTTGGGATGATATTCGAACTGCAGCAAAACTAGCAAATGATGTCCAGCATAATGACATTTCCCCCAATTCTCAATCTACTCCCCTCACTTGGGAAGAGATTAAGCGCGCCGCAAGTTCAAGCTCGGCAATCACTGTTAATCAATTATGACAAGCAGCCTGGCCGTATGCTACACAAGGGCCTCCGATGAGTTGGTCAGAATTAAAAGCAACTGACGCAGATCACGACAAGGACCAGGAAGCTGAGGTGAATTTGCTCACTGTGTCGTGAAAAATGTTGGGAACCGATGTTGCCTGGATCATCAGAAAAGACAAAAAGCAGCTTGTTCCGGAGATGGGCCGGTAAAAACCCGTACGCCAAAGGAGTAGCCGAAGAGGATTCAACGGAGAACGACCCAATCCTCGCACGCTGAAGCGAACCCAGCCAACATTTCTCTCTCGGTCCCTCTTGACTTCTTCTTATCCTCACAAGTTGAAGTTGGAGGAAGCCTTATCTAAGACAATGGTGTCCGTAAATTCCACCCCTGACGAGGCATGCCAATTGATAGGTACCGCCCAGTACGGAAATATCATCACCTTTACGGAATTGGATTTGCCAAAGTATGGAGCCAATCACAACGAATCCCTGCACATCACTGTTCAGTTAGATGGACGCCGGCTTCCCCACGTAATGGTGGACAACGGCTCGGCTATGAACGTATTGCCTGCCAAAATGATGAGCCTGTTAAATATTAAGGCCACTGATTTGAAGCCATCCGACCAAACCATAAAGGCATATGACTCCACGTCTAGGAAGGTTTTGGGGGTAATACCATTGACCATGTGGTTCGGCAAGAAACCTCTGGTAGTTGAGTTTCAGGTGATAGACATTCCAGTTAGTTTCTCCGCTCTGCTAGGAAGACCGTGGCTGCACCAAATCAATGGGGTCGCTTCAACCCTGCATCAATGCGTCAAGTTCGTCCAAGATGGCGAGCTGACCATCATCTACGGAGATAGTGTTACCGTCGAGGGCACCGATGATGAGTGAAGGCCAATAATGGAAATCAAACACGATGAAGCCAACTTGATGTTGAGCGGTTTTAGGGTCGAGAGCCCAAAAGCCTAGATCTGCACGATTGACCTGATGACTTCCTTTGATAAAATTCCTCCAGTTATGGTGATGATGAGGCGTATGAACTACATCCCGGGGCTTGGTCTGGGTAGACGTCAGCAGGGTACCCACAAGTTTGAGGAATTAAAGCTGAAAAAGAACAGGGAAGGCCTGGGATACGTTGGGAAGACCCCCAAGGACAGAGAGGCCGACAGGGTTGAAGCCGCAGAAAAAAGGAAGGCTAGTGCTGCTGGAAAGCTGTATGTCAAACCTAATCTCCGTCCTTGCCATCCCTCCCTAGAAAAGTACTCCGTCAAAGAAAAGGGTGATGATTTTATATGCCCCACGGGCCAGCTCGAGAAGATGAAAGGTCTCTCTCTGAAAAGCAACCCTATCAAGGAGTTTATCATTGGCAAGCCTAACATTCCAGGGGCTGTGACTACTTTCGAGAGCCAATACCACTTCTGGGAAAGCCCCGATTTCACTAACCAGTTCAGAAGGTTATCTGTGGTCGATCCTATGATTGGGGAAATCGACAAAACCACCGAGCTCGATATGGGCACAAATGTCGCAGCTCTATTCGAAGAGAGAGATTTATCGTAACAAATCTGGGCTGATCCACTGATGGAAGCACCGTTGATTGATTTGTGTGAAAAGACACCGCCAATGGCCGGGGCTGTTGCTAAGGATCCTTTCAGCATGGTTGACCTTCTGACCGGGGATGATTATGTACCTGTGATTGGTTGTCCGACTGGAAAAGATTACGTATCAGTGACCGAGTTTGGTGGGGACAAAGAGATTGACCCGCGCACCTTCGTCAGCACTTCAGAGATGCCACTCCGGAATTGGGCTTCCTTCAAGGGACCGATCACCAGCCGGGAAGTTATGGTTGAAAAGCTCGGGCTGACCCCTCGTCCTGGTGTGTCTGAGTCTAAGTCTTCCCCTGTAATCCTGAGTCAGTCCTCAGAGTCTTTCGTTATCGAGTTTGAGTCTCTAGATAGGTCTGATACTCTCACGGCTGACGATCATCGCCGTGTCTTTAACTCTGTCTTCCCTTTTGCATTGAATGAAATGGTTGACCTTTCTGCGTATCCCTTAATTGCCACCTTAACAAATGATAAGTTAACTAAGACAAATCTTAATGACTTAAAAGTGGTTAATAATGATTCATTTGAAGAGGACACAAACTTTTTAGATGAAAACTTTTTAAATGATAATACAAGGCAGGTTTTTGACCGAGACGACAATTGGGCCCAAGCTGCCGATGAGGTATTAACTACGGTGTACTTGGGAACTACTGAAGAGCCCAAAGAGACACAAATTGGCAGTTCCTTCACCGGGGAAGAACGGGAAGCCCTCATTGATTTGCTCAAAGAATATGTGGACGTATTTGCCTGGTCCTACAAAGACATGCCCGAGTTGGATACTTCAACTGTTGAACATCGAATCCCCCCGACCCGTGGCCGTGCCAGCCAAGCGTAAGCTTCACGGATCAAGCTGCATGGTCCCTCCAGTCAAAGAAGAAATAGAAAAACTACTCAGAGTGGGTTTCATCAGTAGTGGTCGAATACCCCAAGTGGTTGGCCAACATAGTAATCGGTAACCAAGTCGAATGGCAAAGTCGTGGCTCAGGTGGACTTCAGAGACCTAAACAAAGCTAGCCCAAAGGACGACTTTCCCTTGCCCAATATCGATCTATTGGTGGACACTACCGCTAGCTACGAAGTCAAATCATTCGTGGATGGTTTTCATGTTACAATAAGATTAAAGTTGCCGAAGAAGATCAGAAAGATCGCTTTCACCAGCTCGGCTGGGAACCTTCGTTACATGGTTATGCCCTTCGGTCTGAAGAATGCCGGTGCCACTTACCAGCGAGCAGTCACTGCACTTTTCCATGACATGATCCATAAGGAGATCGAGGTCTATGTTGATGATATGATTATTCACTCCAAAGGATCAGATGGTCAACACTTGATCGACCTGAGGAAGTTCTTCAACCGGCTACGGGAGCATGAGATGAGGTCAACCCAAAGAAAGTGCACTTTTCGCGTAGTTCGAGGAAAGGTTCTGGGATACATGGTCACAGAACGGGGAATTGAAGCTGATCCAAGAAAGATCAAAGCCATCATGGAGATGAAGCCGCCAACAACAGTCACAGAGGTGAAGGCTTTCATGGGCCGTCTCCAATTTATCAGCCGATTCATCCACCAAACCTAACCTCTATCTCGTGAGCCGATCTTCAAGCCGCTCCGGAAGAATCGTGGAGGTTGAATGGAACGAACAAAGGTCAAACCGCCTTCGAGACGATCAAGGCCTACTTCGTCCGTCCCCCCAATCTTGTGTCCTCCGCATAAGGACAGCCTCGTTGCTATATTTGACAAGCATGCGTATACGGCCTGAGCCATGCTTCAGACAAGAAAAGCCGATTCAAAAGTGGAAAATGCCATATATTTCGTCACCCTAAGCTTCAGTGCAAGCCGAATTGAACTATTCACTTTAGAAAAACTTGTGCAGTTTTCGTATGGGTGGTCAAGCAAATTGAGACACTACCTCTTGGCACATACAAAGGCACTGTGTGTCAAAGATGGATCCCATCAAGTGCCGTTCGGTAAGTCTTCTCGTCATCAAGGCTTGCGAAATGGTCATTCTTCCTAGCCGAATTTGATATCAAGTTCGTGACCCGCAAGGCAATCAAAGGCCAAGCTCCGTCGGATCATTTGCGCATTTCCCAAGCTCGAAGCACCCGAGTTCGAACCCCAATTTCCAGATGATGGAATTTTCATGATAGAGGGTACAAACCGTCGCGCTGTTCTTCGATGGAACCGCCAACAAAAGGGGCAATGGTATCGGCATGGTGTTGGTTGATCCAAAGGATGTGCACACCCCCATCGCTATCAAGTTGAATTTCCCGCTACTAACAATGCCGCGGAATACGAAGCTTGTATAGCCGGCCTCGAGGCGCCCGGAGCGAAACGTCAAAAAGTTGGAGGTGTACGGAGACTCTCGCCTAATCATCAATCGTGTATCCAATAAGTGGAGAACCGTGGACCAGTACTTGCAAATGTACTATGCTTACATGGAGGACTTGATCGACCAATTCAAGGAGGTCACATTCCTACCCCGGACAAGAACAAGTTCATGGATGCCTTCGCCACTTTCGCCTCTTTCGTGGAAATTCCGTAGGGAAAATCAAGAAACCATTCAGTGGTCGGGAGGCGCGAGAACCCCGCCTACCGTTGTCGATCGAACTAGAAAAGGTCGATGACTTGTGGTACACCTGCATCTTTCAAGACCTCAAGTACGGCGAAGCCTCGTTCCCGACAGAAGAGGATGGTAGGCTGAAAGAAGGTCTCCGCGCCAAAAGTTTACAAGCTTTGAAAAGGTTTTCTGCCCAGTACGTTATTCTGGGAGATGACCTATGGAAGAAAAGGCACCGAGGCCCACTTCTACTCGCACGCAAGTCTAAGGCCGTAAAGGTCATGGAAGAAGTCCATGTGGCGCATGTGGACGACATAGCGAACGCCCGAGCCTCGATGTTCGCATACTCAGATGGGTTATTATTGGATCTCCATGGAGATCGATCAGATTCGCTTGTGCGAACTCCGCGACAAGTGTCACGGTTCTCCAATCTCAACCATATACCTTCCCATGATCTCTACTGTATGAGCACTCCTTGGCCATTCGCAACTTGGGGGATCGACGTTATTGGAAAGATAACTCCTACCGGCAGTAACGGGCACGAGTTCGTGTTGGTCGCTGTGGAATACTTCACCAAGTGGGTTGAAGCGGCGTCCTAGAAAGTCCTCAACTCCAAAAAGGTGGCCCGTTTTATAAGAGAAAACATTTTGTGCCGATACGGGGTTCCAAATGAGATTATCTCAGACAACGGGTCACACTTCGAGGGACACACCGACGAACTGCTCGCGGAATTCAGGATCAAGCGACACAAGTCCTCCCCTTATCGCCCTCAAACCAATGGTGCTGTCGAGGCCGCGAACAAGAATCTAGAAAGGATCATCCGGAAGATGTCTGAAAAGAGTCGGGATTGGCCTGAGAAGCTTCACTTAGCGCTTTGGGGCTACCGTACTTCAATAAGAACGGCCACCGGTGAAACCCCGTTCACTTTGACATATGGGATGGATGCCGTTTTGCCCATCAAATTAGAAATACCCTCTCTTCGGGTTCTGCTTGAAAATGAAGTCAACGAGATAGACTGGCTCCAAAGTCGACATGACGAGTTAGCTCTTCTAGACGAGCGAAGGCTTAAGGCAATGGAGCACATTCGGGCTTATCAGAAGCGCATGGCTAGGGCCTTTGACAAGAAGGTACATCCCCGCGACATTAAAGTGGGTGACTTGGTCCTAAAAGAAAAGCCGCCGAATCGGGCCTCACCATCGGGCAAGTGGGCTCCAACTGGGTAGGCCCGTATTTGGTAAAGGAGATCTTCTTCCGGCGGAGCAATGAAGTTGACAGATTTGGATGGTAATCCCTTCATGCACCCGTGAACGGCGACAAACCGCGCCGCTATTACGTTCAATCGAGTCTTCCTCTAAAAAAAAAGAGAGAAAGAAACTAAAAAAAAAAACAAAAAAACAAAACAAAAGCGCGAAAATAATGTACCCAGACGAGACTGAAAACCTCTCAAAAGGCAAACAGGTAAAACAAAGGGCGCCTAGGTGCTAAAAGAATATACCCACTAGGGCCGAAAACCCTAAAACGGGCGGTCTAGGTAAAAATGTGGTTGCACCATTTATCCCCTTCTATCTATCCCTTTCTTAAACACAAAGTTAATTGGGTCGAACTACGGAGACCCGAGCCCCTTAGTCCATTCTCGTAAAAGGGGAACGTAGGCACTGCTCGCGGTTCGGTCTAAAACATCATAAAAATCACCGAATCCTGTCAACAGTTGTATTTGTGATTACCAAAATGTGTCTTGATTAAGTTCTGAAGTAATTTCAACTTTCATCACATTAATACATTCATTGATGAGTTCAAGCACGGTTTACTCTTGACTCATTAACATTGGCAAAAATAATATCTTTTAAAAAGAATATCTAAAATTGTCTGTGTCGACAATAAGGGATACAATGATAGGTCACCTAATCCTAGTCACTCGTTCCCACTCCCGAACTAGCACTCTTCTTCTTCCTCTTCCTCGGTCCTCGGGAGGTCTTTGGCTTAGCTATCCCAAACAGCTTCGTTTCCGTCGTCCCTAGCTGGGAATAATACGAGCCGGTGAGTCAACCAATCCGGCAAAGCCTCTGCTGCCGCCTCTGGGCAACCCTCTCCTCTCTCGTAGCCGTCCTCCGAGCCATAACTTCAGGGTCATCCCTCATCTTGGCTCTCCTCTCTACGAGTCTCTCAAAGTCCGCTGCCGGATCATCAATCACATTATCAGGGTCAGCCTGTGCCTCAGCATCGCGTAGCTCCCAGCTAGTTCTATCTCCTCCTCGGATCCCTCGACAATATGCTTCAATGGCGTGCTGAACTGGTCCCATTTGCTCCCCATACCAAATGAGATACAAAGTGGACAGATATGTGATTCCTCGGGTCTTCCGTATCGCGTGAGCGGGAAAAGCCGCTCCCGAAAAGGCTCCCGGCAAAGAACCCGAGGGCCTGGACATCGGGCCATGTCAAGAAGAACGGTATCCGGGCCATCTCCGCTTCTCTCGAACCCATCAATGGCCTCGCCGTGGGTATCCATACCGCCCGAACAAGCAAGGGGATGCCGAATGATGAGAAGTGTAACCCCCAGCCTCACTACAACAGAAGTCATCCCGCTCGCCGCTCATAGTCTCAAGCCTCCATCCAGAACCCAAGATTGGATGTCACTGTAGTATACCCGGCCACCGCCTCTCGCTAACTCTCCTCCCGTGAAGCCTCCGAGCCACTTCGCCTCGCCGCGTGACCCAAGGTGCCGCAGCCGCCCTCGCGGTAATGGAGAGATGAGTCTCAATCGCTCAAAGAGCCACAATGATAAGAGACTGGGCTACCGCGCCCCACGTGCAATGACCCTCCGCCGCCGGCCCATCCTATGATAAGTCTCTACTAAAGAAAAGGGGAACCATGCTCTCTCCCCCCAGCCTCGGCTCTGATCTCGCCAATGCGGTACCACGAGAACCCCGCATCTGCCTAACAACTCCCAAGAAGAAACCTGAGCATACCCCATCATACTCATAAAAGCAAGATAGGAGATCATAATCAACATAAAATGTCCATGGCCGTGGATGGGTCAAACAGCCTCCGATGCGATACATGCCCAATCGCTATTCGGCCAGTTAACAAAGGACAAAGTCGAGAATCGTATCGCTTACTCGCCAGCGTGAAATCCCAAGAAATTCGCCAACCGCTCGCCATGGTCTTGGATCTCGTGGGAAAACAAAGATCTCTCGAGCTCGCCCCCTGGGCCGCCGCACGAAACTCCTCAATAGTGGGCGTGAAATCATTACACGAGAGGGTAAAGACATGCCTCTCGCGATCCCAGCACTGGATGCGGCCCGAGAAGGTTCCACCTACCGCCCACTCCTTTAATGCCTGCATGCATTTCAACCCATATCGTTGGTCAGTAAGTACCCAAATTCGGATCGCCAAAATCCGTCGAAAGTTAACCGAAATCCGTTAACCGGCCCGCTTCCAAAGTTAACCGAACTCGTTAAACTCCCCGCTGCCATGCCAACGAGACGTCCCGGATCGCCCGTGCATCCCGACGCGTCGAAGCGCACTTAACACGTGTCATCGCACGTAAAAGTACGGCTTTCCCTAAAAATGCACTTTTCGGCACTTTTCTGGGGCGTTTCGGACATTTTCCTGATCAAGTTATTTTAAAAACGGACAAAACCGGGACCCGGAACGAACTCCCACACCTTTCGTGACTCACAGGCACGCGGCGCCCATGCCACCTCCCTCTAGTCACCTTTCAATCACAAATCAAGGCCAAAAGACCAAAATACCCCCGGATTTCGCCAAAATCCTACGGACTCCCCGCGCAAATTTTCTTCGAAATTGCCAAGAAGCTCCCTCAAAATTCCAAAATACCAAAAACCCCCGGAAAATGCCTAAGTCCATCCGACTCTTACCGCATTTTTCACCTATAAATAGAAGTTGCTGTCAAAGCCAAAAAAAAAAGGATTTTTACTCCAAAAAATCACATACCCCACGACCCAAACTGATTTTCACCCCTTCCGAGCTCCCGTTTTGTCTCGATTCGCGTGAAACTTCCGTATTTCGATCAAATACGCCCCTCACCAATCCGAAACACCGTTTCAAACCACTTTCCGTGTCCCGTACACACCTCAGAGCCAAAGGAGTCGACCCTAGCCATAGGTATAACTCCCTCTCTCTAAATCTCTCGCTTCGTCTCTGCTTACGCGCCGCCGCTACAACCATTTCGAACAACGTTATTGAAATGTAGACGCTTTCCGTCTAATCGGTCCGATACGTTTTAGCCCCTCGATCCTCTTCTCTTCCCGTAAGAGAAGTAATCACGGGTTAAAACGGCGTTTCGACCCCGTTCCGTTTACTTTTTATGTCATTTACCATTCCGGATCGTTTGATCCGTCGATCGTCACTTACTTTCCGTCATTTACAATTCCGAGCCGTTTTGGCTCGTTGATCGTCATTTACAATTCCGAGCCATTTTGGCTCATCGATCGTCATTTACAATTCCGAGCCGTTTTGGCTCGTTGATCGTCATTTACAATTCCGGATCGTTTGATTCCGTTGATACTGCTTTAAAGTCATTTACAAAGTCCGACCCGTTTGGATCGTGATAGTATTTAGTTTTCAAAGTCCGAGTCGCAACCCGATTCGTTGGTTGCATGTCATTTAATACGCGTTTTTCCCGTAAAAATCGTTAACAATGTAATGCCCGGTTCAAAACCGGAGTTCGTCCTTCAAACTCTCTTTCAAAACGCGCGAAATGAAGTTTGGCCTCCAAACGCTCATCTTCAAACTAAAAGCCGCCATTTGACACATAAAATCATTTAATACGTTTTTTCCCATAAAAATCGTTAACAATGACTCGCCCGGTTCAAAACCGGAGTTCGTCCTTCGAACTCTCTTTAAAAAGCTCAAAATCGACGTTTGCCACGCAAACGCTCATTTCAAACTCAAAACCGACGTTTGTCATTCAAACGCTCGTCTTTTCAAACAAGGTCACCTAATCAACGTTTGACATTCAAACCAAGATTAAGCTGCTCATTCAAGCCCCCATTTCAAAACACACACACACACACACGTTTTCGAGAAAGGTAGAAAGACTCATCATGCGAGGCGTTTCGGTGATCTCGTAATACTCTTCCCGAAACGTAACGTGACCTCCGAACCTAACAATCTCTCGGTACTCAAAGCTTTACTCGTTTTTTCTACCAATAAAAATGATCCCTCGTTTTCAAAGCCTTTTCCTAAGTTTTTGCTACCAATAAAAACGACACCTTTCACAATAGCCGTTTCTCAACGTTTGGGCTCAAAATACAAAACCGCATGGCGACTCCTCATTTTCCTTCCCATAAAGCGAGGTCTCAGACACCAACCCCCCGCGAAAGACAACCGCGTTTCGCGCCCGCGTGAAATCCTGTAATTTCATTGGTCGATAACCCTCCTATTGTTGCTACGATGACGGTGGGTTAGATTTATGAGATCGTAATGAAATTGACGTTCTTCGATCTTAGATCTCGGCTAATATAATGCTCCATTTTAGCCAAAGATCGAATCTTGGGGCTAATTTTGAGGTGGAAGGCAAGTTTGAAGCCCGCCGTGGATCCGCCGGAATGAGTTGTTTACGAGTCCGCCTTTTATAAAGTGTCGGGGCTTCGCTGATCAAGAAAGTTGTCCCCTCGTATTCTCCCCTCGTCTGACGACATGGAGGCTCCATTGAAGTCCCGCGTTGGCTCTGACGACATAGAGAGTTCCATCAGAACACCAAGCCTGCAATCCGCAAAGAATCCCTAGCAGCCCAATGCTTCGCTCAAAAACCTACCCAAACTCCGTCCAAAACACCAAAAATCATACATAAACACTCCCCTCGCTCATCAAGCCCACGGAGAGGATCCGCACATCCAACAAACCCGCAGTACGCATAAACGTCACCCGATGCATACAAAAACCACAAAAACACCCAATCACATCAAAATTCACCATTTTGTGCCTTTCTTGGGACGAACTCGTGCATATGAGCTACCAAATACATAAATAAGCAAATGTTTCAGCTTATCAAAATACAAAATGGAACAAAATACTTATTTTACAATCCAAAAGAACAAAAACAAGGTACGCATCTCTTCTCTCTCCCTAAAAGAGTCCAAAGCATGGCAAAAGGGGATCGCTCGTGATCACTCCGACTCGGGAATCATCCTCCTCATCCTCCTCGGAGCCGCTGCCATCCTCGAACGCCGCCCACCTCCTCCTGAGCCACTCGCTTCCCGGCCGTCGTGCCGCCACCCTCCGACGCCGTGGATCTCGCCGCCTCGAGTCATCATCCTCATATCGGGCCTAAGGCCGGGGCTCGGCATAATACTCCGTGCCACTGTGCATGATGGAAAAGGGGACCGATAGGGGTCGTCTCGCCATCATCAACATCGGGCCGGTTGCTGACTCGAACCGCCCGCCCGCGAACTGTAAGGAGCCAAAGCTCCGCCGAGGCCTCTTCTTCGAGACACGACGTCACTCAGCCGGGAGCCGCATCTCCCCTTCCAATGCTCGCGCTCCTCCGAAACCGGGCGCAAAGATCTTCACAAAGACCGCGAGCGCTGCCACCGCCCAAGGTCTTGGGCTGGGACTCCGTTCAATGAAAAACAAAAAAGGGCAATGAAGCAATCAATACGCATAGCAGCGCTTAAAAAGCTTGAACGAATCGTAAAAGAAAAGATTACTCATGTAAGTAGTCCCACGGGAAGCCGCAGATGTGAGGATTTAGTCTCGACATGTCAAAAGAGGAGCAGCGAATGACACCCCAAATTTCTCATACTCAAAAAATCTAGGAGGCGCCTGTATCTACATCCCCGCCGCCCTCCCGGGCAGCCCTATAACTCCCGAGGAGTCACCAATCGGGTGAAGACAAACCGGGCATAATCCCCATCAATCGACAGCTTTGCGGCGTCAATACTCACCGCAAACCGTTCCAAGTCGCAAGGCCCGAATGTGCCAAATCCCCACAGAGGATCATGAGGGACGCGAGCGGCAGCCGCCATAACCATGCCGCTCGCAGACTCTCTCCCCCAAATACAGGCATCTTCCCTCCGGCCAATCAAAAGCCTCCTCGTCCCGGTCACTGTGGCAAAGATTGCCAACCACATCCTCGCCATATCTATCATGCCAAGGGAATGCCTCAAGCCGCCAGGGTGCCCTCGTAGCAATCATCGTGATCATGATAGCAGCCATCTTACGAGGCTTCACCCCCGTCCACTCTCCGGCTCTCCCTAGCTCCAAAAGTCTATCGCGGATAGCAGGGAATAAGTCGCCCGCAATCCTCTC
>JAFEMH010003409.1:0-267603 GCA_022495995.1 Adenophora triphylla var. japonica
AATTTCTTTAAGATATTGTTTATCATTTATATTAACGGAGCTACTTGGGCGAAACGTTCTTTGAAAGTGCTCGTGTTTGGGTGCTTTATGAAATGCTTCAAACTTTTTTTTTTTGTATTGGAAAATGATGTTAATGTAGATGTGGAATGTAATGGATGCGAAAAGAAGTAGATACCGGGTATGTATTTTCATTTGTCAATACATTTCTGGATATCATATTGAAAATTTCTGGATATATTCTTTATGGTATTTACGGATATATGCATGACCAAGGCCTAGGCCAAGCTGCGTCAAGGCCTATGCCATGGCCAAAGTAATTTCTGGATATACTTTATGATAGCTTCTGGATATACTTTATGGTATTCACGGATATATCCGTGAATTGACGAAGGCCAAGGCCAATGCCTATGGCGTGTCGCGATAGCAATTTGGATATACTTTATGGTATTTACGGGATATACTTTATGTTATAGTTCTAGGATATATCCATGACCAGCGCCTAGGCCAAGGCCAAGGCCTATGCTACGCCAAAGTACTTCTCGGATATACTTTATGGTATTTAAATATACTTTATGGTATTTCTGGATAGTCACCTAATACTATTTCTGGATATACTTATTTTCTTGCGATTTTTTTCCCATACTTTAAGGGAAGCAATAAGGTGGGCACTTTACACACTATATGTGGCTACAACATGAGCTTCGTAAAATCCATTCCACTTATTTTGAAAACCTTTCAATGAATCAAGCAAAAGAAGCCGAAGTCGTGAAACCACGAGAAAGTTATCATTGGTATATGTTTTGAAAACTTACGAAAAGCTTGATTTATATTTTTCATTTTTTGTTTTCATTCGTTATCTAATATTTTATACTTTAAATGTTTTCGGTATGTGCCTATGAAAGGTTTTTTGAAGAAGATTGGATCATCCATGTTATAATGATTTTGAAGACAAAAAAACATATAAATTTGAATACATGGAATGTGATTGGGTTCTTAAAGAAAATCATGTTAACCATGATTGCAGTGGAAGTTTATGTGATGTGCCCGAGATTGAAAATGATTTTCAAGGATCAAAGTACTTCATGCCCTGAGTTATGTCAGTTACTATTAAAGTTTTTTGTATTCATATTTATATTATATGAGTTTGTATATATATGTTTTAACAATTTTTTTTATTTTTTTTTACTTTGTAAGGATAAACAAAGGATCCGTTCACGAGTGGAAATTCTTTCAACACTTTTGCTTAGTCAATCGAACGAGAGATAAGCATAATTTAATGATTGAAACAAACACTTTTGAAAAAGAGAAGAAAACAAAAGAACGAGAAGAACAAAGTAATGTACAAGATTACATAGGTGTATGTAATTATGTAATTAGGAATCTGGTTTGGTGATGTAATTAATGATACTTTAGTAGAATTGATAGTTTACGGATATTCATATCGAAAGTTTACCGGATATGCATTCGAGTATAGTTTTGCGGATATACATTTTTGATACTGCTTCCCATGGTATTTTGTGTGGATATATCCATGACAAAGGCCATTTAAAGGATTTCTTGATATCAATTAAAGAAATGTGTTTTAATGTATATTTGCTCTCTTGGCTTGGCTTTAATTCATAATTAAAAAAGGTTACGGATATAAATTAAAAAAGTTTCGGATATGAATTAAAAAGGTTCTTGATATCAATTAAAAGGTTCTCAAGTTATAAACTAAAAAGCTTACTGTTAGATCCTTTCAAAAGGTTCTCGATATCCTCTTCAAAAGGATGTTTATACCCATCTCGTATATATTTTTTCAAAAGGTTACTCAATAACATTTCTCAAAAAGGTTATAGATATCCTTTCAAAAGCTTCTGGATTTATCCTTTTCAAAAGGGTTCTGAGATATTTATGTTTTACCTATTAATTCATTATTAGTAGAGTTTTTTCTTAAAAATAATAGAAGAACCTTTTTAATTATTTGTGGATATTTTACCTGGATATCATTTTGAAAGTTTTTGGATATTCAATTGTTTGTTTACTCGATATTGATCAAGTTTCTAGTTATTCATTTCGTGGATATTTTACTCGATTATTCATTTGCTTGCATTTCTGGCTATTCAATTGTTTGTTTTTGGATATTCATTTTGCTTGTTTTACTCGATATTCATTTGTATGTTTCTAAATATTCATTTAAGTGGATATTTTCTGGATATCATTTTGAAAGTTCACGGATATCATATTACTATTTGTGTGGATATTCATTTTCAGGATAGTTTCGTTTATTCATTCATTTGTGTAGCTTTACGGATATGCATTTTGGATAGTTTTGCAGATATTCATTTGTATGTTTCCAAGGATATTCACTTCATTTATTTCATGGATATCCTTTTTGATGGTTTCTAGATATACTTTTTTGATAGTTTACGTATATAAAATTGAAAGAAAACAAACTAAGTAAATTATTTTAAATATAATTACAAAAAAAAAAAAAAAAACCAACAATAACAACAAAAAACATACAATAACAAGAACATCAACATGACATCCTAATTCGCATCATTGATTTTACTCATATGTCATAGCTCTAGTGTGCTGCATTGCCTGTGTTGTTCCTTGATATTTCTCCCATACGAAGGAAATAGATCCACGATGAATAGCATGTGCAAAGATTTGGTCTGAAGTCAATGTTCTTGTTGAAAGCTAATCGAGCAGTAATGGGCATTTGCAATTGATTTTCCACATTATAGAGGGGAAAACGCCCATTTTTGGATTGGATCGCATGTGAATTCTTGCAACTTTTTGCTCCGAGAGTCCATTCTCTCTTTATTAACCCAGCTGGAACATCCACAAGGAATTATCATCTACATATTCAACCTCCTGAGCCGAAACCCTATATTAGAAGTCGAACTTTCGTCCGCTGAGCTTAAAGGTTGTTGTTGTTTGTTATTATTCATTTTTGGAGAAATTTGTTTTTTTTTTTTTTTGTTGTGATGGTATTTAGGAGTGGTGTTTGTATGGTATATTTATATAGGATTTGAGTGCAGCTTGGTCAAAAAAGTCTGCTCAATGAATTGATGCACATACATTTTTAGTTACTTTTGAATTCAATGAGATTCAATGCACTTACCATCACACATTTATTACTCTTTGAATTCAATAGTAAGTCAAGTGTCTTTTCAAAGTTAAAAGACACATTGGTTGGCTAAAGTCATGGATTCAATAGTTAACTACATATCAAACAAAAACAAAGCCATGGATTCAATAGTGCCAAATTTCAAACAAAGAAACATATTCATTAATGAATTAGAATTTAGTAACCATTAAACAAAAATACATCAAACACAAAAAATATTAAAAACAAAGAATTTGAAAGTAACCATTAAACACTACCACTTTACCACCTGCTCCATTAAATCATCTACATTTGTCATTCAATTTGTTTTTTGGGATCATATTCATTCAAAATATATTCCAAATACATTTCCAAAGCCTTGTGGTGAATCCTAGCACATCTGATATTGTGAGCGCATTGCCAAACTAATGAGCATGTTTTGACTATCCCCACATAATCCTTATCCCTACAATTGTGTCCATTACAGGCTATCTGGGGACACAATCGAAATGAGGGAGTTCCATTTGCAGGAAGAAGGCTGCAAAACAACAAGATGACCATTGAGCAATTTTTGGTAGCACACCATTACGTATATTTTCCAACTTTTGTCATCATTTGAATCACCCAAAGTTGGCTCCCGTAATTTCCCTTGCACTTTGTTCATCACTAGAAAAAATTATTAAAGGTAGAATTTTTCTTGAACTTGATGTATATACTTACCTTTGGACGATTATATAGGATGTAGTACTTGGAAACGAGTCAAAAAAGTTGGTCGATGAATTCAATGCACTTACCAACTGCACACATTTATTACTCTTTGAATTCAATAGTAAGTTTGAATGCTTTTTTGACCATTAAAGTATATCCGAAACTATCAATTCTATATCCAGAAACTCTTAATTTGAATATCCGTAAACTACAAAATGTATAACCAGAAACATTGATATGAATATCCCGAAGCATTCAATATGAATATCCAGGAAACTACAAAATTTATATCCGAAACAACCATATTGAATACCCGAAACTTTAATTGGCCTTGAACTTGATTTTGGACAAGTGTTCCAAGTTAGGTGGTTCCAAGTTGAGTAATAAAAAACAAAACGAGTCCACGGATTCAATAGTTATCCCAACTAGTAACGCTTCATTTTGTCCATAAGCAATAGTGCCAAAATTCAAACAAAATCGATCACTTGATTCAATAGTTAACTACATTTCAAAAAAATCATGGATTCAATAGTGCCAAATTTCAAACAAAAACAGTCCACGATTCGTATAAATAAGTTAGATCTTCACTTCTTTTTATTTCTAAATTTCATCTAAAAAGCAAATCAATTTCTCGGTATGAGTACGAGTAGGTCGACCAGTCTGAGAAAAATGTTGAAGATTATGAAGAAGAAAGAAGTCATGCTTAAAAAATTTCGGTTTCTTAGAAGATATTAAGGAGGGATATTATAGTTTGTGGAATGCTTGAGATAAACTTCACGCTCTATTCTGTGACAATAAGAAACGGCAGAAATCAACATGGATTTGGGATTCTCTTCTGTTACATGCCAAGGATCGTGGGGCAACTAAAGCTTATGGAGAGCAAGAATAAATAATTTGTTATGTGTTGTGTGGTTTGTTTGTTTGTAGTTTTTTTTTTTTAATGAATAATATCTACTGTATAATATTATTTTCTTTAGATCTGAAGTGTCATAGTTTGGTTTGAAGTGCCAGTTTTAACTCTTAATTTGAATATCCAAAAACTAACAAAATTTATATCCAGAAACAACCATATTGAATACCCAGAAACTTTAATTGGCATTTCTGGATATACATTCAAATACTTCTGGATATAATTGGCCTTGGCCTTGGCCTTGGACTTGGCCAAGGCCAAATCCATGACAAGTTCAAGTCCAAGGCCAACTTGTCCATGGCAGAGGCCAAGGCGAGGCCAGGCGAGGCGAAGGCTTGGCCGTAGCTTCAGCCTTGAGTACCGGGATATCAATGCACTTACCAACCTGTACACATTTATTACTCTTTGAATTCAATAGTAAGTATATCCGAAACTATCAATTCTATATCCGGAAACTATCAATTTGAATATCCAGAAACTAACAATTCTATATCCAGGAACCAATTATCAATTTCTGGATATGCACCTACCACATTTCGGATATACATTCACATACTTCGATATAATTAGCCAAGGTCAAATCCATGACAAGTTCAAGGTCAAGGCCAACTTGTCCATGGCAAGGCCAAGGCAAGGCAAGGCCAAGTCGAAGCTTGGCCATGGCATTGCCATGACCATGGCTTGGCCTTGGACTGGATATCATTGCGTACATTTATTACTTTTTGAATTCAATAGTAAGTATATCCGAAACTATCAATTCTATATCTCTATCAAAACTATCAATTCTATATCCGAAATTCTATATCCGAAACTTAGAAATGTATATCAAGAAACTATCATCAATTTCTGGATATACACCTACCACATTTCGGATATATATTCACATACTTCGGATATAATTGATAAAAACATTTAACTAGTCATTTACGAACATAAAAACATCAAATATCTCGTGTATAAAATATTTAACTAGTCAACTTAATAAATTGTACTTCAATCTAAAAACTATTAAATCAAATGTTCATTTGGTGTTTTTGAACCAAACTCATCGGTGATTGGCTTTCTTCTATCAAACTTTGTCTTTAGCTTTCGTTTACGCCCTTTGTATTTGCACGAATTGGATCCATTTGGAGCACTGAGCACTTGTTATACTTTACGAACCAATACTATCATTAACACTTGTCGTAGATCTACATTCTGTTGATTTTCGACAACAATTGTTGTATAAGAAGTGAGTCTCTATTGAACCCATCTTCCAAGATCTTTTTGCGGCTCTGTTTTCATGACAAGCCATCATCAGTTGTGGTATTTCATTGCCATCTTTTGTTTCCAGGAATGAATTCATTTTCTCTGTTGATGTATTATCTTTTCCTTGATAGACTTTGTCCCATACATCTTTTTTTTGCCATCTTTTGTCCACCTTTTTCAATGTAGATATCTCGGTATCCTTGTGACATTTGACAAATTCGGCCGCCTTTATGCAATGAAAGCACAACCAACCGATCAGTAGTAAACCGATTGCAGCCGCATACAACTATTACACTTTCATCATTCCTAACAAAGAGTACACTCTCATATTTATCTGGTACTTCATGAGCAACATGTATGAATACTGCAATCTTCATCACTTTCATCTCCAAATTTGTATACAAACGGGAAAAGCTCGTTTTACCTCAATCTCAAAGAACTTGAATATACGTGGTGTGTATACCTCGTTGCTTGTTTTATGATACCACCATACATGTCCGGTTGAGGGTGAGATTGATGCTTGAAATTCCTTCTCTTGTTCGGTATTCCTCCAACGTTTAAGCATTTCATTGAATATGTCAAAGAAGCTGAGTGAGGGATGTGTTTTTGTTTGCTTTGAAACAAAGGCCATGATTTGTGCTCTCGCTTCTTTGGGATGACAATATTCCAGTAGAGAAGAAATTTGTGCTTAAAGGCTGTGCACCATTTCTCCCGTGTCATATAGACGCTTGAACAGGAATTTTCAACGAGATTGTATTTCACCGGCATTGACTCTGACAACAACTTTCAAATTCATCCTCATTTGGTACATCCCATTAAACAATGATCAAATTCTTTTTAAAATCTTCATTTGTCTTCAATTGTCCAAAGTGGGATACGGCATTTTGTTGGATGTGCCATAAACATAGCCTATGCCTCGTACGCCCTTCAAATACGTATTATAATAAAGTTTCTCGGATATTAACATTATATGCTTCTGATATTAACATACAATAAATTTACATTGACCAATTTTTTGTCATGGCTTAGGCCTTGGCCACGTCCGAAACTAACAATTGAATATCCGAAACTACCAAAAGAATATCCGGAAACTACTAAATTCAATATCCAAGAAACTTTATATTGAATAATCGAGATACTTTAGAATGACTAGCTACCGATATTCAATCTCGGTAGTTTCGGATATAAACACCAATGACATATGGGCAAAGTTAAGGCACATCTGAATTATTTTTAGAACTATATAGCACAAATAAAATACTAGATAAGAAATATTATAAAAGAACTGGTTATGGAATTTTATAATCATACCTCTTCAATTGCATTTGACATTGCTTGGTCTTGGTTTGTAAATATTATTTTTGGTTCTTTTCCTCCCATTGATTTTCTAAACTGCTTAAGCAACCAGACAAATGTTTCTTTTTTTTCATTTGCTATGAAAGCACAACCAAACATGACAGTGTTCCAATGATTATTAATGCCAACTATTGGGGCCCAGATAAGATTGTATCTGTTTGTAGTATAAGTTGTGTCAAATATAACCAGATCTCCATAGAGCTTGTAATCTTCCTTCATCATACTATCTCTCCAAAATATAGCCCCAAGTCTTCCTTCATCATCAAATTTGATTTTAAAATAGAACCCTCGATCTTCCAGTGAAATTTCAAAAAGCCTATCAACAACATTCTGAGCATCACCATTTTCAATTTTTTCCATTCTAAGTTTCTGAACAAAATTGACATGATCTTTCTTTGTGTGACTAACATGTTCCTCTCCACCAGTTTGCTTTTACCAAAAGACTATATCCATCAGTTGGTTTTATACCAGCCTTCTTCCATTATTTCAATTATTTCACCCCGATCTTCGAGATACACCTTTCACTACGCTTCAAATGGTTCCAATCTGTCCTTGTCATTGGATGATTGTGCTCGTCAACATACGGCGGTCAACAACATACATATCTTCCTCTTTTAGCAATTTTGCCCTCAAAAGAGCCTTACATTGAGTCCTCTTTATGTAATTTCTCCTTCTCTTTTGTTGTTTTTTGGTAACATCGAGTTGTTCAACGGTGAAGGAATTTGAACTTCATTAACATCAACTGGTGATGGAACACCGATTTTATCTTCTTGGGTTGATCTGGTAATTCCTTCACATGAGCAACGGAATAGCTTGTCTAATATCCTTGAAGTCTTTTTTGAAACATGATTTGTTGACAACTTAATACTAAATCCTAGTGCATTTGCATGAAGTTTATACGGTTTGTACAATTCCTCCCATGTCTTTGCTTTTGTTCCCAGCAAATTTTTTCTTATATCAATATTAGGGTCCTCGATTACGATATCTGCACACACAAAATATATTAAAAGAATAATGTTATATGAAATCGGTAATTCTAAAGCAATATGTCAATAAAGTTAAGAGAGAAAACCTATTTGAAGCCCGGTTTCGGGATCGTAGGTTGTTGAATTTGAGATTCTAAATCAATAGGAGAATATGATTCTCAAGAAAAGGCGATAGTTAGTTAGTTTACGGATATTCATTTTGAAAGTTTCGGATATTCATTTTTGTAGTTTCGGATATATCATTGGCCTTGCCCAAGGACATGGCCATATCCCTTGGCATAGTACATTGCCGGTTTAAAAGTTTCGGTTATTCAACTTGGTACTTTACGGATATACATTTTATTGTTTTACGGACATGGTCAATTGTGTATTTTTGGATATTCAAATTGGTACTTTTACGGATATACATTTTATTGTTTCGGATATTCAATAGATAGTTTACGGATATACATTTTTGTAGTTTCTGGATATAGCATTGGCCTTTGCCAAGGACATGACCATATCCTTTGACCTAGTACATTGCCAGTTTAAAGTTTCTGGATATTCAAATTGGTACTTTCTGGATATACATTTTAATGTTTCTGGACATGGTTAATTATGTGTTTCTGGATATTCAAATTGGTACTTTCTGGATATACATTTAATTATTTCTGGATATTCATTTGATAGTTTCTGGATATACATTTGAAGGTTTCTGAATACTCATTTTATAGTTTTTGGATATCAATGCACTTACCAACTGTACACATTTATTACTCTTTGAATTCAATAGTAAGTATATCCAGAAACTATCAATTCTATATCCAGAAACTATCAATTCTATATCCAGAAACTATCAAATGTATATCAAGAAATTATCAAATGTATATAAAGAAACTATCATCAATTTCTGGATATGCACCTACCACATTTCTGGATATACAATCACATACTTCTGGATATAATTGGCCTTGGTCTTGGACTTGGCCAATGCCAAGGCCAAGGCCAAATCCATGACAAGTTCAAGGCCAAGGCCAACTTGTCCATGGCAATGGCCAAGGTCAAGGCGAGTCGAGGCTTGGCCTGGCCTTGGGTTTGACCCGTGGCTCTTGGCCTTGGACTCCCCGGATATCAATGTACTTACCAACTGTACACATTTATTTCTGGATATGCACCAACCACATTTCTGATATAAATTCACATACTTCTACGGATATATAATTGGCCTTGGCCTTTGGACTTGGCCATGGTCAAGCGCCAAGGCTAAGTACAAAATCAAGGTCAAGGACAAGGTCAATGCCAAAGCCAATAAGCAATTTATGGATATGTACTTAACACATTTACGGATATACATTTTTGGTACTTCGATATCATTAATATAAATTTACGGATATGTACCTTACACATTTTCGATATACATTTTTGGTACTTGGATATCATTTATATAAATATCTGGATATAATTTATATAAATATCTCGGGAATGGATATAGAGATTAAACACGTAGGCCGGAGAATATCGATTTGTGTAGCCTGGAGAATATCGATTTGTGATATTTCAATATACGTCATGTAATTGAGCTTCCATTTATGCTATTGATGGATAGATCCAAAATTACGTAGATCAATCTCTGGAAATGTACAATAACAATCGACCTTATTACAATAAACGTTGATTAAAATTAAAAATAGTAGTTGTTGATTTGGTTCATATTACCTGATTTAATCAATATCGATTTATGTATTGTTTCTTGATATTCATTTTGATTGAACTGTCCTGCTCGTCTCCATTTGCTGTGATCGTTGTAGTGTGTCTTTGTGTGTATATACGCAAATATTGAATTAATCTAGGTTTTTGTAGGTTTTTGGATAATAGAACCGGTTTAATTGAAATGGTTGCCGGTTTTTGAATATATTAAAAAACCCGTTTCTCCATACAGATATGGAGAAACGCGTTTTTCAACAGACCAACTCCTTTTTATTTAGGACTTTCAATACAAACTATACATTTTCTAAAATATAAATATTTTAATATTTATTATATTAATATCAACAATTTAATTATTATTCATTATCTCACTTTATTTCTTTTACCTCAAGTTTCATAATTACAACATCTACTCCAATTATAATTTTCTCAATTCCGTGTAAATAATAGTGTAAATAATAAGTGTATTAGTTTTTAGTGTGATACAGGAATTATTTTATTTCAACAATTTTTCACAAAATTATGACTTTTGACATCATTTCCTGATTTCATCTCAATCATCCATTCAACCCATCCATTGGCAAAGGCAGTGTCATGATCTTGAGCTTCAGTGCTCCAGCGAACGCTCCACACACCGAACACCCGTGGCTTCGGCACTTGGGTATTAGATTGTGCAGTCCAATTGCTCCGCTTAATTTCTTGGCTTTCGAACTTGCGAATCTCAAAAAAAAAATTGAAATTACAATTTATGCATATAATTTTTTACTGGTAGCAAAATAACTTTATTGCACATCTCAATTTGTTGAATATTTAATAATTGAAGAGTTATACGTTGAACATAAAGAGTGAGTCATACAATAATGTATATTTTTGTTTTGCCTCTAAGTAGCCACTACTTTTAAACCAATAATTGAACATCTTAGTGCTTTAAAAGCCAACTCCTAAAATTCTCTAAAGAAAAAACAATTGAGTTAATTAATTTGTTTTTGCTTAGAATTTAATTAGAAGGCTTCAAAAACAACTCCTAAAGCCAAAACCTCAAAACCTAGACAACTTTCACAACCACCATTGCATGAGGAGCATCCACACTCATGTTTATTCAACCCACCATTTCTCCTCCTCCTCGTCCTTGCTGCCTCTTCTGCCGCCACCGGAGTTTCAATCTTCATACCTACATGAATTGAAGGCGGCTTCGTGAGACCATCATCTTTCTTTGGCACCATTATAACCCACTTCTCAATTTCCATGTTTTGTGACTCAATCACGCTTTTCCATCCAACCTCGGCTCTCCCCAAGAGCTGTGACTTCCGGATTCTTCCAAAGACTGGGCGAACTGTGCTTCTAGAACGAAGCTCGAAAATTACTGTACCTTGCATGAGCATGTTCATGGAGTCTTTTGACATGCCAAAGCAATCCAAGGAGAAAGATTCATTCCAAGAAAATGAGTAGGGGTAGTTTGGGGAGATTTCTTGGCTATCAAGTTTAACCCTTTGGTTGTTTCCTGCAGAAAGATAGCATCTTACAAACAACTTTCTTGTAGGCTTTATTTCTATGTTTTTAGCTGAGATGATTCTAATTTCACAGCTAAGTGAGGAGGGAGATTGAAAATTATCCATTGAGAGAGAGTGTGTGTGTGTGTGTGTGAGAGAGAGAGAGAGAGAGAGAGAGAGAGAGAGAGAGAGAAGTTGATATTTGAGTGGAGATAGTTGAGTTGGCGTGGTGTATATATAGTGGTAGAAAAGAATTGACTTGTCAGTGGTGGGAGACGTTAGTGTAAGTGTGAGAATGCAAAAATAAGATTTGTAATAAGATTGAGTTTGATTAATAAAAGGGCCTTTGAGATTCTTGATAGGCACAAAATCTTTTCAAACAACGACCCTTTGAAGTTGGAATTAGGATAAGAGTTATATTACTATTAACATGTATCCACCCATAATGGGGACTTTTTTGTGCTTTAATGTGGTTACATGAATTATGTATAGAATTCCCAATTCTTTGTTGGAGATGTTAAGTGATCCTGCTTTCTGCAAGTTGGATACCAATACAAATCATCTAGTGGATTATACATTGAGTTATCTACTTATATTGTTCGTTGGTTCGATCAGCTCACGGCCAGGACATTTGTTTTTGGGCGGGCGGCGGCGGCCGTTGGCGGCAGTGGGCGGCAGTTGCGGGCAGTGGTGGTAGTGGTAAGATGCAGCATTGATAATGTTGTATCATAATTTTTAAATATTTCATATCGAATGCATTATTATATAATAATGTATAAAAACTTATGAGACATTTAAATTAATGAGAAACTTGAGAGGAAGTGATTTATCCCAAAATGAACTTATGGTTAAAATAACCTATTTAAATGGTTCACCACCTTGATTACGTGCACATGCAAAGAAAACACGAATATTATTAATATTGAGAATTACAAATTACAGATCTATACTATGTATTCGACTCCTTGATCACAAGGACAAATATAAGATGAATATCTTAATCTAGAGAAACGGATGAAACAGATTAAATTGCTACAAACAATTAAAAAATCATTAGAACATACAAATCACTAACTGGTTGCTAGAATTATTGACTACCTATCACACTAACAATATTTTCAAAACAACAATTGGGAGATGAGTATTTATACTACCAAACACCATAACGGAAACCTTTTCCCTCAAGGAATAAGTTAGTCAAGCGAGCCAGAAATCAGATTTCTTGCACTATGCGCCACCTTAGGGCGGCCACATGGAATATCTCATTCTCTATACGCCCCCTGAGGCGGGCCCTTGGTTCTACTGTCTAATTTCTTCACTTGTGTGATTCTGGCCTACTCCTCTCCCATTTTAGTGTTTAATTTCTCTTCAGACTTCAAATCGATTTCGATCTTATTTTTTGGACTTCTTCTTCAATCGAATATCTTCGATTCAAAGATATCAAATCCTAACAAATCTCCACCTTGACTTTGAATTCCCCAAATCAATAATCAGAAACATATTTCTCCCTCTTTTACCTCATATGTGTTCATCGACCAAAAAACTTGTCCCCCGAACAACCAAATTTGTATCTTACTAATTTCACAAACAAACGTGTTTCAAAGACACCCAGATGTGTCCCACTAGACATTAGACGTGCTCTAATGAACACACAGATGTGCCTTCCTATGCACTCGAAATTGCCCTTAAGAACAACTAGACAAATCCAGTCAACATTGGATCTTGTCTACCAAAACAGATGAAGTGACCATACTAGCGAAATCCCTAGAAGTGATCAATTGCTACTTGTTTCCCTCTTACTTCTCAGATTCAGAACTTGTGCTACTCTAGAATAAGTTATTCGAGTCATTCCCCTTTCTCCTTAACAAATTCAGACTGTGAGTGTCGACTCACTGATTGTAGCTTGCCCAATTCAACTTCACCTAGAGTAACTTGTTGTCACCTGTTTGTCAACCACCCCAAAAGAGGCCATAGAACATGCTTCCTTCAGATGTGTCTTTTTCATACCCATTATAGTTCCATGCCCGATACTTGAGGCATAAAATTTAGAACCTTGGAGGATGTAAAAGAAATCACATTTTACCTCTTTCAGAAATACGTGCAAACCTTTGCAGACATTTATTGCTATGCATTCACCTTGGAAACTGTATCCAATCTTGTTTATCCGACTAAGAGATATCAGGTTTCTTGTTATTTCAGGAACATGTCTAACCTTGTTAAACATACATAACTTACCAACAGAAGTTTGCACCGTTATGGAACCTATGCCAACCACTTTGCAGACAAACCCATTAGCCATACAAATATCGCTACCATCTACATGCTTGTATGTTGCAAACCATTTCCTACTCGAAGACATGTGATAACAAGCCCCATAATCAAGAATTCATGCATCTTTCATGCCTTTATCTTCTTCGGTTACTAAGGCATAGTCCTCCAAATCGTCATTTACAACAGCTGTAGTTAACCTAGATTGCTCGCTCTTCTTCTTAGTGTAATCTGATTTCTGGTGCCCCTTTTCCTTGTAGGTTACAAACATCTTCAGGTATTGGACCCCGTTTAAAAGAACCCTTGTTTATCCTACCTTGGCCTCTGCTACTTTCCGCAGCCAAACTTGCTGACTAAGGTTCTGTACATATACCACTTGCCTTTTGGCACAGTTCTCTATTCTTCAAGCTAGTCATTACCTCTTCCAAAGTAATTGTATCCTTACCATTAATGCAGAAATCCAAAAATCCCTCATAAGACACTGTTAAAGAAACCAACATATTAAAAAAACATCTTTATCATCGATTTTAACCTCAATATTACTCATTTCAAGTAATAAAGTAGTAGATCCATCTAGGTGATCCTTAATAGGAGTACCTTCAGACATTAGGAGAGTGAACAAATTTCATGTACAACTTGTTCATTAGATACTTCGTTAGGAACATCTTCTCCAATAACAACCACAAAGCACCTCCCGAATAACTACAACCAGCAACATTTGCCACGATGTCATCATCTAGCCTCTTGATGAATTGAGAATGAGCGTTCTCATCTAGAGTGATTAGGTATGATGTTTCTTTTGTTATCTTTTCGATCTTTCAGACGTGAGAACGACCGCTATCATGCCCTTTTAATCACTCTTCTGATCCCTTATTGCAACCGCCACTATAGCCCACAAGTCTTTCACTACTAGAAACAGGGGCATTACCGACGGAATTTTACCGACGGACGTAGTCCGTCGGTAATACCGACGGAAAATTTTCATTTACCGACGGAAATTTATTTTAATTTACCGGGAATTTATTTTTTTTAAAATTTCATTTTGTCCGTCGGTAATTGATGAATTCCGCCGGTATTTCCGTCGATAATACCGGCGGTCATAGTCCGTCGGTATTACCGTCGGACTTGTCCGTCGGTAACAAATCCATATATATACACGCGTATCCTCCCCATTTTTAATTACGTATCATTTTTATTACGAACTCCTTCGTTCCTCCCTCAGTGTTCGCGAACCCTTACGTTGCCAACGCCAAGCCGTCGCCTCCGAGCCTCGCCGTCGCCGGTAAGTCTTCTTTCTCTCTCTCAATCGCTTTCTCTCTCTCACTCGATTTCTCTCTCTCACTTTCTCTCTCTCTCTCTCTCTCTCGATGGTCGCCAAGAAGAACACGCCGTCGCCGCCGTTTCTTTCCATCGCCGTTTGCCGTCGCCGATACGTTATCTCTCTCTCTCGCTTTCTCTCTCTCAATCGTTCTCTCTCTCACTCGATTTCTCTCTCTCTCTCAATCGTTGTCTCTTGAAAGTGTTCTTCTTGAATAATCTGAGGGTTTTGAAGTAATTGTTGTTCTGGCTTATTTGCTTATTGTTTGTTGCATTTTTGTGATGTTGGTGCTACATTAAAATTTTTGTTGTGGTAGATTCTAGGTTTGTCAAGTTTTGATATTATTATCATAGTCGATATATGTTTCTCTTAATCAAATTTGTATCTATAAATATTGATGATGGTGGTGGATAATAATTTTGCATGAACCTAGTATTTATTGAAATTGGAAGTATTGGTTTTGGCAGAAACTTCTAATGTTCATGATTATTGATTGGTATTTGTGTGAATTTTTAAATATTTGAATGTTTGATGCTTGATTGGTCCTCCGATTTAGGTTGTTTGCATTTTCTAACTACTTTGTCAAGCTGGGTTTTGGAAGTGGCTCTTCATTATACCTAATTGGTAGTTAATTAGGCTTTAAATAGATTGAGGTACAACTCTATTTAAAATATAAATAAGATGAGAGCCTTTTTCACCCTGACTATCAAAATTCGTCTTCTTTGATCAAGGAAGACGGAGTAAACAAGTTCATTACCGTTTGAGTAAAGGATTTTACGTTTAATAAGAGTTTTCGGTTTCTTTGTCCTCTTTCTCTCTAAGGATCTCAAACATCACTTGAGATCCTTAGAGAGGAGGACAAAGGGAAACCGAAAAAATTCTTATTAAACAGAAAATCGTTGACTCAAACGGCAATGAACTTGTTTGCTCTGTCTTTCTTAGTCTAAGATGAGATTGGGTTTTGATAGTTGTGGATGAGAACGACTCTTATCTTGTTTATAAATGTTAATTTAATTCATCATTGTAAAATTTCAAATTTTACAATAAAGAATTAATATTTCAAATTATTCACAATATTAATAATTTAAAAATATGAGAGATGTGTGTGTTAATTCATTATTGTAAAATTATGCATTTTACGGTAATGAATAAAAATTAATGTTACGACGTGACGTTGTGACGGTTGAAACACAAAAGCTTAGAAACCCGTTTAAGAATCTTTAACTTATCATGTTGAGGTCAACATGTAGTCATCGTTCTTAAATTGTCCGTGTGGACAGTCTTGAAATGCACGATTATATGATTTGTAAATATCATCATTGTCTATTAAAATTGCTTGAATAGTCGATAGTTGAGATATTTTGGTTGCATTAATCCTATTGTTCTCTGAGTGTATACTAGACATATATGGTTGATTACACTGTCGATTCTAATCGATAGTATTTGATTGACCTAGTCTACGTCGTGCACTTGGAGACCATGGGGTTACGCTGCCGAAATTTCTTGATTTTCGATTATAAAGCAAGTAGACAAGGTGATATTTGCAATTCATATGTGTATTTCGGGATGGGATAGAAGCCAACCCAATTCTAAACTTAATAGACATGAATTGTCCTTTCATCATAGGGAATAATATACTTTACAACAAAGAATTAAATATTAATATTTAAAATTATTCAAAATATTATGATAGATGTGTGTGTTAATTCATTATTGTAAAATTATGCATTTTACGGTAATGAATAAAAATTAATGTTACGACGTGACGTTGTGACGGTTGAAACACAAAAGCTTAGAAATCCGTTTAAGAATCTTTAACTTATCATGTTGAGGTCAACATGTAGTCATCGATTCTTAAATTGTCTCGTGTGGACGATCTTGAAATGCACGATTATATGATTTGTAAATATCATCATTGTCTATTAAAATTGCTTGAATAGTCGATAGTTGAGATATTTCGGTTGCATTAATCCTATTGTTCTCTGAGTGTATACTAGACATGTATGGTTGATTACACATTGTCGATTCTAATCGATAGTGTTTGATTGACCTAGTCTACGTCGTGCACTTGGAGACCATGGGGTTATCTTTGCCCGAAATTTCTTGACTTTCGATTATAAAGCAAGTAGACAAGGTGATATTTGCAATTCATACGTGTATTTCGGGATGGGATAGAAGCCAACCCAATTCTAAACCTAATGGACATGAATTGTCCTTTCATCATAGGGAATGATATACTTTACAACAAAGAATTAAATATTAATATTCAAAATATTAATAATTAAAAAAATGTGATAGATGTGTGCGATAGAAGCCAACCCCAATTCTAAACCTAAAGAAACATGTCTTGTTGCTTTTAAGTTTGTAATCCAAATTTAGGGAATTGTAATGCGTTAATTACATCTAAACTGTTAATACATTATGAAATGCAGGAGTTAATTATGTCTGGAGAAGATCGTAGTTGGATGGATAATCGTAGTAATCCCGGTAGAAGGGGTGTCAGACCTCAATTCTTAGAAGGTTTAGAACATTTCGTGGAGTTTGCTAGAGCGCATCCCCAGTGCATGCGTGGTGATAAGATTAGGTGTCCTTGTAAAAAGTGTAAGAATAGAAAATATCTGAGTGTTGGATGGGTAAAGAAACATGTTTTAGAGGCAGGGTTTTGTGATGATGTGTCGCCATTTCGCGGGAAAAAAATCGATTTTTCGCGTTTCTTTGAAAAAAACCAAATAAAACCCGGGAAAAAGAACGGAGTCGCCACGCCATTTTTGTTTTAAGGGCCAAAACTTTGAAAAATGCCCGAGATCAGAAATTTGGGTTCGGAGGTCATGTTACACGCCGGGAAGGACGTTAGTGTGCACCCGGAATGCCTCGTAAAACGAGTCTTCCAAGCTGAAAATCATTTGTGTGTGTGTGTGTGTGTGTTTTGGCCAAAATAATTTGAAACTCAGAAAAGTAAAAATTGGGATATCTTTTTAAGACTTTAAACTGATCCCATGATTTTTTGGAAGATTTTTGGATTGAGATTTGGTACTCAAAAGACCTTTTGAAGTTGAGAGCCACTTCTGCCAGAATGAAAAAGGCAGTGGACCTTTGATTTTGAAATAGATTCAAGGGTCTTAAAACTTCATAATCTGGATAAACTCAGAGAATGAAAGTTGTTCCAGACACCTTAAATAAGATTTGTGCAAAGGAATTTTCCATTTTGGAGAAGATTTGAGTGGTCAAAACCTTCTGGAAATCTTAGATATGCAATCTGGATTTCCAGAAGCTGATGAACTAGCCTCTAAAAGAAAATTTGAAAAGAGGAGTTTTACTCACCCAAAAATAAAATAAAAATATGTATGGAAAGATCTGGATGTTGGCTACAAAAAGTGTTTTGTAGTCAACACCAAATTCCACATTTATCTGTGTCCAAAAAATTAGACCATGGACTGAGGTCTGAGAAAATTGCTACTGGACAGCAACTTCTCAAGAAAGAAAATATGATTTTAAAGGGGGTTTTGCATCCATGCTTGTCCCCATTTCCCTAGGTTTTGGTTAGTGATCACTTGACATTTTAGTGGTGAATCAACTATACCAAACCATCCTTGGGGTACATTAGGACTAAGCACTTCATTTGCTTGGGGAGGGGAATTTTGTAAAGATGAATTTAAAGAGAAAAATCAATTTAGAGATTTAAAATGTAGACCATTTGAGATGGTCATTCATGAAGATGAACTTCAAGATGACCATCTTGGGTCAAAACTTAAGTTAAACTAGACATCAAGTAGATCCAAGTAAGAAGAACAAGATGAACAAGAAGTTAAAAGAGAATTTTAGGGTTTTGAGAAGGAGGGCTTTACCAATGGTGACACCCTATCTTCCTAGGCTTGGAATTTGACTTGAGGAGTATCAAGATTTGGTGTTTGACTTGAGGAGTATCAAGATTTGGTGCTTGGATTTGTGTTTGAGTTTGATTTGAGGTTTGAATGTGCTTAGGGTTTGATGATAGAGTTGGTCAAAGAGAAAACAAGTAGATAACACTTAAGTCCTCTATGTTTTCTCTCTAATCCTCCTCTTTGGTGGTAGTTTAAGCTTGAGCTTGTGTGTGTTTAAGGATGATTTGAGAGTGTTTGGAGTGGGATTGGGAAATATTCAAGAGAAAATGGTGGCAATCTAAGGATTCCCACTGTTTTCTCTCTATATTTTGCCAGAGTTTCGTTGCTGTGATCCAATTGTGTTGTGTAAACTGAGAGAGGAGGGTTCAATTTATAGAACACTGTGAGAAACAATCATATCCGCGCGGAGGGTCCTGTTGGCGTGCCTTTGTTCATGCGCTACGTTGCTTTGGCTTTTGGACGGGAGGAATAATCTTTTTAAAATTCAAAGCTGAACTGTTTTTCAACTTACCAATTCGGGTTTTTTCCATTTCTTTTGCTTTTTAGGATTCCTTTCCTTGTTTATCTTAAATGGCAATGCCCACTTTACCCTTGCTTTGTTAGAAAGGTTAGGGTTTGTTAGAAAGGTTAGGGTTTGTTAGAAATGTTAAAACTTTCGTTAATTTTCTAACGAAAATACTAACAAACTCAAATTGGAGCACTTACGGTAGCCCCTCTGGCGACGGTGCTTTCGAAGGAAGCGGGGTCGTCGATAAGAGTAAGGCTCCATATTTGACAGATGATCAAGTGATCGAGTGGCCGAACCTATTTAATAGGCTACCTCCGTATCCCGAGTGGGAATCAAGCCGGCCGTAGTTCGGGTCTTTGACCCTGGGGATGATGGCGTTTTAGGTGCCTCGAACCTGATGAGCGAGTTCTGCAGTCGGTTGTTGGAGAGAAACTCTGCTGGGGATAAGAGATGATCATTTTGATCGGAGGACTGTCCGCTCCGGCTGGGATAGGAATGACCATTTTCGGTCGATGGCTGAAATTGCATATCCGCTCATTTGGGATAATTGCGATGATCATTTTGATCGGAGTGCTATCCGCTCTATTTGGGGATAGGAATGACCATTTTTGGTCTGAGGGCTATCCGCTCTGCTGGGGATAGGAGATGATCATCTTGATCGGAGGGCTATCCGCTCTGCTGGGGATAGGAATGACCATTTTCGGTGCGATGGCTGAAATTGCATATCCGCTCTTTGGGGATAAGAATGACCATTTTGGTCGGATGGCTGAAATTGTATATTCGCTCTGCCGGGGATATGAATGACCATTTTCGGTCTGGGGGCTATACGCTCTGCTGGGGATAAGAGATGATCATCTTGATCGGAGGGCTATCCGCTCTGCTGGGGATAGGAATGACCATTTTCGGTCGATGGTGAAATTGCATATCCGCTCTTTGGGGATAAGAATGACCATTTTCGGTCGGAGGGCCATCCGCTCTGCTGGGGATGATTGCGATTTATCGCTTTCCTAGTGTTGTGTGTGATGGCGTCTTAGGTGCCTCGAACCTTGGAGATGGCGTTTTAGGTGCCTCGAACCTTGGAGATGGCGTTTTAGGTGCCTTGAACCTTAATGGTGGGGGTATATGGTCCTCTTGGTGGACTGCGCAGAAAGGATCGGTCTTACGTCTGGCTGAGGAAAGGATGACCATTTTGGTCGAGTGGTGGACCTAATGATAGGCTACCTACGTATCCCTAGTGGGAATCAAGTCGGTCGTAGTTCGAAATCTACTCGAGATTTCGTTGGCATTTTGGGATTCCGTTAGTTTCGTTGGGGGTTTCGTTAGCCTTTGCTGGGGAAAGTTAGACGTATTCGTCGAGGAAATCGGTCTTACGTTTAACTGCCGTGGCTGATTTTGATAAAAGATACGGGATCTCGTTATCTTTCTCGGGGAGATCGGTCTTACGTTTAACCGCTCAGGAGATGATTTTGATGAAAGAAACGGGATTCCGTTATCTTTCTCGGGGCACTCGGTCTTACGTTTCTTTGCCGGGGATGATTTTGATAGGGTATGAACCTAAATGGAGACTTAGTTCAGGGAGTATGAACCTAAGTTGAGGTTCGGTTCAGAGTATGAACCTAAATGGGAACTTAGTTCGGGAGTATGAACCTAAGTTGAGGTTCGGTTCAGAGTATGAACCTAAATGGGAACTTAGTTCGGGAGTATGAACCTAAGTTGAGGTTCGGTTCGGGAGTATGAACCTAAATGGGAACTTAGTTCAGAGTATGAACCTAAGTTGAGGTTTTGTTCGGGAGTATGAACCTAAATGGAGACTTAGTTCGGGAGTATGAACCTAAATTGAGGTTTTGTTCGGGAGTATGAACCTAAATGGGAACTTAGTTCGGAGTATGAACCTAAGTTGAGGTTCGGTTCAGAGTATGAACCTAACCTGGAACTTAGTTCGGGAGTATGAACCTAAGTTGAGGTTTTGTTCGGGAGTATGAACCTAAATGGAGACTTAGTTCGGGAGTATGATCCTAAGTCGGGACTTGGTTCGGGAGTATGAACTGAGCCGAGGTTTTGTACACGATGGAGGCTATTTGAAGGTGTTCTTCTTTGGGGAAGACTCGGGTTTACGAGAACTATCGAGAAGAAAGGTGACCAATGTTGGTCAAGTGGATGGACCTATGGTAGGCTACATAGTTTGTCACCCAAGGATTGATCAGATCCGGGGTCACCCGAGGATTGACTATTTTAGGGAAGTCGCCAGAGATTGACGTATTTGGGAGTTACCCGCAGAGATTGACTATTTTAGGAAAGTCGCCCGGGGATTGACTATTTTAGGGAAGTTGCCCTATGGTTTGACTATTTTTGGGAAGTCGCCCTATGGTCTGACTATTTTTGGAAAGTCGCCCTATGGTCTGACTATTTTTGGGAAGTCACCCTAAGATCTGACTATTTTCGGGAAGTCACCGTATGATCTGACTATTTTTGGGAAGTCGCCCTATGGTTTGACTATTTTTGGGAAGTCACCCTAAGATCTGACTATTTTCGGGAAGTCACCGTATGATCTGACTATTTTTGGGAAGTCGCCCTATGGTTTGACTATTTTTGGGAAGTCACCCTATGGTTTGACTATTTTAGGGAAGTCGCCCTATGGTTTGACCGTTTTTGGGAAGTCGCCCTAAGATTTGATGATAATGTTCTTTCAGAAAAGTAGTTGACTAAGATATGCTTTCATACTGTCTTTGTGCTTACTGTAGGCTATAGGAAGGACCGAGGCTACGGGCGATGTTGATGAAGAGTTGTTAGGTTGCCGTTCGTGGGGACGGTTTACGCCGACGATTTCTTTGTCTTTGGAGGCATTTTGACCTGAAGGAGGAGTTTGGTTGAGTCTGCATCTTGCTGGTGATCGTCAACCTGGTAGAGGTTGTTGAGCTTGTCTTCACATTGGGACTTCTTGTTTTTTGAGAACTTGGTGTCTCTGACCGCATCGTATTTGAGAACTTGGCGTCCCTGACCGATTTGTATTTGGAGAACTTGGCGTCTCTGACCGAACTGTATTGGAGAGCTTGGCGTCCCTGACCGATTTGTATTTGGAGAACTTGGCGTCTCTGACCGAACTGTATTGGAGAACTTGGCGTCTCTGACCGATTTTCATTTTGAGAACTTGGCGTCTCTGACCGTACTGTATTTGAGACCTTGGTATCTTTGACCGATTTGCATTTTGAGAACTTGGCGTCTCTGACCGTACTGTATTTGAGAACTTGGCGTCTCTGACCTATTTGTATTTTGAGAACTTGGCGTCCCTGACCGATTTGTAGACACTGGAGGCGGTCTTCATACGTTTGTGGATGTCGGGAGCTGTTTTCATCCATTGGAGGTCGTCTTTAGCAAGTTGCGAGCCGGAGGTTGTCCTTGCCAAGGCGTAGACATGGGGACTATCTTTGCCAAAGCGCGTAGATCTTTGGAGGCCGTCTTCATCCATTTGTGGACATTGGAGGTCGATTTTGGTGAAGATCATCCTTGCCAAAAAGGGGGATTTGATTTCACGTTTGAATTCCTGCATTCGTTAGTGAAGAGGAAGATGCATATATGGCATTCATGATGACGGATGCATGCATAGAACCAAAAATGATTATGAGATGATGCATTTACTTGCTTTCGAAGATGCACCTAGCCTAAGCTTTTGGCAGGGAAATTATGATTTATGATTTTCAATCACCTAGGATTTTTCCTATTGATTCAAGTTTTGTGCATGCTACATGAGCCCTTGGGAGATTTTTGTGGGGATGCATGGTGGTGGAAGCTTGCTTGGAACAGATTTTGAGCAAGTGGGGGTGAGAACCCTCGATCGCGATTAAAACAGCGGGTTGTTGATGAGGTTTTGTTAATAGTATCACATGGACCTCAATTTGATGAGATTGGATTCGGATCCCGGGTCTTGATTGAAATTTTCCCTCTCATTCTTGGTCATTTGAAGGCGATCGACAGGCTCTAGGGCACGTTGATACGAGTGAAGCTTCTTTCATTTGGGTGAGTGTGACTTTGGCCGAAACCTTATCCAGGAGAATGATTTGATGGAATTGCTAATGCGGGAGAAACCACGATCTTGAATTCCGATGCTACGGAAGGCTGCCGTGTACCAAGTTACGAGGTTGAAATTCTTTCTTGCGACTTGGTAAAATTCGGGTCCAAAGACCATCTTGACAAAGCCCCGGATCCTGAGTAGGCAAAGTCCAGATTTTGAAGAAGCGACTTGGCGAGTCTATCTCGTAGTGAAGAACCCAACGTGGACCCAAAGATGACTATATAAGCCCCAGCTTGAAGAGCCGTCACAGGAGAACACAGGAGAACCGCTTAGCAAGCCCCGGCATGAAGAAATTCGCAGTAGTCTTACGAGAGGGGCACCCATCTTTTCGAGACCTTAGTCAACCGATTCTTGGATAAGACTCGAAAGGTTTACGTGCGGGGCATATCTTTTGAAAGGTGGGAATGTTTCCCGAATTTGTGTATGACACTCTCGCTTTTGGTTTGACTCTTTTGAGAGAGTATAAGCATCACAAGGTGTGGAAAAGTGTATGGAAGCCCCTGCAGACAGAAAGACAGTGTTTGGCTCTATTTTCCTATGATGTAGGAAGAGAAGACTCGTCGAGACACTTGAAAACTTGTCTTATTCATGATGATCACAAGGCTGCTTAAAACCCTTTGTTAGTGTTCGAGTTATTCAACTCCTAAATCTGGTATGAACAAATATTTTGATTAATCACGAGGAGAAAATCAACTGATATCGAGAGTTAAGCTTGGAAAGTGTATAGGGACGATCCTTGATGAGACCGAATTTTTTTTTTGAGATTTGTTTGTGATTTCGACCGGACCATTTCTGGTTGCCTACGTTCCCTCCATTATGAAGAGCTCAGGTCGTCGTAGTTCGGGCTTATCCCGAATGAAAAGAGAACGAATGTTGAAATTCGAGGATCTGAGGACCTTTGGGGATTTTGAGGATTTGGAGGATTGAATAACATATCCCCTTAGAGTGTCCATGAAAGACACGGATGCGAAGCCCTAGTGGGACATCCACGGCAAGTGTTTGTGGGGTAGAAATGAATTATGCTCACATCCGGTTTGAATTTGCACAATCTTTGATTGATGATTTTGAACTAAGATGAATTAGATTCTAGTTTAAGCAAGCAATGAAGCATTAATTTGATCGACATCGAGGATATTAGAATGAAAGCGCTATCCGGTAGGGGCTGTAGTTGGGTTTCCGGGCTTCGATCGACCATCGGGGGAGTTGGGAAATTTTGACCTCTTAAGATGAGAGGTCGGTGGGCCTTTCTTGTTGAACCTCTAAAGATGAGAGGTTGGCTTGCAGGGATGTGTTTGGGAAATCTATGGCGGGGAAGATTAATTGCCTCTAAGAATGAGAGGTCAAATTTTGACTTTGGCCGAAGGCGAGGGTAATGGGAGTATCCTCTAAAATCGAGAGGATGGCTTAGGATTGATTTAAGGTAATGGTGAGAGGAAGTCCGAGCTATCGACAACCTTTTGCGATCTTGCGAGAATTCAGGCTCCTTTTTGATCATTGGAGGGCTTCTTGAGAAGTCGGGGGACTTTTGAGGATCGACAGTTCTTCTCCTTTTTTTTTTGTTTTTTTTTTTTATTTATTTATTTATTTATTTTTTTTTGACTTGGAGAGCCTCCTGAGGAGTTGAGGATTATCTTTGTCCTTCCTTCATGGCTTGAGATATTTTGCGCATCGCCGACTCTCGAAGCTAACTTCTCGGGCTCGCTTGGACTTTCTCTCAGTATGGAGCAAAAATGATGGCTAAACCGGGTTTCAAAACACGCCGATCTTGAAATGAAAGGATAGTGTTTAGTAAGGGTGAGGTAATGGCTTTCCTATGGGTGAAAGGTTTCAACCGCAATCCCTACTGGATGACCTAAATGAGATTAAGTCTTCATTGCTTGCTTAAGCTTTATATGAGAAAAGATTCATGCAAATTCATCGAGCAACGAGATGATGAGGATGAAAGGGATATGAGCATATGAGATGCAAGATGGGGAGTTGGTAAGCCCCAATTTGGGAAGGATATCAATTGATTTTCTCACTCCGATTAATTTAAATATTAATCATTTCAAAGAATTAGTGGTTGAGCAGCACAAGTGATCATTTTGGATAAAACCATTTCAATTAAGTGTAACGTGGGTGCACAAGTGATGTCTCGAGTCTAGCAAGAAGAGAAAAAAGACTTATATTAAAAGCTAGGCATTTAACTACGTGTCCAAAATGGACTACAACGACAAATGTCCGGGGAAGGACTTAGGTGACAGGGAAGTACTAGAACCTACGAAGGTTGACTAAAAGACTAATTTAGAGATAGGTAGCCCCTAATCTAGGTTGCTCTTTCTTGGTTGGGTGCCCGCGGGACGCTTGAGCTTTCCATTTTTACGCTAGCTTCCGAATCCCTATTGCGGGCCGGGGCGGTGATCCATTACGTGCCCATGATCGGTGGAAGTGGAGGGATTTGAGGCCACGGGGCAGCTGGAGCAAGTACAAGGTGTCCAAAGAAATGGGTCGGAAAAGTCACGGGGACGAACTTTGTTGACTGAGCATATTGATGGAAGGAAGTGAACACAGGAGGACTTTGGGGGATATTGGGATCTGTTTGAGAGGATTTAGCGGCTATTTGGTTGTTGAGTGGTAGAACCGACTTCAAACCTTTCTTTCAACTTTTCTTTGGGAAGAGGCTTTCTTCTTTTCGGGAGGACGATCTTCATTTATCTCATCTGATAGTCTCTCTCGAGACAAGTCGAGACGATCACGAGACATCCCACCAAATGTGCTCAACAGTGGGGGTGGATTCGGGGCCTCAAGCCGAGCCGTGCTAGAATGGTTACGAGTTGAGCTAGATTGAGGAGATTTCTTCTTGGGCTTGTCTCGGAAACAAATGGTTGGATTCCAAGGGGTTACGAGAGGCATTAGAAGACGGAGGAGCGAGGCACGTATTTGTCCTTTAGGGGAGCTCCGGTCGGGTGGGGATTGTCAATGTCCCGAAATGGCGGGTGGCCTCTTCGATCCGGGCACATTGCTCATTCGCGTTCCCGAGAGCCACGATGGCTAAACACACTTTCTCTATTGTTTGGAAATTTTACGGAGGCAAACCTTCATTCTCTCTGTGGTATCTGCAAGATCGGTACCATTACGAGGGCACTGGCGGCCGCCGAGGCATGCCAAATTGCTCCATCCTCGGCTGTTGGGATGGCGGAGTTTTGAACTGTTGGTTGGGGGCCGGTGACACTGTAAGTCGAGGGCGGGAGTTTCGACGGTAGTTACATAGGAGGTTGGTGGCGGCATCTGACATATCGGGACGATTGAGAGTGAGAGGATGATTTTCTTCCTTCTTCACGGTAAAAGTGCCGTCGGGATTAAGGCGGCGGCCAAACCATGGCTCCTGAAGGCCTCCGTAAGGTTGTCAATTTGAGCTTTATGTCGCGATCTCATCTGCTTCTACCAAGCTGGGTCCAATCTTTGAGTGCATGCGAGGGATCTCGGGAGGATAGGTTTGTCCCTCATTCTCAAATCCGGATTCAAGATTAGTCATGCAGGGATCTTTACCGGTTTCCACATTTTCTTTGGCATGCGAAGGCTCTCCGATTTCAATCATGTTCACTTGGTTATTGTTCCTTGGAAAAGGATTTTTGAGCGTATTAGGCCCCTCGGGGACTTCTAACTTTCCTTGCTCTATCAAACCTTGGATTGCCTTTTTCGGGGACGCAATCATACTGTCAGTGCCCATGGTATTGATGAAAGGCACAATGCTTGGAGGTATCCAAAGGAGCATTGGGGTTTCTAGGGCGATAATTATCTAAAGGCCGGAGCAAACCTTCTTTTATCAATCCTCTGAAGATATTACTCAAAGGCATCCCAAAGTTTCCCAAACCTTGGAACCGGGATCCGGATGCATCGGGTTTCTTGGGAACAAAGGAAGTGGCATTATTCTGATCTGTCCGCGTAGGCGATTGCCTCTTTGCCTTTAGCGGGAGCGAGAGCGATGTTGGAGGGAGGAGCCCGATATCCGTAGGCGGAGTGCGGCGGTCGAGCTGCTGATTGTAAGCCTTTTCAAACTTAGCCCGGAATTAACCATTGCACGCAAGTCGGCGTAGGGAAGTGGGCGAGGGAAGCTTTCAAATGCGGCTTCAAGCATGGCGAAAGATGTCTAAGCTTGCTCCTCGTCGAGAGGAGGAATGGCCATTTCAGCGAGCTTTAAGTTCCACCTCTTATAGAAATCCCCAATATTTTCATTAGGCGCTGCATCGTTGTTTTGCGGAGTCAACTCTGTTTGTCTCCCACTCCAAGTTGGCTTTATACTTATACGTGAAAGTGCTTGGTAATGTTCCCAGTAGCCCTAGCTTCGTTTGCAATCGGAAAAACCATTTCAAAGCCCACGACTTCAAAGAGAGACTAAAGTAATCGACCAGCTATTTGGTTTGTGCATCCCTTAGCCTTCATTGCCAAAGTATAGGTGTCCAAGTGAGTTTTAGGGCATGCACTCCCGTCAAACAATTCCCGAGTGGGCATCACAAACTTGTGAGGCGGGGGACAATCGAGTCGGGATACGTAGGCCGAAGAGCGAGTGTTCTTTTTGGCGGTCAATTCAGCAATCTGTGCTTTCATTTCCTTGTGTTGCTCCATAAACCAAGCCAATTGGGGATCCAAAGGTGGAGCGGAAATGCCGAGCCGATATTTGAGCTAGGAAGAGGACTAGTGTTGGTGGTGCATTGGTGGAGGGAATACCATATCCCGGAGCATAGGTGAAGACCATCCTTGGCCCAAATTACCACAGGGAGTGTAGGTAGGAGCTTGGGCAAAGGGATAGAACTCGGCGTCTTCTTTGTTGGCCTCCAATCGGCGAGAGAAGGTGGGGGTAGATCCGAGGTAGCCGGATAGCTCGGATTTCCGGAGTGAGGCCCATAGGTAGGCTTAAATGTGGGCCGCTTGTCCCTGGTTGTTGAATTGCATGGTTACTGCGGCGAAGGTGTGTAGCAGGGGATACTGCGGTCCTGGTGATTCGAGATGAAATCGGGATGGAGGCATTCCGAGGAGGGATTCCCCGATCGTGGCCCGTAACTGCACCGTGGCGGCATTCCGAACGTGGCATTCTTTGTGAAGGTCCGGATTGATCGAGTCCCAAAGCGAGGATGGGTCCCAACTTCTTGTGGCATTCCGAGGCATCCCCAACCATGAGAGGACATTCCGTGCGATTTTGCCCCCACCGAGGCTGCGAAGCGATTTGTGCCGTCGGGCTGCACGGACCCGGTGGTCGACCCGGAGATCGAGGAGCATGGGTTACGGTAGCACCGAAAGAGGTTGGTGGTGGCATCACTGGAGTGGTCGGGCGGCCGAGATTGGGATTGGGGTCATCCTCTTCTTCCACGGTGAAGGTGCCATCGGGATTGAGGTGGCGGCCAAACCATGGCTCTTGATAGCCTCCATAAGGTTATTCAATGTGCTTCTGTCGCACTCTCATACGTTCGCTAACCGATTCCACCTTTCTGTGCGAGGAGTCCCGGGAGGAGGGTGACGTTGTCCCCATCGTTACCGGCGATGCGGACATTACGAAACCCGGAGTCGGAACAAACGGTGAAGGCGACGATGCACTTGACTCTTCCCAACCGGCTAAACGGTGACCCGGTGCCCGAAACCAAGCTTTGTGCGGAGCTGCGGGGGGAAAGACACGAGGGTTCAGATGGCGGGATTTGAAGGAGAGTAGGTGTTTGGGCTTTAGGCTCATGCAACATGCGATTATTTGTTCATGTTTACTTAAAATACGCTTTATTAACCTAATCGGTTGGAAAAGATTGCTCTTCTTTTTCGCAAACTACTCTGATTCCTGGATCAGTGGGCCCCGTCACTACGTCTATAAGCCCTACGTATTCCACCGGTATTTCGACCTCCCCGGGTGGACAGCCCCGGGCGAGGGTCCTATAGGGCAAGCAGGTCCCACCGACCGAAAGAAAACGATCCTAAAAGTCGGCGGGTAATCGAGTCTTAACGAGCATTCGATGTAAATTACGGACAAAGGCGACGTCAAAAGTCAAGATCATGTCCGGGCTCGACGAAAAGTCGGCATGATTTGGAGCGATAAGCGTCCACAATTAATCTTGACTTGTCGTCGGTTAAGCCGTAATTAGGCATGGAATAATCATTAATCCTTGATGACTCGGTGTCAATCTTTGGGAGTCGAGTGTATAATTTGTGCCGATCGAGCCGAAGTCAAGGCGCCGGTCAATATCTTGGTCAAAGTCTGCGGCGGAAAACCGGCGAACTTCGGCGATTAGGGTCCCCGAAAGATATTGAGTCGGTATGCCGACAAAGGCTTGAAAGGAAAGGTCTATACATAGACAGGGCATGACACAGACCAGACTAAAAACCAACCGGGTCTCGGACAAAGTGTGTCACGGACAAGTGCATGGTCGACACGAGGCTCCATGGGATGTTTGGGTAGTCCTGTGCTCATCCGAGAGGCGTAATAAGACCAAACGGACCGCGACAAGGATTTCCCCGGGTTAGGGACGTAGTGTGCAGTGTACGGTCACGTGCGCGTAGTGTGCAAGCAGTCTATATTCTTTTTCTGAGTAAAATAGAAAATTTTTTTATGTGTCTTAAAAATATGATGCATGATTTTTTTTTTGAAAATTTTCTTTTTTTTTTTTGAATTTTTTTTTGAAATTTAATGAACACATAAGCACGTAAGCACGAAAATTCCGACAGTTAGGGACATTATTCCGACAGTCAAAATTTTGACTTTCTTCGAGGCGGCCAAAACAACACGAAAAATGTGCAAAAATCAACACACACACACACAAATGATTTTCAAAGCCGGGACGGAAGCTTGACCCTCAAAAGCTTTTTTTTTTGAAAACGGTGATACCGGTACGTGGGATTGTTAAACCACAATTTATCCCCGACTCGTGTTAGGAGGCGGTAACGGGAAGTTTAATGGTTTCCACCAATATACCAAATACCATTTTTTTTAGAAAAAGCTTAATCCCCAGCGGAGTCGCCACTGTGATGATGTGTCGCCATTTCGCGGGAAAAAATTCGATTTTTTCGCGTTTCTTTGAAAAAAACCAAATAAAACCCGGGAAAAAGAACGGAGTCGCCACGCCATTTTTGTTTTAAGGGCCAAAATTTTGAAAAATGCCCGAGATCAGAAATTTGGGTTCGGAGGTCATGTTACACGCCGGGAAGGACGTTAGTGTGCACCCGGAATGCCTCGTAAAACGAGTCTTCCAAGCTGAAAATCATTTGTGTGTGTGTGTGTGTGTGTTTTGGCCAAAATAATTTGAAACTCAGAAAAGTAAAAATTGGGATATCTTTTTAAGACTTTAAACTAATCCCATGATTTTTTGGAAGATTTTTGGATTGAGATTTGGTACTCAAAAGACCTTTTGAAGTTGAGAGCCACTTCTGCCAGAATGAAAAAGGCAGTGGACCTTTGATTTTGAAATAGATTCAAGGGTCTTAAAACTTCATAATCTGGATAAACTCAGAGAATGAAAGTTGTTCCAGACACATTAAATAAGATTTGTACGAAGGAATTTTACATTTTGGAGAAGATTTGAGGGGTCAAAACCTTCTGGAAATCTTAGATATGCAATCTGGATTTCCAGAAGCTGATGAACTAGCCTCTAAAAGAAAATTTGAAAAGAGGATTTTTACTCACCCAAAAAATAAAATAAAAATATGTATGGAAAGATCTGGATGTTGGCTACAAAAAGTGTTTTGTAGTCAACACCAAATTCTACATTTATCTGTGTCCAAAAAATTAGACCATGGACTGAGGTCTGAGAAAATTGCTACTGGACAGCAACTTCTCAAGAAAGAAAATATGATTTTAAAGGGGGTTTTGCATCCATGCTTGTCCCCATTTCCCTAGGTTTTGGTTAGTGATCACTTGAAATTTTAGTGGTGAATCAACTATACCAAACCATCCTTGGGGTACATTAGGACTAAGCACTTCATTTGCTTGGGGAGGGGAATTTTGTAAAGATGAATTTAAAGAGAAAAATCAATTTAGAGATTTAAAATGTAGACCATTTGAGATGGTCATTCATGAAGATGAACTTCAAGATGACCATCTTGGGTCAAAACTTAAGTTAAACTAGACATCAAGTAGATCCAAGTAAGAAGAACAAGATGAACAAGAAGTTAAAAGAGAATTTTAGGGTTTTGAGAAGGAGGGCTTTACCAATGGTGACACCCTATCTTCCTAGGCTTGGAATTTGACTTGAGGAGTATCAAGATTTGGTGTTTGACTTTAGGAGTATCAAGATTTGGTACTTGGATTTGTGTTTGAGTTTGATTTGAGGCTTGAATGTGCTTAGGGTTTGATGATAGAGTTGGTCAAAGAGAAAACAAGTAGATAACACTTAAGTCCTCTATGTTTTCTCTCTAATCCTCCTCTTTGGTGGTGGTTTAAGCTTGAGCTTGTGTGTGTTTAAGGATGATTTGAGAGTGTTTGGAGTGGGATTGGGAAATATTCAAGAGAAAATGGTGGCAATCTAAGGATTCCCACTGTTTTCTCTCTATATTTCGCCAGAGTTTCGTTGCTGTGATCCAATTGTGTTGTGTAAACTGAGAGAGGAGGGTTCAATTTATAGAACACTGTGAGAAACAATCATATCCGCGCGGAGGGTCCTGTTGGCGTGCACCGGTTCATCTCGCTACGATCTTTGGCTTTTGGACAGAGGAATAATCTTTTTAAAATTCAAACTGGGCTGTTTTTCAACTTACCAATTCGGGTTTGTTCCATTTCTTTTGCTTTTTAGGATTCCTTTCCTTGTTTATCTTTAAATGGCAATGCCCACTTTACCCTTGCTTTGTTAGAAAGGTTAGGGTTTGTTAGAAAGGTTAGGGTTTGTTAGAAATGTTAAAACTTTCGTTAATTTTCTAACGAAAATACTAACAAACTCAAATTGGAGCACTTACAGGTTTGTTGATGGTTACAAGGTATGGGTAGCGCACGGGGAGCGTTATGTGGTTGAAACAAGTGTTCGCAATCATCCTACTGTATCAAGTGGTCCGCCAAGGGAACCTGAACATTTGATTGATGAAGAGGAGCCGTCTGTTGGTTTGGATGATATGGTTCGAAATGCGGCTGGCCCAGAGTTTGATTGGAACCCTAATCCAACAGAGGCACCAAATCCCGTTGCAAAGAAGTTTATGGATTTTCAATTTTACTTGGTTACTCTTTACATGCAATGTAATATTACATCTCTCTCATGATTTGGACAATAAATGATTCCTACTATTTAAATGCAAACTGCAAACATCTTACTCCATAATTTACTTGAACATGTAGTCATTAATTTGAATGTCATCGTGTGAAAAGGTTGTTGGAAAAAAATAAATAATTAGTAAAAAAAAAAAAAAAATAATAATAATAATAATAATAATAATAATAATAATAAATAATAATAATAATAATAATAATAATGGACATAAATATAATAATAATAAAAAATAAAATAAAATAATAAATTAAAATTAAAATAAAAATATACATATATGTATATATATATAAATATCATTATTGTCTATTAAAATTGCTTGAATAGTCGATAGTTGAAATATTTCGGTTCCATTAATCCTATTGTTCTCTGAGTGTATACTAGACATGGTTGATTACACACCGTCGATTCTAATCGATAGTGTTTGATTGACCTAGTCTACGTCGTGCACTTGGAGACCATGGGGTTATGCTGTCAAAATTTCTTGATTTTCGATTATAAAGCAAGTAGACAAAGTGATATTTGCAATTCATACGTGTATTTCGGGATGGGATAGAAGCCAACCCCACTACTATCACGTACAACCACTACCATGGGGTTATGCTGGGAGTGGAAAATCTCAAGTTTTTTGCACAAGCATTAGGCCCAAAGATTGAAACTTTGATTAATTATTATAATAGTAAATCTACTTTCAAAGTTTCAATCTTTGGGCCAAATGCTTGTGCAAACTTGATATTTTCCACTCCAGCTCATTATAAATGTAAACCCTCTCTCTCTCTACCCCTCTCTATTTTGTTAATTTTGTGGTGGTGGTGGTAGTGGTGGTATACGTAGTAGTATTAGTAATAGTAGTGGTAGTAGTGGTGGTAGTAGCGGTAGTAGTGGTAATAGTGGTGGTGGTAGTACGTAGTGGTGGTGGTAGTAGTAGTGATGGTGGTAGTGGGACTCTTTTCACATAGTGTATATTGGCTGCAAACATCTTACTCCATAATTTGCTTGGACATGTAGTCATTATTTTGAATGCTTCCTACTATTTAAATTTTGTTCTACTTGATAATATTTTCTGTCTACATATATAATATACTAGTTTAGATATGTCGGGTCGAGGTGGCAATCGTTCAAAGAGAGGGAAGGTTGCGGGTTTTGTCCATCGTCTTGTTTCACCAAGGACGGGAGGGAGGGGATCTACTTCTGGTTCTGGACGTAGTGAACCATCCGGCGGGTTAATTTGGACGCAATTATTAATGAGGAAGGAAAAATGGAAATATCTATCTCTCCCAGTGGCCAGTAAGTATTATTTAATTGTAAATGTCATATATATAATGTTTACATTTTATTATTGTCTTTTTATTTGTATATATATTGATATATTGTTTTTTAATTAATATCTTAATAGGTTTATACATGCATGGTGGTGGTAGTGGTAGCAGCAACGGCAGCGCTCGTGGTTGTTAAACATGATTTTTCATTGACATGTAATTAAACAAACAAACATATGTAGTTTCTCTTTCCCTTTCCCCTTTTCCCCGGCCGTTTCCCCTTCCCTTTTCCCCTTTCCCCTTTCCCTTTCCCCCTTTCCCCTTTCCCTTTCCCCCTTTCCTCGGCCGTTTCCCCTTTCCCCTTTCCCCGGCCCTTTCCCCTTTCCCCGGCCGTTTCCCCTTTCCCCTTCCCCTGTCGCTTGATTTGGACAAACATATGTATTTTATTTGATGTACAAGCGAAACAGGTTGTTTGTGTGTGTTTGTAGTTTGTAATTGTATTTGTTTAAAACAGGTTGTTTGAACAGGGTTACAGCCTTTTAAAGGTGGTTTAATAATAAAATAGAATTTTTTTTTTTAAAATCTGGCCAGATTACCGACGGAAATTTCCGTCGGTAAATTAATAAAAAAATAAATAATACTGATTTCCGGCGGAAATATCCGTCGGAAAATAATAAAAATTAAAAAAATAAAACTCATTACCGACGGATATATCCGTCGGTTTATGGTTTAGATTTCCGACGGACATATCCGACGGTAAATTTTATGGATTCTGACGGTTATAACCGTCGGTAATGGTTTTATTTACCGACGGATATATCCGTCGGTTTATGGTTTATTTACCGACGGATATTTCCATCGGTAACCTCCGGCAATTGCTCCGGTTAACCGGCCGGCGTTACTCATTTTCGACGGACGGTTCCCGGCGGAATTTCAGATTTTCCGGCGGACAATCCGCCGGTTTTTCCGGCGGAATTAGTCCGTCGGTATTACCAACCAATTATTTCCGACGGAACCCGACGGACGCATTCCGTCGGTAATATCCATTTGCCGACGGAAATGTGGAATTACCGACGGAAATATCCGTCGGTAAAAGGTCTTTTTCTAGTAGTGTTTGTCTCTCAACCAAGCCTACATCATGATCTGCCATAAAGTAAATTGTTCCTCCATTAAAATTTTCGATCGTTGGTTTCATTATTGAATCCATCTTCTTTCTCACACCGGAATACCCCAGGCATTCTTTAACCAGTAAGCTCTGATGCCAGTTTGTTATAGAAGGCATTAGAGAATATGACAATCATAGCTCAATCACACACACACACAAACACAAGTATTTATGTGGTTCACCAACTTGGCTACGTCCATGGGCAGAGCGAGAATAAATATTATTGATATGGAGAATCACATATTACAAATCTAGACTATGTATACGACTCCACAATCACAATGACAGATATCAGATGTATACCATAATCTAGAGAAACAGCTGAGACAGTTTGAACTGATAGAGGCAAGTTGAAAATCTCTAGAGCCTAAAGAAATTACTACATAATTGCTAGATTTATTGACTACTAATAACACTAGAATTATTTTGAAAACAACTATGGGGAAGAGGAGTATCCCTCCCCCCCCCCCCCGAGGCGTGTTCTTGATGTTTTCCCTTGCGTGATTCTGGCCTCCTCTTTTCCCGTTTTGGACTCCAATTTCTCTTCAGACTTCAAATCAATTTTGACCTCGTTTCTTGAAATTCTTCTTCAACCGAATGTATTCTATTCAAAGACACCATTTCCTAACATAAATCTTGAAGACCGCCTCAACACCAACAAAATAAAGGCCGTATTACAGAATAATATCATCTCACTACTCATTCCATTTCGTAATAAGTTCAAAGTTAATTAGTTAAAAAAAATTAAAAATATGTTTCATTATTTGTATATTAATTATACCATGATAAATTGAAGTAAAATTAATTTCTTATTTGAAAAAACCACACTTTATTTTATCAAAAGATATATTTCCTCTCTCTCATCTGAAAAGAAAAAACATTGGTATTAGACATGAATTAAGGAAATTGTATAGTGAAATAAGTGTTGTGCGTATAAAAAGTGAGGTAGGAGAGAGAAAGCGAGATAGAAAATAGTAAGTGGATAGTTATTGTGAGATTAACAAGTGGATCTAATTAATAAATAAGTATTAAAAAGTTTTCATTTTTAGCGTGTGCCTTTTTAAATGGAACACCCGAAACGAAAATTTGTGTCTTATGAAACGGAGGGAATAACATTTATTATTGAAGGGAGTTGATCATATATCCCCATAAACTTTTATGTTTATGGTTTTTATTTATTTCTCGAAAACAACTTTTGTAGAACGTGTTCACTATTATTGACAAGTATTCATGGACAAAGATCTCTTTTCCTCCAATTAGATAATGGCAAATGGTAAAGTATGATTCAATATTTAGGGTGAGTGTTTTATTGATGTTTGATTTTCCGATTTTGTCAATAGGAAGATCTAACGTTACCAACGTTAGTCATTTAAAGGGATATTTTGACGTAATTGATAATAAAACTTAGTTAAATAGACATGTGTGACTTAATTAGGATTTTTTTTTGAACTTTTTTCTTTGCTATTCATCATTTATATTGCAAAAATAATTGATAACAATTCCAAAATCATTAGTATTTTAGAAATTTCATCAATAACTCTTAATTAGCTGATTATCATTGATAACTTTGGATTCAAAATTGACCAAATTGGAAAGGCCGACACATTTATCTTAACATTGGACCCTATTTTATCATATTCCTATAAGATATTGAGTTGGTGGTGTAATATGGATCGAGACTTATGCAGTTCGACTATGTAGATAGTTAAATTTGTTGGGTTTGTAGCCAAAACAAGGACATATGATATTCGGGGTTGCAGCGAAGAAAAGGAAGAGTATGAAAACTATGAGACCTCATGGTGTGATCTCATAGACGTCAAAGAAAGAGGAAAATTTGGTTCGGACCTATGAGGCCTCATGGTCTCAAAGCTTTGGAAAATTATTTCCTAATCTTATTAGGTTTCCTTTTTGCACAAAATTGTTAGTCTTCATAGGTTTAGGTTTTTGTATCCTATATAAAGTTAAAGTCACATTCATAAACATGTGTGTTATTGCTAGGATTTCTATAGAGAATCTATGAGATCAACATGAGAGCCTAAGGCCACTACAAGAAAAACAGGTTTTAGCGACGGAAAATCCGTCGCTGAAAGTCAAAAATCCGTCGCTAAAGGAATTTAGCGACGGATCAGCGACGAAAAAATCTGTCGCTAAAACCCTTGTCGCTAAATATTAACAACAGACTTTTGGGCTGTCGTTAAAGTAACGACGGATTATTCCGTTGGTAAGTTAAATATTCTGTCACTAATTTTAAAAATAGGCGACATTTATTTCTTTCACACGACAAATTTAGCGACGGATTTAGCGACCAATATTTCCGTCGCTATTTTTATTTACCATTTTTAATACTTTTTAGTTTTTATTAAATAAAAATTGAGGACTTTAGCGACGGACAATTCCATCGCTAATTTGATATTTTTTATTAAATAAAATTATATATATATATATATATATAGGGCTTTGTTAGGATACCCACCATAGGAGTATCCTAACAAGTGACCCATTATTTTTTGACAAAAATGTCCCTCATTCCTTAAAGCAAGCATAAGTATGATAGGGACAAAATTGTAAACATCAAAGAGAGAGATACTAACTCTCTCTCTTATTTAATACTAACTCTCTCTCTCTCTCTCTCTCTTATTTAATACTAACTCCCTCTCTCTCTCTCTCTCTTTGATAATTACAATTTTGCCCCATCATACATATGCTTGCTTTAGAAATGAGGGACATTTTTGTCCTAAAAATAATGGGTCACTTGTTTGGATACTCTTATGGTGGGTATCCTAACAAAACTCATATATATATATATATAATATATACATATATACATATATATACATACATACACACACACACACACACGTATATATATATATATATATATATATATATATATATATATATATATATATATATATATATATACATATATATACATAATATATACATATATATACATAATATATACATATATATACATAATATATACATATATATACATAATATATACATATATATACATAATATATACATATATATACATAATATATACATATATATATATATATACATATATATACATATATACATATATACATATATACATATATATATATATATATATATATATATATATATATATATATATATATATATATATATATATATGGGTTTTGTTAGGATACCCACCATAGGAGTATCCTAACAAGTGACCCATTATTTTTAGGACAAAAATATCCCTCACTCCTCAAAGCAACCATATGTATGATGGAGATAAAATTGTAATCATCAAAGAGAGAGAAAGAGAGAGAGAGAGAGAGAGTTAGTATTAAATAAGAGAGAGAGAGAGTTAGTATATCTCTCTTTGATGATTACAATTTTGCCCTCATCATACATATGGTTGCTTTGAGGAATGAGAGACATTTTTGTCCAAAAATGATGGGTCACTTGTTAGAATACTCCTATGGTGGGTAACCTAACAAAACCATATATATATATATACATATATATATATATATATATATATATATATATATATATATATATATATATATGTATATATATATATTATTATTATTATTTTTTAAAATATTTTTAAATCAGTCCCTAAAGTTCTATTATTGTCAAATCAATCCCTTAAGTTCTATTATTGTCAAATCAGTTTTTTAAGTTCTTTTATTGTCAAATCAGTCCCTTAAACTTTCCTTATACCACAACCACCCTCAACCACCACCAACCACCCTACCACCGTCTCAATCACCGATGCCACCATCCCTCTACCATCACCACCATCACTAACAACATTACCAAAAAACCAAACCCATCAATTCTAAACAAAAATAGAATAAATTAAGTTTCTTCAAAACAAAAATCAAAACGAAATTGATGAAATCAAATCTGAGAGAGAGACGAAATTGAAGAAATCAAATCAAATCAGCTACCGGTTTTTAACCGAGGAAATCGACCTACGTCGAGAGTGATGATCGGAGCAAACCTTCTATTGCTTCTCTTCCGCCGGTGGTTCGTTGGAGGCGTTTAGAAGGGAAGGGATTGAACGGAAGTGATGAGGGATGAGGGGTGCCGGTGGAGGGCGACGACGGTGGCGGTATTTGATTTGGTGGAGGGCGACGGCGGTAGTGGGTAGAAGGGGTAGGGATGGCCGTTTTCTCAGCCTTGGTTGGTTGTGGTGTGCGTGAATTGAGAGAGAGAAAAAGAGAGAAGGTGGGTTGAAGAAATTGATAAGTAATTGAGAGAAGAAGAAGACGGTTGGGGACTGGGGAGAAGGTGGGTTGAAGAAATTGAGAGAGAGAAAAAGAGAGAAGGTAGGGATGGCGTGAATTGAGAGAGAGAAGAAGACGGTTGGGGACTGGCGAGAAGAGTAAGAGAGAGAAGAATGAGAGAGAAGAATGAGAGTTGTTTGAGAGGTGGGTAGGGTTTTGTTTAGTGAAAGTGAGTGAATTAGGACCATTAGATTTGAAAATGATTAATGGTGTAGATTGATTTATTGATAATCCATGTGAATATTAGAGGGCCAATCAAATGAAAGTGTGTTTTTATTTTTATGGGATGAATTTGGACCATTGGATGTGATGAATTTAATGGTGAAGATGTTGCTTGGATAATGATCCATGTGAATACTTGTATTTCTTCATGATTATAATAATTAATAAAAATAATTAATAATAATAATAATTTAAACTATATAATAATATTATGCCTAATATCAATAATAATAATATTTATTATCAATAATATTTATTAATGAATTATTAATTATATAATTGATTAACTAATTAATATTAATATTAATTATATAAACAGTAATAATATTAATAATAGTACTAATAATAATTAGTAATTTTTATTATTTTTTATTGACTAGGAAAAAATATTTTATATATATTTTTAAAAAACTTTCTTACCAAAAAAAGTCTAAAATATTTATCTCAATTCAAAAATAAATTAAAAAAAATAATTATACTTTTAAAATATTAATAATACTTATTAATATACCCTCATATACCCTAAACCATAAACCTCATAAACCTCATATACTTTATACCCTATACCCTATACCCTATACCATATACACTATATTATATACTCCCTCCGTCCCACAACAAGTGACACACTTTGCCATTTTGGGCAACCCACTAATAAGTCACACTTCCTAAAATGGCAAATAATCTTTACTATTCCCTCCACTCATTCTCTCTCCTACATTATTTTAATACTCACAACATCATTATAATTTACTATTCTCTCCACTCATTCTCTCTCTTACTCAACTATCTACACTCACAACACATCAACCTTTTCACTTTTTCCTTAATTCCCGTGCGAAACAGTAACTGTGTCACTTGTTGTGGGATGGAGGGAGTATAGTATAGGGTATATGGTATAGGGTATAGGGGTATATGGTATAGTATATAGGGTATAGGGTATAGAATATAAGGTATAGGGTTTATGGTTTAGGATATAGGATATAGAGTATAGGGACGGGTAAAATTCTTTAATTTTTATTTATAAATGTATAGTTTTTTTATTTTTTATGAATATAAATAAATATTTTGGACATTTTTTAGCATTGAAGTTTTTTTCAAAAAGTTATATAAAAAAAGTTAGAAAAAAATAAACAAATGAAAGTATAATAAAGAAATCAGGGACGGGTAAAATTCTTTAATTTTTATTTATAAATGTATATTTTTTTTATTTTTTATGAATATAAATAAATATTTTGTACATTTTTTATTATTGAAGTTTTTTTCAAAAAGTTATATAAAAAAGTTAGAAAAAAAATAAAGAAATGAAAGTATAATAAAGAAATCAGGGACGGGTAAAATTCTTTAATTTTTATTTATAAATGTATAGTTTTTTTATTTTTTATGAATATAAATAAATATTTTGGACATTTTTTAGTATTGAAGTTTTTTTTTCAAAAAGTTATATAAAAAAGTTAGAAAAAAAATAAAGAAATGAAAGTAAAATATAATAAAGAAAACAGGGACGGGTAAAATTCTTTAATTTTTATTTATAAATGTATATTTTTTGTTATTTTTTATGAATATAAATAAATATTTTGGACATTTTTTAGCATTGAAGTTTTTTTTCAAAAAGTTATATAAAAAATTTAGAAAAAAAATAAACAAATGAAAGTATATTAAAGAAATCAGGAACGGGAAAAATTCATTAATTTTTATTTATAAACGTATAGTTTTTTTATTTTTTATGAATATAAATAAATATTTTGGACATTTTTTAGTATAGAATTTTTTGCAAAAAGTTATATAAAACAGTTAGAAAAAAAATAAACAAATGAAAGTATAATAAAGAAATCAGGGACGTGTAAAATTCTTTAATTTTTATTTATAAATGTATAGTTATTTTTTATTTTTTATGAATATAAATAAATATTTTTATACATTTTTTATTATTGAAGTTTTTTTCAAAAAGTTATATAAAAAAATTTAGAAAAAAAATAAAGAGATGAAAGTATAATAAAGAAATCAGGAACGGATAAAATTCTTTAATTTTTATTTATAAATGTATAGCTTTTTTTATTTTTTATGAATATAAATAAATATTTTGGACATTTTTTTAGAATTGAAGTTTTTTTCAAAAAGTTATATAAAAAAAGTTAGAAAAAAAATAAACAAATGAAAATATAATAAAGAAATCAGGGACGGGTAAAATTCATTAATTTTTTATTTATAAAAGTATAGTTTTTTTTATTTTTTATGAATATAAATAAATGTTTTGGACATTTTTTAGTATTGAAGTTTTTTTCAAAAAGTTATATTAAAAGAGTTAGAAAAAAATAAACAAATGAAAGTATAATAAAGAAATCAGGAACGGGTAAAATTTTTTAATTTTTATTTATAAATGTATAGTTTTTTTATTTTTTATGAATATAAATAAATATTTTGGACATTTTTTGGTAGTGAAATTTTTTTCAAAAAGTTATGTAAAAAAATTTTGAAAAAAAATAAAGAAATGAAAGTATAATAAAGAAATCAGGGACGGGTAAAATCCTTTAATTTTTATTTATAAATGTATAGTTTTTTTTTTAATTTTTTATGAATATAAATAAATAGTTTGGACATTTTTTAGTATTGAAGTTTTTTTTTCAAAAAGTTATATAAAAAAAATTAGAAAAAAAATAAACAAATGAAAGTATAATAAAGAAATCAGGGACGGGTAAAATTCATTAATTTTTATTCATAAATGTACAGTTTTTTTATTTTTTATGAATATAAATAAATATTTTGGACATTTTTTAGTATTGAAGTTTTTTTCAAAAAGTTATATAAAAAAAGTTAGAAAAAAATAAACAAATGAAAAAAGATAATTTTTTTTTAAAAAAACAATTTCCGTCGCTAAATCCGTCGCTATTCCGTCGATATTTTAAAAAGAGAAATATTTTTTATTTTTTATTATTTAGCGACAAAATATATTCGTTGATAATTTATTTTTGTAAAATCCGTTGCTAATTTTAAAAAGAAAAAATATTTATTTATTTTTTATTTATATAGCGACAGAAAAAATCCGTCGTTAAAAATTTTGTAATCCGTCGTTATTCCGTCGCTAAAATGGGCGGGCTTTTTTGGCGCCACTATTGCGACAGATTAGTGACAGATTCGTGTTTGTCGCTAAAATCCGTCGCTAAATCCGTCGCTAGCTGATTTTTTCGTTTTATTTAGCTTCCGTCGTTATTTCGTCGCTATTCCGTCTCTAATAGCGATAGAATTTGGTCTGTCACTAATTTATGCCGCTATTTGACAGTTTTCTTGTAGTGGACAGAGCATGCCTTTGGGGAGCCCTGATGGGTATTCCTTGGATGGTGAGAGGCATGTCTAAGGGTGATTATACGAGAGTGTGGTCATAAAATTGAATTGTTTTTGTGGGAATTTTTTTCGCTTTATTGTAACACTAAATATTTGTGATTTTAGCGAATATCCTGATTTGATAGTACCCCAGATGTAGTCCGTTCTCGGGACGAACTGGGTGACCAAATTGTTTGTTTATTTCTTTCTTGCTTTCATTTGATTTTTGCATGTGTGTTGATTTTAACCATCAATTATTAGCATAAAATATTGACTGTTCTGATATACCACAATTCCAGAACAATTGATATCAAAGTTTTGCTTTTGGAAATCAAGGTTGGCCGAAGTGATTGAATATGGGTTGCATGAACATGGATCATAATTGGAGGCTGCATAAATTCAGATGGTTTATGGTTCTTAGATTCAAATAGAATCAAGGTTGCATAAATTCGGATATAATTGGGATAGCTAAAATTCAGATCAATATTGTAGTTACATAATCTTGGAAGGGAATTGGGTCCAAGATCAAAGCTTGTAGAATCCAAACGGGTTAGGATTTGCATGGTTTTAGGAACATTTGTGATATTGAGGATTGTGAGAGTTGTGCTAGGATATCTATAGAGAATCAATTAGATCAACAAAAGAGCTTAAAGCAAGCCAGGCATTTTGGGTGCCCTTATGGGCATTCATTAATTGAATTGTCGAAGGCATGTCTCTAAGGGTGTTTATACAAGAGTGCGGCAATGGCGAAGCCATGAATATTCAGAAAGGGGGTCAAAATTATTTTTGGAGATAAATATTATAATTGAGGTGTCTAAATTTATTAGCATAAAGGGGGTTAAAATAGTAATTTAATGCAATAATTTCTTAAATAAGGGGGTCAAAATATATGAATCTATCATTTTTAGTAGTAAAAATATTTTATTAAAATTTAAAGGTAATTGACACATTTCAAGATTGAAGGGGTTAAGTGACCTCATGTAATACATATAGCTGAAGGGGTTAAGTGACCTCATGTGATACATATAGCATCGCCACTAGAGCGCCAAATTGTTTTGTAGGGCAAAACATGTGCTTTATAGTAACAAGAAAAATTTGTGATTATAGTAAATATATTGACTTGATAGTGACCTCATATGTACTCTGAACGGTATAAATCGAGATACGAATATGGGTTTGCCCGAGCTGGGCCCAAATGGATTGGGCCATAAACATAATCCAACATCCAAGTATTAGGGCCGCGGGACACCTTCCTTGTATACCGCGGAGCATACACCTCGGCCTTATGTCATCATGCTTGAACCGTCATATCCCGAGATGTCATAAGTGACGAGGAGGGAAAAGTTCTTACCTCGGTATATCCTCAAGTGACGAGGAAACAAAATCATTTACCCCGGCATATCTACGTGTCTGGCAATCACCAAATGACGAGGAAGCAGAATCATTCACCTCGGCCTATTTGCCAAGGCCGAGGTAAAACATTTATGTTCCTCGGCGTTCCGGCTAGCAGATTACACAGTCCTTATTCAACAAGGATTATACATTCATGATCCAATCAGGATTGTAACCAACTACACCAAACCAAGTCAATCAAGGACTCTTTATCAGATATAATTCTCTTAGGATTATATCTTATCTCTTTACAAGTTCACTTCAACATGAATTCTATCAATCCATCTCTATAAATACAAGCCCCATGGCTCATTATTGGGTATGTTACTTTTTACATTGACGAAACTCTGTCCATTTGTTTTCTCACATACAAACCGTGATCTTACTCTCACGCCGGAGGGTCTTTAGCCGGATCCGCCCCGGCTTAGTTTACGTGTTTTCTCTTATTTTCAGGCCTTGCAACCACCAAAGCATTCATCGTTTGGATTTGGGTTGAATTGACGATTTTGGCATCATCATACTCCTTTCTTGTTACGAAATGAGTGAACAAATAGTATTTTTCTTTCTTGTACGTTGTTCTCATCACCGATTACTAGTATGGTATAATAACTGTTGTTCAGATAGACTAAAATTTCACAACAAAATTCAGTTTGTTAATTTTTTAAAATGAGACATAAATTCTAAATAGATATTTATTTTTGGCAGAAGGAATATACAAAAGAGACTGTTTGGAAAATTTGCAATTCGATTATTGATGAATGAACTTATAAGATAATGATGGTGAGAAAAATAGAAAAAGTATGTTTAAAGTGACAGAAAGAAAGTGATGACCAGGAAACAAATTATGAACCACATAAATAACCACAATTGCCAAGGAAAAAGTTAAACATAAAGTACTTAACTTAATTTTTTAATGAGCATTAAAATTTAATGCTCTCTTCAGAAAAGGGTGAGAATATATTAAAATTAAAATGGTTACATATTCCTCTCTCACAAAAGATAATTTTCTTTTCCTTCTTTTATATGTATTTTCTATTTATTAGTCAGAAAATTAAAAAAAAAGGATAATAAAGTGGTTTGGGTTGTGATTTATACTATATTTTGAATTGCGGTTTGAACCGCGATATAAATCGTAAAACTAAAATGTGGTTTATAACGAATCGAACCAAACTATAACGGTTTGGTTTATCTCGGTCTGAACTTTTATATGATTTTACTCGATTTGAAATCTTTTTAAATCGATGAGTAGCGATTCGAATTCTAAATTAGCTTAAATCGAGCTAACCCGAACCACTTACACCCCTACTTTTTCTATAGTATCTGACCACTGAAATCAACTGGGGGCGGCCATTAAACTATGAGATCAAGTTCAAGATACTATTTTGTTTTAAATTATGGTTCCACTTGACTAGTGGTAGCTAGTCTGTTGGGTTGGGAGCAGCTTCCCTCTTTAGAAAGCGACCAACTTAAAGACTCAAAACATTGTACTTTTTATTTGTTTTAAAATAAATAATCAATTTCCTTAAATAAAATTTAAGCTTTATTAAAAGGAAATTTATTTTTTATTTTATCATTTATTTTATGAAATCTATATACTCCCTCCGTCCCAGGAAATACTTCACCATTTTATGCCCGGCACGCAAATTAAGAAAATAGATGGAAAGAAAAAATGTTGTGAGTGTAATTTGAAAATAGGAGAGAGAATTAATGGAGGAAATAGTAAATTTAAAAAGTGATGTGAGTGTAATAGTGAATTAGGAGAGAGAATGAATGGAGGAAATAGTTAGTGGATATAATACAATATTAATAAAACTTTTTCATTTTAGAAAAGATGAAGCTTCAAATGGGACGCCATTTTGGGTAAAAGGTGAAGCATTTTCTGGAACGAAGGGAGTATATATAAAGGTTAAAGTGCATTGAGCACTTCAATAAGGTCATTTTCCCTCCAAAACATGAATGGTTCTAGAATATTTGTTTTGCTTTTTATCAACTAATCAATAAAACAATTAATTGTCTTTAAATTAACCTATTATCATATTCTCTCCCCTATTAATTAAATGCAAATGAAGTACTCCCTCCGTCTTAATCTAAAGAGCAAGTTTTGGGAGAAACTAGTTTCTCCATAAATTATAAAAAGTCCACTTTTTTTCTACTTACAAGTAGTTAGCGAATATTTAGGAACAGTTTATAAAACAGGACTTTCTATAACTTAAGGAGAAACTAGTTTCCCCCAAAATCTTGTGTAATCTAAATGTCTCAACTTCCCATTTTGAACGTCCCATTTAAAATGTCTCATTTCCAAAAAAGGAAAGTTTTTTTCACTATTCCACCCACTCATTATCTCTCCTACTTTACTTTTACACTCACAGCATTCTCTCTCCTAACTATTCATCCCACTCATTCTCTTTCCTATTTAATTTTTCATACTCACAACATTTAAACTTTTTCTCTTTCCTACCTCAGTTTCCTTAATTTCCGCGACGGACCCATTTTTGGACATTTAGATTGGGACGGAGGGAGTATTACTTTTTTCTCTTACTCTTAGTCACTATACCTTAACTTTTTTTTTTTTTACAAATTAATAAATATCATTGCTTTGCAAACTCTTAATTTTGCAAGTAAAAAATAAAATATAAAAAAAAACAATAGTAAAATTACATTTAGAAATACATGGAATCCTTTCATTTAATAAATTATATTTTTGAAATGTGGATAATAATAATAATAATAGTCTTTTTTTAAAAGACTTATGAAAACTCCTAAATCAACAATTATTTTTTTGACATGAAATCCTTTCATTTATAAAAAATAGGCTTAAAATCTTATTTAGCCACTTTTTGACACAAATTTTTAGTTTATTATTTATAATTTTTTTATTCATTAAAATTTCAAAAATAATAAATTAAAAACTGATATTTTAGTGTTTTAATGAACCATCTTCTTGAAGAGTGATATATAGTTAAATTTCAATTAGTGTTATTTAAATGAACTTTCACAAATAAAAAATGGTAAATAAAAAGAATAAGAAAGAATTTTCAAAAATTGAGGTAATTAATTTGCATTAAAAAATTTAGTTGACTTTTTTGGGGTTATAAATTGGATATTTATTGCTAAAACAATAAATAAATGGTTTATTAACAATTTCAAAATAGTTTTCTAAAAAAATATATTATATATAGGTTTTCTAAATAAAAACATAAGATAATTTTAAAAAAGAAAACTATTAGATAATACGAAGTATGACTTTATAAGATTATATCAAAAAAGATTTTTTTAAAGACGCGAATTAATGAAAAAATAGAGTTGTTGATAATATTAATTACTTAGAAATGAGATAAATTTTTTTTTAATGATAGTCATGCAAATCAAATGAGATAGTTATAGTAACTATATGATTTAGTACATGATATTTATCAAAATTTTTTGATCGTACATTCAATGCATGGGTGTTAGACTAGTTTTTCTATAATATCTGACCACTGAAATCAACTGGGGGCGGCCATTAAACTATGAGATCAAGTTCAAGATACTATTTTGTTTTAAATTATGGTTCCACTTGACTAGTGGTAGCTAGTCTGTTGGGTTGGGAGCAGCTTCCCTCTTAAGAAAGCGACCAACTTAAAAGACTCAAAACATTGTACTTTTTATTTGTTTTAAAATAAATAATCAATTTCCTTAAATAAAATTTAGGCTTTATTAAAAGGAAATTTATTTTTTATTTTATCATTTATTTTAGGGCAAATATAGTAATTACAAAATAACTATACAAAATACAAATTTGGAATTATAAAAGTTGAAAAGAAAGAACAGTTTCTGAGATTAGCAAGTGTTGGGATCGTGCAATGGGTGTGATGAGGACATGAATCAAAGGTACAAAGTACGTGCAGCGGGCGTGTAGAGTTTGTGCAAAGTGCATGCATTTGTGCAAAATATGCGTAAAGTATGTGCAGTAGAGGGGTAACATGGGATGCTATTGTGACACACAGAGGGACATTTAACGGTGGAATAGAACCTTGAAGTTCATATGCAATGGAATTCCAAAGGTTGGTGGCCGTATTTGTCTACGTGATATGGAGGATTGCCAAAGGAGCTAAATTGGTAACATAGGACAAGACGTTACACACCACATACAACGGGGTTCGCTTGGGGGAAACAAGTGTGTTTTCTAGTGGAGGACGGCGAGGCCAAGTGATCATCGGGTGAGAGAAATCTCATGAAACGGTATGTTGGGAAGGAGTTGATGGTTTGTGACCGGCCAACGGGATTTCAACAAGCACCAACATGAGAGCGGGATCCATAACAGTGTGTGATTCGATGCTAGTAGAACATGGAGGAACCGAGAATATGTCAAGTATGGGATTGCCGACCTCTATAAATAGAAACAAAGGGCAGATGTGCGGGTATTCGCAAGGAGGATCACTGGAAGTGATTACTCGAAGCATGGGTGAATCGGAAGTTATGTTGAAAACTTATGCTCAGCTTCGACTCGTCTGATTAGGCTATACAACCTTGATTGTAGCGGTCACACTGTTTGAATGTCATTCTCACGTGGAATTTTGACGAAGGTAATCACTTAATGGTTTGTTTCCACGTGAGAAATTGTTGGGATTTAAGCCAAAACAAGGAAATAAGATATTCGGGGTAGCAACGAAAAAAAGGACGAATGTGGAAACTGAGGCCTCATGGTGAGACCTCATAAACAACCGAAAAAGATGAAAAATTGGGTCGGGCCTACGAGGCCTCATGTTGAGACCTCATAGCTCAAAAAAAAAAAAATATTGTCATTATAGGTTACCTTTTTGCACTGAATTGTTAGTACTCATAGGATTAGTTTGTGTATTATATATAAAGACAAAGTGACGATCATAAACATGTGTGCTAGTGATAGGATATTTATAGAGAATCATGAAGATCAACAAGAGAGTCTAAGAAAGGCCGGGTATTTGGGGTTCCCTTAGGGATATTCATTTAATGCTCGAAAGCATGTCTAGGGGTGTTTATACGAGAGTGTGGACAGTGTCAAAGCCATGATTATTTAGAAAGAGGGCCAAAATTATTTTTGGATATAAATATTATAATTGATGTGTCTAAATTTAGCATAAAGGGGGGGTTAAAATAGTAATTTAATGCAATGTTTTTTTTTTAAAAAAAATTAATGGAGTCAAAATATATAATTCTATCATTTTTAGTAGTAAAAAATCATTTTATTAAAATTCAGATGTACTAAATTGACAAATTTCAAAATTGAAGGGGGTTGAGTGATACATTTAGCCTCGCCACTTAGTGTGGGCATAGGTCCACTTAGAGTGGGCATCGATCGGAATTGTTTTGTGGGGCAAAACATGTGATTTATTGTAATATTAAAAAATTGTGATTATAGTGAATATTTTGGTTTGATAGTGATCTCATATGTAAGTCTTTTCTTGGTACGAACTGAAACAAATAGTATTTTTCTTTCTTTATTACTTTCTTATGTTTGTTGCATGTACGTTGTTCTCATCATCGATTACTAGTATGGTATAATAACTGTTCAGATAGACTAAAATTTCACAACAAAATTCAGTTTGTTAATTTTTTAAAATGAGACATAAATTCTAAATAGATATTTATTTTTGGCAGAAGGAATATACAAAAGAGACTGTTTGAGAAATTTGTTTTTCAATTATTGTTGAATGAACTTATAAGATAATGATAGTGAGAAAAATAGAAAAAGTATGTTTAAAGAGAGAAAGAAAGTGATAACCAGGAAACAAATTATGAACCACATAAATAACCACAATTGCCAAAGGAAAAAGTTAAACATAAAGTACTTAACTTAAATTTTTAATGAGCATTAAAATTTAATGCTCTCTTCAGAAAAGGAAAGGGTATCTTGATTTTAAATTGAAGAATAATCTTAAAGGTATGTAAGATAATATTTTCAGTTAGATCTGAATCTATATTAATATTTCAATAAATTATACTCCCTTCGTCTCAAAATATTTGTCTCATTTGATTTTTTTTATTGAATTTTGATCACAAATATGTGACAATTTAATTATGTTTATGAAATTTTAAAAATTTCTATTGATTCACCATTAATAATATTATCAACAACAACTTTTAGAATTTCATGAACATGATTAATCTCTGATAAATTTTTGGTCAAAATTCAACAAAATAAGTCAAACGAAACAAAAATTTTAAAACGGAGGTAATAGTACTTTCTAGTATCTGACCACTGAAATCAACTAGGCGGCCATTAAACTATGAGATCAAGTTCAAGACACTATTTTTTTTTTTAAATTAAGGTTCCACTTGACTTGACAAGTGCTAGTCCTTTGGGTTGGGAGCAGCTTCCCTAGCTGCTTCTTTAAATTTAACTCACGTGGAGTACGTTTATACTCTTTTCTCCCTCCCTCTCACTCGAGTAATATACTCCCCGTTCTAAAATATTCGCCTCATTCTAATTTTTATGATTAATTATACTCTACTCTATCTAACTTTAACAATTATTTGATGAAAATCTGATTATTTTTATTTAATCCTAAAAATTATTTTTGATAGTATTTTTAATGGTGAAACAATAACAATATATATATATATATATATATATATATATATATATATATATATATATATATATATATATATATATAGGTAGGTGCTCAAATGAGAACCATAACAAAATGAGAACCGTGAGAACCACTTGTATACACTTGTTTACAATAGATACTTATCTACTATATACATATACAGTCTACTGTATATGTATACAGTAGTTAAGTATCTATTGTATACAAGTGTATAACCACACGTATACACTTGTATACAGTAGCTAAGTATTTACTGTATATGTATACAGTCTATTGTATATGTATACAGTAGCTAAATATCTACTGTATACAAGTGTATACAAGTGGTTCTCACGGTTCTCATTTTAAACGGTTCTCCTTGGAGCGTGATATATATATATATATATATATATATATATATATATATATATATATATATATAAATTTTTATAAAATCTTTAATTTATATACATTACAACATAACTATACAAAATACAACATACTTACTGATAGGGGTGGAAATGGTTCGATTTAGCTTGATTTGGACAAATTTAGAAGTCAAACTGCTAGTATCGATATGGAGAAATTACAAATCGAGCTAAATCATAAAAAAAATTCAGACCGAGCTAAATCAAACCACTATGGTATGATCTGGTTCGGTTTAAACCGTAGTTTGATTTGCGATTAGATTTTGCGGTTCAGACTACGGTCCAAACCGCGATCTAGACTACGATCCAAACGACATTTCAAACCATAATATTTTTTTGTTAACCATTTTGATAATTAATGGCTGAGATTAACTAAAATTTTGAAGGAACGGTCATGATTGCGGTTTCATGGTTCGGTTTATGGCTTGGTTTCACGTTTTAGTTTAATGGCTCGGTTTCACGGTTTCAAACCGCGGTTCGGTCTTAAACGGTTCGATTTTATTTTATTCGATTTGATTTAGGAGTGCCAAACCACAGACTGAGCTGAACCATATGGTCTGTTAATTTCTCAAATCGAGCTAAACCACTTATGTCTAAAAACCGAACAAAATCACACTATTTAGCTCGGTTCGACTCCAAACCGCGGTTTGAACCAAACCGCAGTCACCCCTACTTACTGATGATGCCAAAAATTTTCGGATCAGCCCAAATCCAGCAGCATGTTGTATTCTAGATGAATGAATTGCTTGAAAAAGCTGAGCAAACTCGTTAACTAAGCCGGGGCTTCACCGGCGAAGGCCCTCCGGCGTGAGAGTAAGTATTTGTATTTAGAGAGAGAAATCAATTGACAAGAGTTTAAAGTCAAATATCCCCTCTCATTGCGACCTGGTACTACCTTCGAGCAAAATTTGTCCACAATATTGCCTGAAGAGGAGCTCAATGAGGTGGAACTCGAGGATTGCTGAGCAACCATATCTACGAAAGACACAAAAATAGGAGAATCAGACCTAGTTGAAATATGATCTGAGCTATCTAAGAACGACCTAGATTCTCCTGGGAAAGCTAACCTCTCACGAGGGAAGGGTGGTTTGTTGGACTTGATATATAAGATAATCAGGTGGTCTATTAGTTTATTTAAGAGATGAAAATGGATAATTCGCGGATCATCTGCCTCCAAGTCCCCATGCTTTCACCTGTTGGAAAACCTATCTCGCCATAGAATAGACTTCACCTATGTAAGATGGTAATACACTCGTCTCGGGTCATCTCTATCCATGGACCCTCTAATCTCTTATAAATCCTAAGGATCACGCAGTTATAGCCATATCTAACTCATAGCTCGAATCCAAAGGTTCTAGCCATTGAGGAAAAAAGGGGAGGCTCAAAATTAAACCTAGAACAGAGAAATTGAAGGGTACCTTGACAATGTTGATATGTGAGATGAGGGTTATAATCCTAGTTGTATTATAACTTCCCACATTCCTTGTTTGATTAGGATTAGAATTGCATTCTTAACGTATGCCAATAAGGCTTCCTCCTCTACATATATTGTTGGTCGACATGTATGAATGCCGAGGTGAGTTGAGCAAGGGTAGGGAAGCCCATTTCCTTGTCTTTAAGTTTGACCGAGGAGGCACTTGGTCGTCATTTGGTGAGGTCTAGGTCGGCCTTTGCAGGTGCACTCATCGACTTATATGAGAGTCATGTCGGCATATTAGGGTGCCTTATCGGCATAGTTCAGTATTTTAGCCTTAGGCATTATATTTACTCTACTACATCTAGGTCGATATAGTGGGACATGAGGAGGAGGCATGACGAGCATAGGTAGGAAGCTCACTCCCTATGTCCTATTTGAGACTTGTATGGATTATATTTTAGGCCCAATCTCTTGGGCCTTGTCCATCTTATGGCCCATGGTCGTACTTCGGTTTATACTATTAAGAAATCTAAAAGCTTTTGGTTCAAAAGCGATAAATATTTTAGCTTCTACAACAAAATTATAAAGATTAAGGAGCATACTCTTACCAACTACTTTCATGTTTGGATGAATAAGATTTAATTTTAAGATCCAATACCTTAATGGAGTTGGTCAAGGTACCGCCCCTGGCCAAGCTGTTGAAGGTAGAACGAGATAGCCCAAGGCAGAGGGAAAAATATGAGATTCTATCTTTTAGTACATTTTAGCATCTTTTATGCATCGTAAAAGGCGTTACAATAAATTGATTCTTACCTTTTAATAAAGAAAGATAAAAATAAAAGCTATTCAACATCGAAGTGAATGATCAAATTACCATCCCTCCGTTTGTTGGAGCTTTCCTTCCTCGTCACATCTGTATACTTGTAATTTTTTTGATATTTTTCTTTCTTGTGTAGCTTGCCACAGTCTCGGCATATGATGCCATCAAATCTAAGGCGGATGTAGTCTACGAGAGGAAGCTTGAAAAGCAGGCTGACAAAGACAAAGCCGACTTGAAGAAGGCTTTGGAGCTCCTCAAGAAATTTAGAGGAGATGTTGATGCCTATGAGGCAGCCAAGGCTAAGGCCGAGGAGGAAGAGAAGGTTGCCAAAGAAGCCTTGGCAAAAGCCAAGGAGATTGCTCAACTTAGGGAGGTAGAACTGGAGGGGCAAAGGGTTGAGGCCCTTAAGAAAGACGAGGAGACAGCAGCCTGGCTCAAAGAGTTGGAGGCCATCATTCCTTCTAGGGAGGTTGAGGCCATAAATCATTATAAGGCTAGCTCGTCCTTTAAACAAGCCATGGCCGAGAAGACGGCCACCATGTACTTTGACGGGTACTTGCACTTGGCCCGAAGGGCCATGATGGATCCTTCTCTCGGTCTCAACCTGGAGGGACTTGCTCGGCTTATCTGCCAACACTCTTACGATGAGGCAGCCTGGTCCATGCACCCTCTCGTCCCCTTTTATGGTAATGTCTTAAAGGTTATTGCCCCCTAGACTCTCAAGCTGGCCGTCCTGGTTGGGTTTCTCCTCCTCTTGATCCACAAAATATCCATATGCTTATTAAGAAGATCGAGGATGAGGGCCTGAGTTCTGAAGATGAGGGTGAAGATGCCGAGGTAGGGAAAACTGAGGAAGCTCAAATCGGTCATGTCATCATCCCAGATGCTGCTGCTTAACAAGATGATCTTTTCAGGGGTGATGACCAAGTTTGAAGACCTTTTTGCTTTATTTCATTGTACTTTTTTGTTTTTTTGAACAATTTTTCTATGTACTTCAACTCTTTGATTAATATAATGTCTTTCTTCAATTATTTGTCGACATTACTTTACTGCTTTTATTTGAATTGCCTTTACATATTGAACTGCTTCTTGCTTGAATGTTTGTATGTTGAATAATAGTTGTTTATTGAATATTTGTCTAAGTATCCAAGTCGAGGAGGGATTGCTCGACATTTGTATCAATTCTTTAAAGACCGAGGAAGCTCATTCGGTCCAATCACTTAGATAGATTGTAAATTTATCCATTATGTTTTAGAAAATTTTTAGGAATTTATCTCTTTATGCCGAGGAAGGTTATTCGACATAAGTCTTAGATAATTTTTTTGGGAACTTGTCTCTTCATGCCGATGAGGGTCATTCAGCATAAGTTTTAGACAATTTTTAGGAATTTATCTCTTTATGCCGAGAAAGGTCATTCGGCATAAGTTTTAGGTAATTTTTTGGGAACTTATCCCCTTATGCCAAGGAAGGTCGTTCACATAAGACTTGGAAAATTTTGTCTTAGATGAGAGGAGTAGGCTCCTCGTCTTTCTGTGCTTGTCTTGCTATTCATTGTTTTGACGAAAACTGAATTTCTATTAACTGAAACTGATTATATCAAACTGCAATCCTATTTTTCTTGAAAATAAAGAAAAAATACTAACAAATACTAATCTATTACATAAAAACAAACTACAAAATAGTGATAGTATTTCCGTAGATGATTAGAATGCCATGAATGTTTCAGTTCTTGCCCATCGGAGGCCAACCCTGACTTGAGACAAGGAGAGCTGTCAGACGTAGATGAACTAGTTGAGATGGAAGACCTAGACATAAACGGTGCTGAAGGTAGAAGGCTTAGAGAGATAATCATTGAAATTTTGCAGTTTCGGGACGGTCCAGAAATGGAGCCCGTAGATGAACTGGAGGAAATTATTCTCAATCCTGACTACCCAGAGCAGAAAGAAGACTAACTAAGACTAATCTATTAAATAAAATACAAACTACAAACTAGGGATAGTATTTCCGTAGATGATTAGAATGCCACGGATGTTTCAGTTCTTGCCCATCTAGGGTCTTCATCCTGTAGGTCCCTTCTCTGTTGACTTGAGCGATTATGTAGGGGCCTTCCCAATTTGGGGAGAGCTTGTTCTGTTCTGCCTTTCTTCCAGTAGATTCAATCTTTCTAAGTTCCCATTCTCCGACTTGGAATACACTTTTTTTGACCCTTTTGTCATGATAGGCTTTGGTCCTTTGTTTGTAGTTCACCATTCTCTTCTGAGCAGCTAGTCTTCTCTCGTCTAATAGGTCTAGGTCTATTAGCCTATTGAACTTGTTAACTTGTTAATCGTAGTTTGAATTTCTTGTTGTAGGGATAGCCATCTCAGCTAGTGCCATAGCCTCAGATCTGAAGGTTAGTATGAATTGGGTTTCCCCGGTTGGCCCCCGGGTGGTTGTGCGAACTGCCGACAAGGCTAAGGGATGTTTGTCCAACCATCTAACATCACTTCCTTTTGGTTCTTGGTTAGGGCTATTAGTACCAACTTGTTGGCTGTTTCTGCTTGTCCGTTGCATTGAGGTATGCTAACAGATGACTTGATGTGTCTGACTCCTAGTCTATTCAATTCTGCTGTAAATGCTTTAGAGAACTGGAGACCATGATCTGAGATAATAGTGTGTGGGACCCTGAAATAACACTAGATGATGTCATAGACAAATTTGATTGTGTTCTCCTCTGTTATTTTGGCTAAGTCTTTTGCTTCTATCCATTTGAGAAGTAATCGACTGCCATGATCACGTACTTGCAACTGCCTCGCGTGGGAGGGAAGGGTCTGGTGATGTCGATTCCCCACATGTCAAACGGCCAAGTGGGAATGATAAGTGTATGTTCCACTAATAAGAGTCTAGGCCAAGTGGGAATGATAAGTGTCTGTTCCACTAATAAGAGTCTAGGAATGTCAGCGTGTCTCTGGCATTTGTCACACTTTCTTACGTAGGCTTGTGCATCATTTCTCAGGTTTAGCCAGTAGTAACCTAGCGTGATGATTTTGTCTGCTAAGGTTTTGGCCCCCCGGGTGACCACCACAGATTCCTTCGTGGACTTTTGCCAAGAGATTTTCTATTTCTTTGGGGTAGACACATCTCAGCAGGGGTTTTATGAATGACCTTTTGTAGAGGAACCCCTTCAATAATGTGAACCTTAATGATTTTTTCTTGACGAGCCTAGCACATTCTTTGTCATCTGGTAGTTGGTTCTTTTCAATGAAGTCCATGTATTCGTCTATCCAGCACTTCTCCTCTCCGTCTAGGAGCATTAATCGTAATCTTTCGTAGGCAGATTCTTCAGCAAAGACTATAAGTGGGTTAGAATCAGGATCTGCCACATCAATAGTTGCCAGTTTAGATAGAACATCTTCCACTTGATTGTCCTCCCGACCTATTTGACTTATTTCAAAAAATTCCAACTTCTTTGTTATGTCTTGTACAAGGTGTTTGTATTTTGTGAGTATGGGGTGCTGAGTGTTGTACTCCCCTTTTATTTGTTTGACTACGAGCTGGGAGTAACAGAAGGCGGCTATTTTGGTTGCTCCATAGAAGGATGCCAAATCTATGCCAAATATCAAAGCCTCGTACTCAGCTTGATTGTTAGAAGCAAGGAACTTGAATCTGATTATGTCCTGGATGGTATGCTCCCAATCGGGATTGGATAGTACAACTCTTGCTCCACTTCATTCCTTAGTAGCTGACCCATTTGTGTATATGACCCATCAGTTAGATTGAAAGTTGATGGTTGGTTCTTCCCCCGCAGGTTTCTTGCGCTTACGGGAGGTGGAGTCGTGCTCAACTATGAAGGCGGTTTCAACCATAAAATTGACCAGGGGTTGTGCTATGAGTGTCTTCCTAGGTTGGTATCTGATATCAAAAATTTATGCAAGATTTTCTTCAGGGGCGCATTCGTATACACAATTAAGTGGTGCGCAGAAAAGTAGGCTCTTAGCTTTCTTGCCGCTATGACTAGGGAATAGGCTATCTTTTCTGCATTGAAGCATCTACTCTCCACATCTGATGATGCCTTGCTGATGTAATAGATAGGTTTATGAGTGGTTCCTTCATTTCGGACTAGCACCGCAGCTATAGTGTGGTCCATCTCTGCTAGGAAGACATATAACATTTCACCTATGAAAGGGCTGCTCAACAAAGGATGGGATCCCAAGTACTCCTTCAACTTTTTGAATGATTTTGAGAATTCAAATGTCCAGGAGAACCTCTTGTCCCCCTTCAGAACTTTGAAGAAAGGCAGTGATTTCTCCGCATACTTTGCAATAAACCTACCAAGGGCTGCTATTCTTCCGTTCAGCCTCTGAGCCTCCTTGATGTTGGCAGGCTCTTTCATTTCGATCAAGGCTTTGATTTTTTCTGAATTTGCCTCGATCCCTCTCTGTGATACCATAAAGCCTAGGAACTTCCCGATCGTCACCCCGAACACACATTTACTTCGATTCAATTTCATGCTGTTAGCTCGTAGGTTGTCAAAAGTTTCCTCCAATTCTTGGGCGTGACTGCCATTGCTAGTCATGATGACCATGTTATCGATGTAGGCTTCCATGTTACGACCTATTTGCTCGCAAAATACATTGTTGACCATGCGCTGATAGGTTGCACCTGCATTTTTAAGCCCGAAGGGCATCATGGTGTAGCAATAAATTCCTCTAGCTATGAAGGTTGTATTCTTAATATCTTCCTAGGCCATTTTTATTTGGTGGTAACTAGAGTAGGCATCTAGGAAGCTGAGAGTTCTATGTCCCGCAATGGAGTCAACTAGCTTGTCAATTCTGGGGATGGGGTAACTATCTTTCGGGCAGGCTTTGTTGAGATCCGTGAAATCTACGCACATTCGCCACTTCCCGTTTTGTTTCTTGACCATCACAATGTTGGCCAACCAAACATGATAAGTTGTTTCCTTGATAATTCCTGCACTTAGCAGTTTTTGCACTTCCTCTTTGATTGCATCTTCTTTATCGTGTGCAAAAATTCTCCTTGTCTGCTTGATAGATTTAGCAGATGGGTCGACTTCTAGCTTATGGACATCCACCTCTTCCCTTATTCCTCTCAAAATCTTGACCTTCCAGGCAAAGACATCTAGATTGTTTTTCAGAAGGGTGATGATTTCCTCCCTTTCTTCCGGGGAGAGCTGGCCCTCGATTTTTATTTTCTGCTATGTGTGGTCATGATTGAGTATGATTTCCTCCAGTTCATCTACGGGCACCATTTCTAGACCGTCCCAAAACTTCAAAGTTTCAATGATTATCTCTCTAAGCCTTCTACCTTCGTCACCATTTATGTCTAGGTCTTCCATCTCAACTAGTTCATCTATGTCCGACAGCTCTTCTTGTGTCAAGTCAGGGTTGGCCTCCGAGTTATGGCCGCTAACGAGATGAGGTGATATATCCGGGACGGACGAAACTGTGTTATTGTTTTCGTCTTCATAGACATCTAGTATCATATGCTCCTCATCTTCTGCCTCAAAGATCAGATACAGCCTAGAACTGGTGCTGGTAGTCTTTACAGACTTGGAGATTTTAAGATTTTCCTCTGGAGTGTCTATTTCCACCTTTCTGTCAGTATTTCTTCTACTTATCACGTGTTTCAAGAAATCTTTGGGGGTCGCTCTCACACATCCGATTCCAGCACGCGTGGGAAACTTAAATCGTTGGTGAGGGAGGGAGGCGACCAACCCAAGTTTACCTTGACTTGGAATGCCTAGAATGGAGTGGTAGTCACTTGCCAGGTCCATGACCACGAATTTTTCTGTGGCATCGGCTCGGAAGGGATGTTCTCCTACTTCCAGTAACAGGCCAATCGTCCCCATGGCGCTGACTTTATGGTTGGTGAAGCCTTCTAGTCTTACAGAGTATGGTTCTAGCATGCTATATTTCAAGTTCATCTTCTAGAAGGTAGAATAGTATAAAATATCCCTGGAGGCCCCTGAGTGTATGAGGAGTGTCTCCGATTTACAATTATCAATCCTTCCTTTGATCACCAAGGGTTGTTCACGAGCTGCGCGACTTCCAGGCAGCTCATTGGGGGAGAAGTTGATGACTTCCTCCTCCTTGTGGATCCAAGCGGGGATGTGGTATACCTTAATTAGCTCATGTACCTGGTCTTTCAATTTCTTTTTGGAGACAGTCTCCTCCCTTATGACATGGAGTTTAGCCTTAGGAGGCCTATCTTCCCTTTCATCTTCTTTGTCATCGACATCTTCTTTTCTTCACTTATTATCCTTCCTCAAAATGTAGCGATCAAATTTTTCCTTGTCTACCCATCTCTGGATCATTCTTTTAATAGAGATGAAATTCTCCGTGTCATGTCTGTGGTCCTTGTGGAAGGCACAATACTTGGAGCTGTCACGGGTATACTTTGATCTTTCATCTAGTGGTCGGGGATTGGGCAGGTTTACCAACTGCATGATCTCCGTGTATACTTTTATCTCCGTGTCATTCTTTTACGGAACCAGGATAGGGCTAGTCCGGAGAAGGTACTCGCAAAAGCCTTGTAGAAAATGTCATCTGCTTTGGTGATAAGGGTAATGGTAGATTCGAAACTTTGCACATGCTTCCGTGCGTCTGTGGTCCTCGCATATTTTTCAAAACATGGGATTTTAAGAGCAAGATTGAGAGGTAGATCATTAATCCGCTGGGAGAAAGGACGAGTGGCACTGGTATCATTATCATCCACTTTCTTCCTCCCCATTTCCATTTTATCAATCCTCTTTTTAAGGAGGATAATAATTCTGGCATCGATCCCTGAGATATAGTGAGAACTTCGATGGGTCCTTTCTTTTTCCCTGTGCCCATTCACTCGACTTTGTTCCTCATGTTCTTGATGATTATCTCCATGTCAGATGGTGCTCTGCCATTTACTGTCCTGAAATGACGAGGAGGGGTTCTGTTCTTAGTGGGAGCCATCGCTGGACGAGGAGGAGTCCTGCGACGGGGAGAGGCTCTATGCCGAGGAGGACTCCTAGGTCGAGCGGGGCTCTTATGCCGAGGAAGGTGATTATGACGAGGAGGTTTTTTTGCCTAACTTGATTGAGCCTTACTCTTAAGTCAACATAATTAACCTCATGTTCCCTTTGATTGTTCAGATGATTTCTCAAATCTTCATTGTTTCGTGTGTTTCAATGTACAGGAGCCTTATGACGAGGAGGAACATCTTGGGCATTTTGCTTGGATCAACCAGCATGGTCATGATTAGAGGGATTTTGGCGAGGAGGAAGATTTTCTATATTCTTCCGACTACCACGCCTATCAAAATGACTTTCCCCTCCTAGGAAATTTCCAGTCCTCGTAGGTCTTATGAATTCAGTAAGGGAGTGCTCAGGATTCAACTGCAGCAAGGTATTTTGTGTTTCATAAATGCGTTTTAGAGTGTGCATCTGGCGATGTAAGAGAGTTATGTATCAATCTGTGGGGGGGGGATCTCCTGTGCCCCCTTGGGCGGCATTCCTCTCCGTCTGACTATCGACAGGTCTTCCTCGTGGCCGACGACGAGGAGAGTTTGGCAACCTCGGTTACTGGGTGCCCGCTAGAATGCAGATTCATTCCTAGCGAGGTCAGTCTGTCGTTTAAAGGTGGAGGAGGTGGCTGTCTCCCATTGGCAAGAGGAATAACAGTTCCAGTGTTACCATGATTCTCTTTCGAATGAGGTTTATCCTGATCAGGAGTAATATTGGCGATATGTCCTTCTTCCATTAGGATTAGGAGAACATAGCAGAATTTTTTAAGCTATTCAAAGGTTAGACACGATTGTTTCCCATCAATGGAACCAAATTGATGATGCCAAAAACGTTCGTGTCAACCCAAATCCAGTGGCAGGTTGTATCATGTATGTTTGAATAGTCTGAAAAAGAAGAACAAACACTTAAACTAAGCCGGGCCTTCACTGGCGAAGGCCCTCCGGCATGAGAGTAACTATTCACGTGATATAGAGAGCAAATAAATTGACAAAAGTTGAGAGTCAAAAGAAAATTATAACATGTATTTATAGGTGTAGGATGTAGAGTACATCTTTAAATCGAAAGTTATGTGAGAGCAGGGTTATAATCCTAGTTGGATTATAAATTCACAAAATCTTTGCTTGAGTAGGATTAGAATTGTCTTCTTTACGTATGCCTAGGAGGCTTCTTACTCGACATATATTGTTGGTCAACATGTATGAATGTCGAGGTGAGATGAGCAAGGGTAGGGAAGCCTGTTTCCTTGTCTTGATGTTTGACCGATGAGGCACTTGGTCGTCATTTGGTGAGGCATAGATCGGCCTTTGCAGGGTCCCTCATCGTCTTATGTGAGAGTCTTGTTGGCATATTAGAGTGCCTTGTAGGCATAGTTCAACATTTCAGCCTTAGTCATTATATTCGATTTGCTATGTATTGGTCAAAATAATGGGATATGACGAGTAGGCATGACGATTATAGGTAGGAAGCTCACTCCCTATGTCGTATTTGACACTTGTATGAATTATGTTTTGGGCCAAATATCTTAGGCCCTCCCCGGATTATGGCCCATGGTCGTAATTCGGTTTATACCGTTTAGAAATCTAAAAGCTTTCGGCTCAAAAGCAATAAATATTTTAGCTTCTACAACAAAATTTTGAAGCGTAAGGAGTATACTTTTACTAAATAGTTACATGTTTGGATTTTAATTTTAAGATCCAATACCTTAATGGAGTTGGTCAAGGTATCGCCCCTGGCCAAGCCGTTGAAGGTAGAACGAGATAGCCCAAGGCAGAGGGAAAAATATGAGATTCCATCTTTTGAGGACATTTTAGCATCTTTTATGCATCAAATAAGGCTTTACAATAAATTGATTATTACCTTTTAACAAAGAAAGATAAAAATAAAAGCTATTCAACATCGAAGTGAATGATCAAATTACCATCCCTCCGTTTTTTGGAGCTTTCCTTTTACCTCTGATACCCTATCGAGTTCATATACAAAATCACAAAGTACTGGAGTAAAATATATTATTTTCTCTGCATATAAATAAATGTCGATTTTTTTTTTTTAAAATTTACTATTTATCAATAGCAACTTCAAAACCTTTTTTCGACATATACACTAATCAAATATGTTGATTATATTTTGTTAAATTTGAAAGAGTGAGAATCCTTGCAGTATCTGAACTCATGAAATCGTGTGATTATTTTAGATAATTTAGATTTTTGACTTTTTTTTAAATATTTAGATAACGGGCATGTTATTACTTTTATTGTTCATATATTTTATTCTTTATAGATACTATTTAGATCAGAAAGCCATAAATCATGAGGAGATTGAAAGAGTACTAGTACTTTATGATTTTGTCAAAATATATTTTTCAAACATAAAAGAGTTATATTTTTCTTGGAGATTATTTTTCTAATAAAAAGATTTTCCTAGTAAAAGTAGGATTGTATAAATCTTGATTATAGAATCTTGGAGATTGAAAGAGTGAGATTTTAGGAAATATTGACTTCCCTAATTTGAATACAATTGATAAGTTTGGTAAGTAGATTTTGTTACTTTCTTATCAAAGATTTAGAATCCTATTTGAAAAAGTACATTGTTAAATATGTATATATATTTTATTTATGTATGTAAATATATAGTGTTATATTTAGAATATGACTAATATTACTAACAAATCTCTTTAATTGTCAGTGCAATCTATGTTTTCTTATAGGAGTAGAATTGAATCAAAAAAGGAAGAGTTTGATTGATTTAAGGAATTTTCAATGTTGCCTATAAATACAACACCATCAGCACATTGAGAAGACATAAATTGAGAATTTTTTAAAAGAGAAAAACTTTTGTTCTTCACGAATTCAAGATATTCTTTTAGGTTGTGAGTGAGGTTGTTCCTTACATCCGAACTCACATCTAGATTTCTTTCAAGTTCTTTGTTCTACTTCTGTTTATAATAGACTCTAGTTGGGAAAGTAAGATTGTTATTAGTTTAGAAGTTGGTTAGAACTTTCTTTATTATTTTAATCTTTTTGTTTCAATTATTTGTGTTTTCGTTTGTAAAACAGTTTTTAATAGTGAAAACCTTTTGGGCATTAAAGCCTTGTTTGCTGGGATAAGATCCAGTAAACATTTATTTCTTTGTGTTATTTTAATTTATTTCGCTGCTTATTAGTGGGTATGTGAACAGTTGTAGCTCACATTTTTACTTACATCTGTGTTCTGTTGTGTTGAATTGATTTCCCATCTACACTAAACTTTCAGTTGGTATTAAAGTCAACTCTCGACATGTTACTGAGTGTTGATCCAGAAAGTGTAGTAATAATGAAATGTCAAAATTATCAAAAAAAACCCCCATTCTTGGATGTCGCCAATTATTATTTTTGGAAATCTAAAATGCGTAACTAAATCAAATCAATTGATGAAAGAGCGTGGATGTGTATACTTGTTGCTTGGCAACCTCCCACTGTGGAGAAGAAGCCTGTATCAGGTGTTGGTGAATCTATTTTTGAAAGAAAACCTGAGGAAAGATGGAATCTTGATGAAATCACTTCTGCAAATTATAATTCTAAAGCCATGGGTGCTATTTCCAGCCATGTTTCTGGAAATATGTACAAGCTTATCACCAATGAATGTATTACTAAAAATGCTTGGGATATCTTGCAAATGCAATGTGAGGGGATTACAAGTATTAAATCCACTAGACTTAGAATCTTAATGGGTAGATTTGAAATACTAAGAATGGAAGAGATAGAAGATATTGTCTCCTATGCTGCTAAGATCAATGAAATATCCAATGAATGCACTAGCCTAGGAGAGTCAATTTCAAATGCTAGATTAGTCAGAAAAATCTTAAGGACTTTGCCTAAAAGGTTTAATATCAAGGTTGCTGTCATTTAAGAAACTCATGACACCAACACTGTCGGTTTGGACAAAATTGTTGGAATTCTAACTGTTTTTGAGCTCAATCTTGAAGCTCAACAAAAGAACAAGGCAATAAGTACTGCCCATAAAAGTTCTGCAGCTATTCCAAAGGAAATAGCTGACCTTTCCTCTAAAATTGATGAGTCTAATCTTGAGGAAGATGATGTGATGTAATCACCAAGAAATTCAATTCTATTCTGAATAACAAAGGGAGAAACAAGGTTCCTAGAAAAGTCTCTCATGATTTAGAGAAACAGGAAAGTAATCCTAAGGGGTTAACAAAGAAAAGTTTTGATAACAAGAAATCTCTCGAATTTGTGCAATGTAGGGCGTGTCGTGGGTATGGTCACTTTACTAATGAGTGTGCTAACACACTTAAGAAAAGGGGAATGAGTTACATTACTGCTCCGAGTGATAGCGAGGATGATGAAGTAGTTGCTAACATCTCTGCGTTTGAATCTTCATCTGTCTATTTTAATGCCTACATTGCAAATACAAATGAAGAAGTATTTTCTAAAGATGATTCAGATCTGGAGACAGATGTGGATACAAATGTGTACACATCCGAACTCACATGCGTGTAGACCTTCAATTGTTTTTCAATAAATGGAGATTCTGATGATAAAGGTCGTGACATCCCATATAAAGAGCTCTTCGAGACCTATAAGGAGCTACATGCTGATTGGATGAAACGTATTGACAAGATTGAGGTAATGGCTAAGGTAAATAAAGTTCTCACCAAAAAACTTTCTGTGTATGAAAATGAGAATGCTAAGATTTCAAAAGAGAATGACAATCAAAAGGATTTCATTGCTAAACTTGAGGTTCTAGTAACTATGAAATAAGTTGAACTTGAAAAGGTTAAAACTGATTTTGAGAAAGCTGAGAGTACTCTAACCAAGTTGAACACTGGAAAAATGAAACTTGATAAAGCTTTGTCTCTTGGTAATACTGGAAAATCAAGTTTAGGTTTTGGAAATTCCAAAATTGTTAAAGAGAGTGATAAGATTTCAAAATTTGAAGAAAACCCAATTTTGAGTAACAAAAAACCTAGGGGAAGGCATTACATCTGTCATTATTGCCTTGCTCATGGGCATATTCGCCCTTTCTGTTTCAGGATGAAAGCTGATAAGAAAGCAGGATGTTTGATTCAGTCTCAGATGTATGACATGATGTATAGTCAGATGTACACACATCCGAGAACACATCCACAGGTTCACCACCATGAGACTGTTATAACCCAGTGGGTTGAAAAGCCCAAAGTAATATGTAATGTTGTGTACTCTTCCCTCAAGAGTAGTGTCTCTCGATCTTGGTTTTTTGATAGTGGGTACTCTATGCACATGACAAGTAACCAAGATGTTTTGACAGAATACACATCTGTCAATAGTGGTAAAGTAAACTTTGGTGGTGGGGTACAAGGAAAAATAATTGGTAAGGGAACCTTAGCTGTTGAAGGCCTCCCAAAACATCACAAAGTGTATCATGTGGAAGGTCTTAGGACTAATCTCATTAGTATAAGTCATTTATGTGATGATGAATTATATGTGAAGTTTGATAAGAAGATATCTAAGATGTTTGGTGAGTCTAACACATGTGTCGTCACTGGTTTAAGATCATCTGACAATTGTTACAAGTTTTGTGACAATTTGTCTTGTTTAAGTTTTTTTGATGTTGTATTTGATGATACACTTGATCTTCACCACAAAACTGCCGAGGATAATGTTTCAGGTTATCAACTAGAGTGGAAATCTACTAATACAGGAGCTGAAGATACGAAAAGCAGTGCAAAGGAAAAACAGGCAGATGTGAGTCTAGATGTGTAGAAGGATATGTCTGCAGATGTGAACATAACCGTTCCCACATCTGAATACACATCCACACAAAGAACCGAGTCTGAAGACAGTTCTTCAGATTCAGAGGGAGAAGCTATTTCTGAAAGGGACCATGTTGGGCCTGTTGATAGATCAGATGACATTTTGTCCGAAATTCAGAAAGATCACCCCACTTCTCAAGTGGTTGGTGAAATGTATGATAAAAGGCAAACCAGAAGGAATTAGAAGGTAAATCACAGTTATTTGGACGCATTATAGAGTCATACATCCTTATACTCTAAGGCTTACTGCTTTGTTTCTAACATACTGGGATACATTGACTTAGACTGGCCAGACAATTTTGATGATAAAAACATCTGTGTTCGATATTCCTACCTTGGTAACATCCTTGATTCCTGGTATAGAAGGAGAAAAAGTTATGTCTCCTTGCTCATAGCTGAGGCTAAATATGTTGTCCTTTGAAGTTTTTGCACTTTGTTACTTTCGATGAATATGATGCTAAAGAATTATGGTTTAAATAGCAAAATTCATACTATATTCTTTGATAACAAGAGTTTCCTAGACATATCAAAAAACCCTGTACAATACTCCATAGCGAAACATCTAGATATTAGGCATCACTTCATTAGAGATTCTGTTGAACAAAAAACTGTGTGTCTAGAATTTATTGATAATAAAAATCAGTTGGCTTATATATTTACCAAGGCAATAGATCATGAGAGACTATCCTCTCTAAGGAAGTTTCTTGGCTTGTGTGTTATTTGAGGATGTGGGCACAGATGTGCACACATCCATTTATACATCTGTATATTAAAAAAAATAAAAAAATTCATGCATTAGCACGGTCAATCTCAGTGTGGTCACTTATTTTTTTACATATTTAATACGACTTGTTACATAATTGTGAGCACTTCCTGTTCATATTGTATTTTGATAACTTGATATAATCTTTCTAGATATCTCACAGTAGGTGCCCTATTCGCAAGAGAAACAGATGCTTCACCCATCTGCATGAATCTAATCCAGTGTGATCAAGTGTTACTCAAGATAATAGTTTGAAATCAAACTTGAAAATATCACTGGACAAAGGGCTATTTTTGGGTAATATAAAAGTGAAAGCTACTCCAATTATATATTTTATTCATATTAAAAAATGGGTAGATGCATTCTAGAGGCTGTGCAGATTGGATATTGCTCATTGACTTCTTGTGACCAGTTGTGTCCCCAAATGTGACTTACATCCTATGCCACATCTATACTAAGATTCCAACCATCACTTGTGTGTATAGCATCATTCTAATCATTCTGTCTATTTAGGTCATTTTTAGGTGCCCGCTAAATATATATGTTTACTTATTTTCAATATTTATAATTTTTTGTTTTAATAGGTTTTTTATTAACAATATCCCTCATAAAGTGTTTTCTAGGTCAAGCTTGTAAAGGAGAATTATTGTGTACTGCTTCAAAGGGTAAATGTGGAAATGATATGTCACGTATCTTATTGTTATTATGGGATGTGGATAGAATTTTGATTGTGATTTAATCCCTAGTTTTTTGGTGATTATCCGTGCGAATTTCAAGGGCCAAGGATTTGAATTGCTTGATATCATTGTTTGGCTGCCCAAGCTAAGGTACGTGTTACCCTAGGTCTGTATCTCCTTACTTGTAAATGAAAGGAGGAGTCGTGTGTTTAATTAGAAATCTTATTTGTCTCATTACTCTCTATCTCTCTCCTTGTTCTGCAAAACACACACATACACACACACACACACTTTATTATTCTCTCTAATCCTGATTGCAGAGAAAGAATCCCTTTGGTTTTTTATCCTTTTTATTCTCATGAAATACCAGTTGCGACCCTGGATGTGAGTACAGATGTGCGCACATCTTCACCTACATCTGAGGTTTCAATCTCAATTGCTGCTCAACTAGAGGCACTTGATGCCCAAATCCTGGTTTCTGAAGGCCACATTACAACATTTTCAATCTCAAGCTGCTGCATCTCAGATTTATATTGAGAATTCTCTTTTCACCTTGATGACAACAATTTCTGGTCAAAAAGGGGGAGATGAATCTGACATAGGGGGAGCTAATAGGTGAGCAACAAAGCCAGAATCTGTTGTGGTAGAAAATTCAGGTTAGTACTCTATGTGTGGATGTGCTTACACATCTTGACACACATCTGAATCAGGGGGAGTTCATGTGGTGATATGGTTACTATGCATTAAATGTCTAAATCTTTGTTTTGACCAGAAAGTCCAAAATAGGGGAAGATTGAAAGAGTTAGAATCCTTGTAGTATCTGGACTCTTGAAATCGTGTGAGTATTTTAGGTAATTTATATTTTTGAATTTCTTTTAAATATTTAGATACCGAGCAGGTTATGACTTTTATTGTTCATATCTTTTATTATTTGTAGATTTTATTTAGATTAGAAGGCCATAAATTAGGGGGAGATTGAAATAGTATGATTAGTACTATATGATTTTGTCAAAATATATTTTCCAAACATAAAAGATTTATATCTTTTTTGGAGATTGATTTTTTAACTAAAAATATTTTCCAATTAAAAGTAGAATTGTATCAATTTTGATTATGGAATTTTGAATATTGAAAGAGTGAGATTTTAGAAAATATTGACTCCCCTAATTTGAATACAATTAATAAGTTTGGTAAATAGATTTTATTACTTTCTTATCTAAGATTTAGAATCCTATTTGAAAAATGACATTGTTAAATATGTATATATATTTTATATATACATGTAAATATATGGTGTTATATTTATAATATAACTAATATTACTAGCAAATCTTTTTACTTGTGAGTGAAAATCTATGTTTCCTTATAGGAGTTGGATTGTATCAAATAAGGAAAGTTTAATTGATTGAAGGAAGTCTCAAAGGTGCATATGCATAAAAGACCATCAGCACATTGAGAAGAAATAGATTGATAATTCTTTGAAAAAGACACTACAAGAAAAATAGTCTTTTCTGACTGCTTTCTGTGATGGCTAAAAAAAGCAGTCTCCATAGACCAGATAAGGAGATGGAAAGAAAAAGCAATCACGTTACCTTAAGGAGGTGGCAGTACAATCACATGTGCAATCACGTTTGTTAATTTTGTCCGGAGCGCCAACCCTAGAAACAGGCGCGAATATGAAAAATTAAACGTGACCGCTTTTTTGAAACCGTGATGACTTTTGCAATCACGTTTGATTAATTATATAATTTAATCAATTTAAATACATGAAAAAAATAATTTTAGTGAAAGGTGATGGCCAATGCAATCTTGTAATACTTAAGTGAATAAAAAAAGAAAAAGAAATAAATTTGGGATCCATAAATAAAAAAAGAAAGAACGGTGCCTCTCTTTCTCTCTTTATCCGCTCTCTCCGTCTCTGCTATTTCTCTCTCTCCGCTCCGCTCGTCTCTCTCTGCTCGTCGTCTCTCTCTCTCCGATCCGAAACTGGCCCAGTTCAAGAGGTATAATTCCCCTCATATTTTGAGTTTTTAACATGGATTTGACCATTTTGATCCAAAATTGGTCTATAAGTATACAAAGATTGCGTCTTGTATGAATTTGAAGATAGTATGATTTGATTTTGAAAAGTCAAATTTCGACTGTTTTGGTATATTTTGTTGGTGTATTTTTGTTGATTAGCTGAGTTCTCGATTTGGGGTTTACTTTTAACCCAAAACTAGGGTTTAATTCCTGGTGTTCTTCCCCTGATTTTCATGGTCTTATTATCTCTGTCTCCCTCGTATTACAATTTTGAGTTCATCTCCTTGTATAGTTACAATTTTAATGTCACGAGTTGGTTGAAATTGGTATGAGTTGATATTGTAATCTGTGTTTGTGTTCTTAATTTTGCTATTTGCTTGTTAAAATCTATCTATAAATGAAATTGTCACGGCTTCACTGGAAAGAGATGTTACCGTAGATGTTACCCAACACCTTTGATAACACACTGACGGACAGAACACACACCACAAAACTAAACAGTTTGTAAAAGATTTGTGCAGCAAAAATAAATAACACAAGATATAATTTTCTCAAGTTATATAAATATATAACTTGAGTGTGCCTAAATGGCGAAGACTTTATAATCAATATAGAAAATTTACAAAGTCGAATGTTCCCTATTGCTATAACAAAGATAATGCTCTATGCAACTAATGAGACAAATTTTGAATCCTATCCTTAGCCAACACTCACTCAAACACACAATGTTTGAGTTAGAATCACAAGGGAGGAAGGATTATATGAACCAAAGATACTTTGTCTCTCTTGTGCTAAGGTGTGTGATGTATGTGTTTGGTATATCTTCAAGTAATCACACCTAGCCTATTTATAGCCTTCAATTGCCTTGGAGGCTACTAAAAAACAACAGCCTTGGATGTTCAGATCGTGTGAGGAGAGTGGCGACATTTCTTGGCTTGTTTTCCTCTTCATGCGCCTACTTCCCACCATTGTAGCAACCGAAACTTGAAGCCCAAGTCCATACTTTCTCACCTTGTACTCTCTTGCTTTCTTGGCCTTGTACTCTTCATTAAACAGCAACAACTCCATTGACTTGGTATTCCCACGTTTCTCATTCATCAACAAGGAATATGGACCAAGCAAATGTTATTCGTAAATCTCTATTTACGTATAACTTCCTTCCATGATTTTAGCAATAAATTCCCACCATGTATTAACCTGAACTATGGACTGACAAACACATACATCTTGCAAATAATATTAGACATTAGGATATAAAATAATTTGGAAAGAATTGTACAATTATACATCATTCCAGTTTGGGTAACACCCAACTACCAGTGACAACACATGTGGTAACACCCACAGTCTGCACTAACAATCTCCCCCTTAATTGATAATTTCTTTCCAAACTCCAAAGTGTTGATCCCTGCAATAAAGTGTTAGCCATAACAGATCAACTCCATAGTTATCAACTCCCCCACAATCAAGGAGTTAACAATCACAATGATTTATCAAAAAAAAAAAAAAATACTAATTATCAAAACAAATTTTCCAAAATAACTAGCAAACTATTTTTCCAAAGATAAATCAAAGCTACTAATATGTTTAAACAAACCTAAGAGTTTAAACAAAAGCAAATAACCAAACCACCAAAGTATTTATGACATGTTCCAAAAACATAAAAGTAAATTGTTTATCAACCAAATACCACAACCTTAAGAGTGGCAACATCAACCTTCAGGAAATGTTTTAAATCACTCTTCATGCTCATCATCTCCACCTTCTTCTTATTCCTGTTCTTCCCCATCATCATCTCCAGCACCTTCAGTAACATCTGCAGCAGCACCACTAGCATCCACACCATCACCACCACCGCTCGGACCAGCAGCATCAACACTATCTCCCCCAGTTTGGGAAGAAACCTGTTGAATGAATTCATCAGTAATTTCCTTGAGCTTTGTCAAACTTTGAACTATCTCGACAATGGCAGCAGTTTGCTTGTGTAGAAACTCCAGAACAGGTGTCTTTGGAAATGTTGGTGAAGCATTACCCAACAAATAATACACGTTTGCCAAACACATGAGCTGCATCTGTACCTGAAAAACACTTGGAGATTTTGGAGTAACATTCGGGGTAACAGTATGAGTAACACCCTGAGTTGGAACCGCATCACTTGACCCTATTTCATTTCCCTTTGACCAAGGAATATCACCTGTGTACCTTACACCCTTCGTGTTCTTTCTAGTTAACTGAGTATCAATAGAATAGTAGTCAATGGTTTGGGTGTACACATCCGACTCCTCAATGGGTATTTTTTGAGCTTTCAAGACTTGGAGGATTAAGGAGGGGTATGGAAACATTGAAATGTCCTTTCTTTTTCCCCACGTATCCAAATGCCTGAAAATCACTCTACCCAAATTCACCCTTTGGTTCTTCCCTAGCTTATACAAAATCTCAGCTTGTTGCAATGTCATGTATTGCTCATTTGTTGTAGGGATCCAATTAAAAATACACAACTTGTGTAGCACGGCAAAGAGTGAAGTGAGACGGGAAGCAAGAAAATGAACTTTGGTCTTGGGGTTGGGATTCTTGGGCTATTCATCCACAACATTGTTTGAAATAAACCTAGCTATCTCATCTTTATTCACAAGAGGACTATCATCATCCACATTGGAGAGTCCTAAAGTCTTGTTGATCAAAGAAGGGGTAATGGAAAAGATTCTGTTCCTTAAAAATACCTTGCCATATTGACCGGACTTATCATTTTCTAGGTTTGCATGAAGATTGACATAGAAATTCTTAACAATTGACTCGACAAATTTTGAGGGATGGAAATTTGCTTTCAAAAAATTTCTATCTTTCAAGAACTGAAAAACCCCATGCTTTTTGAAATCAGCCTCATCAATGAACTTTTCCTTGAAAATTTTCGTGTCACTATGCCTTAACCAAAACTCCATATTTTCTTTTCTATAAAATTCCAACGAGAAGTAGGGTTTGGGAAAAGCAACCTTCATATCATCAAACTCTTTCTCAAGGAAATCAGAAGATTCAGAATAGGCAAATTCACTTACAGAAGATTTCGAAGCCTTAGAAACAGAGGGTGTTACCTTGGGTGTTACTGCCTTCTTGGTAACATCTGTGACAACAGTCTTTTTCCCTTTGCCCCTTGTGTTTCTTTTCACAACTTCGTACAAAGGTTCTTCATTTTCAAACCCCCAATCTTCAAATGTTTCAGCAGATTGACTCTTCTTGGCATCGGCATGGAAATCTTCATCCAAAACATGGGCGGAGGAGAGTCCAAGGAATGATTTTTCTGATACTTCCACGGGTTCAGAAGATGTGTTTGATTTTGAAGTACCTTTGTTTCTCATAGTTGTGAGCCTGCTGGAGCTTCTTTTCTTTGCGAGGTGACCCATAGGTTTGGTAGAAATGGCCTTCTTCTTTGGCTTCTTAGTTGACGAAACAGGAGGTAAAGGTGGTAAAATCATTATGGGCAAAGGTTGCGCCATTGTGGTCACCAATGGAGGATCATCAACCGACATTGTCATCACTAGAGACACATTGAGAGGGGTGTGAGAAGTGTCCATATGGGGCGGATTGCTTTTTGGATGGAGTTGCCATGGTTAGGGTTTAGGAAGGTTTAGGAATTTTGGAAGGTTTTTGATTTTTGGAAGGCTTGAGAGAAGGAGACGGTGAAAGAGGGAGTATTATACTGTGTAGAGAGAGAAGAGGGTGGAACGGTAAGAGAGAGAGGAGAGAAAATAGGGATTAAGTTAGGAAGAGATGGAATTAAATTGACAAGACTTATCCCACTCAATTATCTCCAATATTTACTCTAATTAATTACTCAACCTGCCCCTACTTTCTAGCTTCAAAAAAAAAAAAAATACAAACTCCTCAAAACAATCATAAACATCCGGCCATTATTTTTTTAAAAAAAAAATTTGATTTTAAAATTTTTATTTTTTTAAGTATAAATAACGAAAAAATAATAAACAAAACAAATATACTTAGTCCATATGGTTTTTGAAAATCAAATCCCTAAATTTTAGGACATTATTATTTGATTTGTTTATCAAAGATAAAATGGATTTGTTAAAGACTTTTTCAAACTTTATTAACTCTTAATCAGATAAAAAGACTTTCAAAATTTAAAAATTTAAATAACAAAACCGAAAATAAAGGAAAAAAATATAATATAGCACATACAAATATGTTAATGGCAATGATGGTGACACCTAGGATAACACATATGATAACAACCCCTTGATAAATATTCATTTTCAAGCACTTGAGGCATAACAAGCTTAGCCATTTTCAAGCAGTTTAGGCATAACAAGCATATTCTTTTAAGAACATGAGGCATAGCTAGTTATAAAATTCTTTACACTTCTTTTAAACAAGGAAGCATCGTAGTAATTAGCTCCGTACCCCGAGGCTTATTTCAAGTGCAAAGTTTCATTGATTTATGCCTTTCAAGTAGGGTACACTATAGTAGCGAGCTCCATGTCCCTAATATTATGCATAAATCACTTTATACATTCTCATTGGCAAGAGTACATCGTCGCACGAACGTCGTGCCCCGAGCTCGAGAGAGTAGTATGGAAAAAGAATTGTCTCTTTGCCTTTTCATTTATCACAAAACACTACAAGGAAAAACGATTATAGCTACGGCGAATTCCGTAGCTAAAATGAAGATTTCGTAGCTAAATCGTGCTTAGAGACGGATTTGTTCCGTAGCTATTCCGTGGATGCAGGTTCGTCGCTAAATTGGGCGTCGCTCTTTTGTAGCTGTTTTAGAGACAGATATTTCCATCTCTAATTTAGAGACAGATATGTCTGTCTCTAAATTAGAGACAGATATGTACGTCGACAGATTAGCGACGGATTTTTTCGTCTCTATTTAATTTGTCGTTTTATTTTCGAACCATTTTAGCGACGGATATTTTCGTCGCTAAATTGACATTTTTTTAAAAAAAATTATATATATATTTAAAAATATATATTAATATATTTTAAATATATATATATATATTTAAAATATATTAATATATATTTTTAAATATATATTAAATCAGTCCCTTGACTTTTATTATTCTCAAATCAGTCCCTTAACTTTTCTTATTCTCAAATCAGTTCTTGATAATTTACAGTTATACTTTGCCCCCTAAACTTCTTTTCTACTCAAATCCGTCCGTACCAATAACCATCAGCAACCACCGCCATCCACCGTCGACCATTCACCACCGTCTAACCGCCATCACACAACCACTGCACACCACCTACATTCACAACCGCCATCTATCACTACTGCCGCCTAATCGCCGTCCAATCACAAAGATTCAGAAAAATCTCCACAAATCGAAACCAGATCCGCCCCACCCTTTTCAATTCCTCCTCTATTCACCGACCACATTCTCGCCATCTCAGGCAAAACATCTGTTCCGCCTATTTCCTTTCCGGCAAAGCATCAAAAGCCAGTCGGAGAGACATGAAAAAACAAAAAGAAACGGTTAACAAAGGTTGAACACACACTCAAGAACACACATAAACGAAATCAGATCCGGGTTTTGATTTAGATCGAGAGAGAGAGAGAGAGAGTTACAACTGACCAACACCACAACCATTGACGAATTGAACAGCCATAGCCATAGCCCTCGCCGAAAATCCTTTGCTTCAAATGCTCTGTTCAGATTGATAATGTCGCCGGCCGGAAAATAGAGAGGGAGAGGGAGGCGTATTGTGAGTGATGGAGGGCGAAGGAAATGGAGAAAGAGAGAGAGTGACGGAGGGCGAAGATGGATTGTGGCTATGGTGGCGCCGGAGGGCGACGGCGAAGGCCTTCGGATTTCCGGAGGGCTACGGCGAAGGCCTTTGGATTTTCGGTGAGAGAGAGAGAGAGAAAAGGGTTTCTGTGTTTTTTAAAATGAAGAGAGAGAGAGAAATGAGGAGAGAAATAGGAAGAGGGAGTAAATATTTTGTTTGAAATATTATGAGCCTTTGGATTGAAGGTATTGAATGGCCAGATCTTGCTTTGGCTCTTAATCCGCGTGAAATTTTGAAATCCAATCAAACAATTCTACATCACATACTTATATTTGTTTTACACTATACTATATGCTAACTAAAATATTTATGCCTAATATCAAGAATAATAATATTTATTATCAATATTATTTATTAATGAATTATTAATTATATAATTGATTAATTAATTAATATTAATATTAATTATATAAACAGTAATAATATTAATATTAGTAATAATAATAACTAGTAATTTTTATTATTTTTTATTGACTAGGAAAAAATATTTTAGACTATTTTTATTACTGAAATTTAAAAAAAAATATCTAAAATATTTACATGCTTTTATTTGATTTACCTAAAATTTTAGTTAAAGTAGTATGCCTAATATCAAAAATAATAATATTATCATATAATTAGTAATATTACTTAATAATAATACTAATAATGATGCTATTGAATCTGTCACTAAATTAGAGACGGATTCAAAAATCTGTCTCTAAATTAGAGACGGATTAAAATCTGTCTCTAATTTAGAGACAGATTCAACATCTGTCTCTAAAGTTTAGAGACGGATTTTGTATCTGTCTCTAGTTAAGAGACGGATTCTGAATATGTCTCTAATTTAGAGACGGATTCTGAATATGTCTCTAATTTAGAGACGGATTCTGAATCTGTCTCTAATTTAGAGACGGATACAAAACCCGTCTTTAAAATTTAAAGACGGATTCTGAATCCGTCTCTAATTTTTGGGTCTGTCTCTAATCTGTCTCCAAATTAGCTACAGACTCCGTCCGTCTCTAATTTTCCGTCTCTATTTTCGGTTTTCCTTGTAGTGAAACATCATTATTGGCTTTGTCACTTTTAAGCATAAAGGGAGTTTTAGCAAGTGTGTTATTCAGGGTGTTATCCTACCATAACAAAAAGGTCAGCATGTGCAGCCGTGAGAACTCTCATAGCTCAGAGAACTATGGGAACCCTCACAACACAGAAAATGGAACCAAACAAGCAAAAACATGTACTAGTATACATGTGTTACCTCAGGTGTTATCCGCACCCATGGTAACTGTTGGTGTAATGCCCTAGGCTTTAGTTATGTTTAACTTAAAACCGTTATGTATCATCTTTATCATTTAAGTTTATTATTTGATTATTATATATTTTGCATATTTATTATAATAATCTCCGTCCCTAATTATTAAGTGAATAATTGGTATAAATGTTAATGGATAATCATATGATGATTATATGCATAGAGATGCACATCAAATTTATGGGTACTTGTTAGTGAACAAGTGACTGAACTTGACCCGTATGAGATTTATGTAATGGTCAAATGTCATAATTAAATCTCATATGGTCACTTCATTTAGTCCCTAGACCTGAGATGAAAGTTATGTTTGATTTTAGTCAAACGATATCTTAACACGATATTTATAAAGGCTATCTTTGGCATGATCGAATTCATGATGGGAAGGATGATAAGTCAAGATGGAATTTGTCCCTCGAAAGAGATATGTTTTGCTTGGGCCCCTCGATGAGTGATAATGATGAAAGTGTATGGCCATACCCCAATGCGATTGGATTATCATTATACTCAATATCGAGAAAGCATTGAGCAGATACAAGTTGACGTGGACCATGAATTGTGTTCAATATAACATCGTGAGACAAAGGGAGAAATGGAAGTGTACATTTGGAAACGTGAACGCTTACATTATATTAATTGGGTAGACATAATGGCTTGCTAGAGTCCGCTTATGTTTTATGAGGGTCGATATGATCGGGCTCATTGCCAACATAATATAATCCTATTGGGTCACACACAATTGGAATGAATTGGTTAAACCAAAGGAAGAAAATTGAGAATTCCTCATCAGGCATAAGTCATCGCGCGATAGACCATGTCCAGAGGAATTCAATTTAATCGTATAGAACGGATCTTAGGGCGCTTGGGTTTTGTTTTATTTAGATGCTTATTTCGCTGCGCATGGACCCATAAAACCCAACATTGGTATTAGAGCCCCGTTCGTATGGTTAAGTTTGAATTAACATGCTAGAATGTTTATATAAATTGTTTATATGATTCGTTGCATGTTTTGTATGCGGTAGAATTTTATTGTTTTTGAAACAATGTGCCTAAATCGTGTTCTATTCATATTGAATTAAATCTGTTACAAGCTGTTTATATGATTTAATTGCTTTGTGATTAGAATTGATTGAAACTGAGAAATCTGCAAACTTGCAACTCTTGTCACGCGACAGAGTTGGCTTCTGTCACTCGACAGAGTTGGCCATGGGCAGTCTGAGTGGCTCGTCTGGTCGCCCGACAGATCAGGCCTCATGGAAGCTTCTGTCACGCTACATTCTTTGCCTGATCTGGGCAGAATCATTTTTCTAACTTTTTCTTGCTAATCTGTGATTATGTTTATAATCTGATATGTTTATGTTTTAATCTGGTTGCTGTAAATTTCTGGAAATTAAATTTATAGGGCTATGCTAGATTAATTCATTGTTTATGCATGCTTAATTAATTTAAATATGATTTTAATTAATTGTTGCGATGCATGAATTATATGTTCTTATATGTTAAGAGCTTTGTTAGATGTTTAGTTGAAACATTGAATTATAATTTCTTGAATGTTTAGTTGAAACATTAAATTTTGGTTTTCTGATTGTTTATGAGAAACACGTCAGTTTACGGAAAATTTAAAGGAATCTGATTGTTTGTGAGAAACAAGTCAGTATACAAAGTATTGATTATGTTGCAAATCAGAGCTGGTATTCTAATTGTGCATGTCTAGGAGAGTTCTGTCGAAGGAGAGATTTGGTACTTAAAGTAGTCCTTGTGGCTCACCTATCTTCCTGGGAACTTACCTGATGCGCGATTATGATTATCTTTGCTGTTATGCTTATAATCTGCTTTAAAGAACCTTCATTTAACTTTTAAGCTCTTTATGCCAATCCATGATTAAAACACTTGAGACCACTCAGATAGTTTTGGGTGAGCTTGCCATAGCAAGGTACTTTGATTCTATTTCGTTTGCGACCGAGATGAGGAAATGGTGGTTCCTATACATTTAAAGTGGATGAACTTAATTGGGTTATCAAAATGGTTTTGGACCCAAGGCATAAGATGAGATTAAAATATGCTTAGATACATGATGTCTTAAATAAATCTCATAAAAGATCTAAGAGTCATATACGATATGATTGATATTTTCTACCTAATTAATTTTAATATTGAGCGGTGCGCCATAGCGTAATTGAGATTAAATTAAAGTTGGATCTTAGCCTATTAAATATATATTATGCTTATTTGCATTGGAAGGTGTATAATTTAGTGAGAGTATTTGTGAAATAAATGATTTGTTCTTAGATGATAAATGTGTTGATATTAATATGTGTTTATATAGTTTGCATATTTTGTTGTAGAAGTAGCATTACACAATTAATTGCGATTCGTCCTTATGAAGGACAAAGTTCGAAAAGAATGGTACAAGATATTCTGATTTGATCAGATGCTTAAGAATGGTTCTTAAGCAAAATTGTACGTTCTTGACGAATCCATTCCTGCTGAACCCAATGCAAATGTTGCAAATGGCAGATAAGGAGCAACATAAGAAATATAGAGATGATTCCTATGATGTTGTTTGCCTTACTTGCCACCATGTTTAAAGGCTCTTATGAAGAACCTTGAACACATGGAAGTTACTTTTGTTCTAGCACAACGCAAAAGGAAATGTTCCAAGTGCAAGCTAGGCAAAAGATGTACGTTGTGGTGAAGGCTCTTAATTCATGAGATGAAAAAGGAGCAATCCGCAAATGTGTTAATGGTTAACACAAGAAAGGGGTTCATAAAGGAAGGAAAAGAAGGTAAAGCAAAGGTTACTAAACCTAGGGTAAAAGTTGCCAAAGCCGAAGAGGCTAAACCCAAAGTATCTCAAAAGGATGCATTTTGCTACCATTTTAATGAGATTGTCATTGGAAGCAAAGTTGCAAGGCTTATTAGGAAGGCCTAAAAGGTGAAGAAGGGCAATATGATTGCTACTACTTCAAGTATCTATATAATAGATATTTTCCTTTCCACTTCTTGTTCTTGGGTATATGATACCGGACATGGATCCCACATTTGTTTAAATGTGCAAGGAACAAAGAATAGAAAGTTACTCAAAGAAGGTAAATTAAACCTATGCGTGGGAATAAAGCAAGAGTTGCTGCATTAGCCATAGGGACTTATGAAGTCAATTTACCTAGTGGGCTAATACTTATTTTGAACAAGTGTTACTACGTTCCGGATATGGGTAGGAATATTATTTTCATTTCTTATATGGATGATGAAGGATATAATTTTCTTATTGAAAGTAAGAAGTTTTATATTCATTTAATGATATGCCTTATTGTATTGCATATGTCATTGAATGGTCTTCATATCCTTAATGATGAGAAACAAAATAATATTGAAGATATCTATAATATAAATGGGAAATCTAAACCGAATAATATGAACAACGCGTTCGTATGGCATTGCCGGCTTGGTCAGATAAATAAGTAACATATATCTAAACTCCATTAACATGGACTTTTAGACTCATATGACTCTGAATCATTTGAGGAATGTGGATCTTGTTTATTGGGATTATTGACCAAACCACCCTACACTAAGAGTAGTGGGAGGGCTAGTGACTTATTGGTCATTATACATGAGATGTATGTGGACTATTAAGCAGCATTGCTAAGGGAGGATTTTGGTGTTTCATCACATTCACCGATGACTTATCTAGATATGACTATGTCTATCTGATGAAGTCCAAAGGTGAATAGTTTGAGATGTTTTGAACATTTCAAGATGAAGTACAAAACAACTTGGTAAAACTATTAAGTACTTTGATTAGATCAAGGTAAAACTATTAAGTACTTTGATTAGATCGAGGTGATGAATATTTGAGCCAAGAGTTTGACAATCATCTAAAAACTATGAAATCGTTTCAGAGTTGACTCCACCCGGAACACCACATTGTATGATGTGTCTGAAAGGAGGAATTGAATCTTGTAGGACATGGTTCATTCGATGATGTGTCAAGTTGACTTTCCTATTACCTTTTGAGGATATACATTAGAAATAATGTGGTTACACTGAATTGTGTCCCTACTAAATCGTTTCCTTAGTCTCCACATGAGATGTGGCATGGAAGAAAACTTAGTTTGTCCTTCATGAAGATTTGGGGTTGCAAAGCTTATAAGAAGAGAATTGTCTCTGATAAGTTAGTACCAAATCTGACAAGGTTATTTTCGGAAATTAATCTTACAACCGCAAAGAGAACAAAATGTTTGTTGCTTTGTACGATTCATTTCTTGAGAAATAGTTTCTCAATAAAGAATCTACTAGAAGTAAAATTAATCTTGAAGAAGTTCAAGAACCCAGAAATAATATGGAACCAAGAGTAGAGACGGAACCAAGTTCACAATGAGTTGTGGAACTGGTTCAAGATGCACAAGTCCATCATAGATCGGATAGGTTACGATCCGAACTCAAGAAATATTGATTTCTCGTATCGAAAAGTAATGAGGTGGAAGTTATTGAGAATGACGATCCTACTTCCTATCTTGAGGCGATATCCACTTCTAATTCGGATAAATAGTTAGGAACCATGGAATCCGAATTACAATCCATGTTTAATGATCAAGTTTGGAACTTGATTGAGCTACCTAAAAGTGTAAAAACTAAAGGCTGCAAGTAGGTCTTCAAGACCGATATGGATGGGAACGTGTATACTTTCATGACTAAGGATTGTAGCAAAGGGATTTAGGCAAATTCATAGTATTGACTATGGTAAAACCTTTTCGCCAGTTACAATGCCAAAGTCTATTAGAATTTCAATTGCCATTATCACATATTGTAACCATGTGATATGACAAATGGATGTCAAACGACTTTCTTTAAATAGAAAGATTATTAAGGATGTGTATAGTACACAACCCAAAGTTTTTTTGATCCGAGAAATTCTAATAAAGTATGCATGTTGCAAAGATCCATGAGATGGGTTGAAGCAAGCTTCAAGGAGTTAGAATCTTCATTTTGATGAATCGGTCAAAGAGTTTGACTTCAATAAGTATGAAGATGAACCTTGTGTATGCATGAAATTCAGTGGGAGCATAGTATCATTTCTATTGTTATAGTACAATGATATTTTTCTCATTGAAAAACAAAGTTTCGACACTTAAGACTGTCAAGTCTTGGTCAATGAAAGGTTTCTCAATGAAAGATATGGGTGAAGCCGCTTACATCCTTGGAATCAAGATCTATAGAGATAGATCTAAAAGGATAAATTGGTTTGAGTCAAAATACTCACATTGACAAGGTTCTTAGAAGAGTCTAAGAAAGGTAACTTGTCAATGGGTCATGGTGTCTCTCTTAGCAATACTCATTGTCTTATGACAACTGATGAGCAAAAGGGAATGAATGAAGTTCTATATGTGCCGACATTTGGATCTGTCACGTATGCCATGATTTGTACTAGACCCGATGTCTCATATACATTGGGCATGATGAGTCGATACCAATCTGATCCTGTTGAGAACCAATGGATGGCAGTTAAGACAATCCTTAAGTACTTGAAGAAGAACTAAGGATACGATCTTGGTATTTGAAAGATTGGAAGTTACTCTTGTTGTAAGGGTTACATAGATGCTAGCTTCCAAACTGACAAAGTTAATTTAAAATCGCAATTAGGATTTGTGTTTATGTTTATAAGAGATGCGGTTTTGATTGGAAGAGTTCCAAGTAGAAATTCGTAGCCAATTCTACTACTAAGGCCGAATTTTAGCAACATATGATGTAGCTAAAAAGGAGGCAGTTTGGATCAAAAGTTCATTAGTGTTTTGTAAATGTTCCAAATATCACTAATCGGTGAAACTTTTGTTGTGACAATTGTGATGCCATTTGTGCAAACAATGGAACCAAGGTCATAACAGCGATCCAAACACTCACTTAGACGTTTTTCGAGTATTCATAAAGAATGAGAAGATGTTAAGATATGCAAAGTATCAACCGATGATGACATTAGGGATTCACTTACAAAGACCCTCGCATAGGCAGAAGCATGATGGTCATGTTAGGTACATGAGTATTCGATACATAGATGGAAGCCTAGTGCAAGTGGGAGATTGTTGGTGTAATGCCCTAGGCTTTAGTTATGTTTAACTTAAAACCGTTATGTATCATCTTTATCGTTTAAGTTTATTATTTGATTATTATATATTTTGCATATTTATTATAATAATCTCCGTCCCTAATTATTAAGTGAATAATTAGTATAAATGTTAATGGATAATCATATGATGATTATATGCATAGAGATGCACATTAAATTTATGGGTACTTGTTAGTGAACAAGTGACTGGACTTGACCCGTATGAGATTTATGTCATGGTCAAATGTCATAATTAAATCTCATATGGTCACTTCATTTAGTCCCTAAACCTAAGATTATCATGACCTTACATATGATGAAAGTTATGTTTGATTTTAGTCAAACGATATCTTAACACGATATTTATAAAGGCTATCTTTGGCATGATCGGATTTATGATGGGAAGGATGATAAGTCAAGATGGAATTTGTCCCTCGAAAGAAAGATGTTTTGCTTGGGCCCCTCGATGAGTGATAATGATGAAAGTGTATGGCCATACCCCAATGTAATTGGATTATCATTATACTCAATATCGAGAAAGCATTGAACAGATATAAGTTGACGTGGACCATGACTTGTGTTTAATATAACATCGTGAGACAAAGGGAGAAATGGAAGTGTACCATTGGAAACGTGAACTCTTACGTTATATTAATTGGGTAGACATAATAGCTTGCTAGAGTCCGCTTATGTTTTATGAGGGTCGATATGATCGGGCTCATTGCCAACATAATATAATCCTATTGGGTCACACACAATTAGAATGAATTGGTTAAATCAAAGGAAGAAAATTGAGAATTCCTCATCAAGCATAAGTCATCGCGCGACAGACCCTGTCCAGAGAGCTCGTCTGGTCGCGCGACACTTCTTGCCAGAGGCGGTTTACAGCCTAGTTTCCTAATACGATTAGGGCACGAATATTAATACTATTATAGTATAAATATGAGTCTGTGAGCACCCTAGCCGAATTTTCTAAGGAAAAATCACAACAAAGGTTTCTCAATATTCTTCCATAGGGTTTAAGGATCTAGCAATCCTCAAGAACAGTTCTTGGTTCATTCAAAGGTGTGGATACTACTAGAGGGTCTTCACTCGTACAACGATCAAGGCCTAGAGTTCTAATTGTTCAAGCAATCTGAAGATTCAAGTCTTGAAGATCGAAGTTTGTGATTCAAAATCACATTGATAAATTGTTTGATAGCTCAAGAACGGAAAGCAATTAAGGTTGGTAAATTCTATCTCATAGGAATTCAATTTAATCGTATAGAACGGATCTTAGGGCTCTTGGGTTTTGTGTTATTTAGATGCTTATTCTGCTGCGCATGGACCCATAAAACCCAACAGTAACACCCTACAACAGAGGACATTTTAGAGAATGCGAAGACCAAGAGATCTCTTTAAACTAGAAAATCTATCATGGTCTAAGGGTTTGGTGAAAATATCAGCAAGTTGATACTTTGTATCAATATGCTCTATATTTATTATCTTTTTATCTACCATATCTCTTAAAAAAAATGATGACGGATGTCAATATATTTGGTACGGGAGTGTTGTACAGGATTTTTGGAAACATTAATAGCACTCAAATTATCACAGTATAAGGTCAAGATATTGCTATCAAGACCATAATCATCAAGCATGTGTTTTAACCAAATTAGTTGTGAACAACAACTATCGGCTGCTACATATTTAGATTCAGCCGTGGATAATGAAACACAATTTTGTTTTCTACTATACCATGATACTAAATTATTCCCTAAGTAAAAACATCCCCCACTTGTACTTTTCCTATCATCCATATCTCCTGCCCAATCTGAGTCACTAAAGCCTAATATCTTTACTATACCATATCCCTAAATCACTAGTTCCAGATACATATTTAATGATATTTTTAACTGAATTTAGGTGAGACACTTTAGGATTGGATTGATATCTAGCACATACACACACACTATATATCAAATCAGGACGACTAGAAGTAAGGTAAAAGAGGCTACCTATCATGGAACGATATAGGGTCGGATCAACATCTTCTCCCACTTGATCCTTTCCAACTTTGAGAGAAGTGCCCATGGGAATTTTCAAGCTCTTCGAACCTTCCAACCCAAACTTCTTCACCAGGTTCTTTGCATACTTACTTTGAGAGATAAAAATCCCTTCGCTTGATTGCTTAACCTGCAAGCCTAGAAAGAAGTTAAGTTCCCCCATCATGCTCATTTCAAATGTTGATGTCATTGCCTCTACAAAATCATTTAAACAAATTTTTGATGTAGAGCCATATACTATGTCATCAACATAGATTTGAACCACGAGAAGTTCTTTTCCATGTTTAAGAATGAATAAAGTCCTATCTACTTCTCCTCTAGTAAAACCATATTCTAGTAAAAAGCTAGTTAACCTACCATACCATACACGTGGAGCTTGCTTCAACCCGTAAAGAGCTTTATCAAGTCTATACACATGGTCTGGTTGAAATGGATCTTCAAATCCTTTTGGTTATTCAACAAAAACTTCCTCATCTAGGTATCCATTTAAAAATGCTGCTTTGACATCCATTTGAAACAATGTGATTTTTAGAAAACAAGCAATGGCCAATAAAAGTCTTATTGACTCAATTCTAGCCACGGGTGTAAAGGTTTTGTCATAGTCGAAACCTTCCACTTGTGTATAGCCTTGAGCCACAAGACGAGCTTTGTTCCTAACAATGTTACCATATTCATCGGTCTTATTTTTAAAAATCCATTTTGTCCCAATAACATTAGTATTTGTGGGACGAGGTACTAAAGACCAAACATTGGTGCGAGAAAATTGATAAAGTTCGTCTTGCATTGCTTGAATCCAAAAATTATCTTTTAACGCTTCAATCACATTTTTAGGTTCTACAGACGAAACGAAACAAGAGTGTGTTACATTTGAGTATGTGGTAGACATGCACATATACCTAACCATGTCACGGTAACTTATGGGATTTTTGGGTCTTTTTCGTACACCTTCATTCACCTCCCCAATTACTTGTGTTGTAGGATCATTCCTACTGATTCTAGGTGGAGGATCTCTTCTTATATTCTGTTGAACCTCAGTTTCAACTCCTTCTTGATCTTAATATGCTGGACTAGAATCAGGTGCTGTCTGAGGTGTTATCTCAACAGTGATAACACCCTGCTCAGGTTCTGTGTTACTAACAGTGTTAGCATTCGCGGTAACACCAGTGGTAACACCTTCTATACTAAGTTCTTCCAACAGCTCCAATGGTGTCTCTTGAACACTTTCTCCTGCAATACTTGGGTGGTCATCAAAAACAATGTTCATTGATTCTTGGATGGTTTTTAGCCTTAGGTTAAACACCCTATATGCACGACTATTTGAATCATACCCAAGAAAAATAGCCTTATCACTCTTAGAGCCCAATTTTACTAAGTAGTCCCGATCATTGATCGAGAATGTAGCACACACAACCAAAGACATAGAAGTAATGAACTTTTGGCTTCTTACCATTTAAAATCTCATATAGAGTCATGGTTGTGTCGGGTCTTAGAAAAATTCTATTGGCCGTGTGACAAGCCATATTTAGTGCCTCAACCCAAAATCTTTTCAAAATTCTTTCTGAAAATAACATCACATGAGTCATTTCAAGTAAAGTCCTATTTTTCCTCTCGGCTACCCCATTTTGTTGAGGTGTTTTTTGAGATGAAAATTCATGGTGAATTCCTTTTCTTTCACAAAAATTTGAAAAAGAAACATTCTCAAATTCCCTCCCATGATCGAACCTAATTCGAAAAATTGAAGCACAAACATATTTTTGATCTTAGAGTGCAAGATTTTGAATTTTTCAAAAAGTTTCAGTTTTTTCCCTTGAAAAATAAACCCATGTAAATCTTGAAAAATCATCAACAATAACATAAGTATATTTCTTGCCCCCAAAACTTTCTATCTCAACTGGACCCATTAAATCTATATGCAAGAGTTGAAAACAATGTGTTGTTTCAGTGTGTTGCTCATGGTGTTGGGCAACACTATGGGCAACACGAGTTTGTTTCCCTTTGAGACAATCCTCACAAATATTTTTTTGTTTAAGATCAAGACTAGGAATACCTTTAACATCATCTAGTTTAACAATGTTTTCTATGTTACGAAAGTGAACATGTCCCAATTTTTGATGCAACAATGTAGTGTCATCAATTTTTGCCAAATTGTGAATGTGGTGCCCAAGATTGCGGCGTTTTTTGTGTTGAACCGCTTTCTCGTATAAGGGGTCACCGCCTCACATCGGTTTGAAGACATCCGATTTAAATTGAAAAACTGAGTCTCCACGCCATTTTGATTTCCTCAAAACTTTGAAAAAAAAGATTAGGGTCCGGAGGTTAAGTTACCCCTTAGGAAGAACGTTTGGCGTTCACCCAAGGAGCCTTGCCGAAGCAAGTCTTCCAAGATCCATCTTTCGTGCTTGCTTTTGTGCGTTCGTGTGTGGGATGTGATTTGATAAAAGGGGGGGGGAATGTGCCAAGTGGTCTTCCGGACGTATAAACCATGAGTTGGTTATCGCTCGAGTTTCCTTGGATTTTGATATGTTCGGGACTTTGATCCCGTGCTCATCTTGGACTTACGATAATCATTAAGTGACCTTTGGTCATATGTGATCGGAATAGGGACACCTCTTTTTATAGTCCAAGAATGAGACTCTTTAGAAAGGAATGATCTTTGCCCATCAATCCTACATCTTGAGACGATTCGAGCTTGATAGGGACATTTATGCTCGTCTCAAGTGATGATCGGAGATGTAGGGGCTCATGTTTATCCGTTTCTAAAGGGATATCTGACTATTGCATCTTTATATGGAGGAAACGATGTAAAGATATGACCTTTACACCGCTATGCCCCAAGAGATGCTTCAAGTACCAAAAGGGACTAAGGGGAGGGGTATAAAGATTGGATCTTTATACTCATCCTATGCCTTTTTGTGCCTTAAGAAGGTCACTAAGCAATCCTTGGAGAGTGATCCAACCATGAGGGACATGGGGGAATGCATTTTGAAAGCAAAGATGACATTTTTATGCAAACATGTGTAAGGAACACTATGAAAGCTAAGACTAGGAATGTAAAGGGGAGACCTTTATGGCTTTCCTATGTCCTTTAAGAACCATTTAGGTGGACAATCCTTGGAAGCAAGGTCTATGGGAAGGGGATGACATTTATGAAAGTAAAGATGACATTTTTAATGTAAAGATGACAATTTTATATGATAAAGATGACATTTTCACATCATCATGTGAGAGATCCACCCTAGAACAAGCCATTTATGGTCTTATTGTTCATCCATGGGATGGATTCTCCATGAATCCTATGTGATAGGGGAAGGGGGGATATGATGATCTACATAGTAAAGACTTGATCTTTATAGCAATAAATCACATATAATAGCAATAAATGGCAATATGGAAAGCAAGTAAGCAATATAACAAGATGACAAGTATATTTCAAAGAGAAAAGGAGGAGAGATTACCAATGGTGGTGTTCCTCTATCTCCCTTGAAGTTTTCCTAAGGAAGAAGTGACTTTGGAAGGATTTGGAGAGGAGGGAGGTGATTTTGAGAGGGTTTTGCCTTCTGTAAATTCGTGGAGTGATTTTGGCAGAGTGACAGTGAAAAAATTGTATCTCAAAATGAATAGAGGAGGCCTCTATTTATAGGCAGTTTTGTGCTTCCTAATGAAGCCGTGCGACATTAACCACTTGCTAATGAAGTCGTGCGGTCTTATCCTTTAATGACTCAGCCTGTTTCTAGAATCATGCAAGGTGGCATTCTAGAAGCTCTTTCCAGCGAGGGACTACGTGGAATTTTAATTCCTAATAAGTCCTTCACCCCTTGGAAGGTTTGGGAAAGTTCCCAAATTGCCCATGAACTTTAGAAAAGTCCGGGGAATTGCCGGGAAACTTAACCGAAAGGCATGAGCCAGATTGGGGTACTTACAGAAGCCCCTCAGCAACTTCACTTGCAAAGCGAGTGGGGTTATCGATAAAAAGGATCCAATCTAGCGAACTGCCGAGACGGACTGTGATTGGGTGATCAAGGTGGTCGAGTGGCTGAACCTTTGGAAGGCTACCTATGTATCCCGGAGGAATCAAGCCAGATCGTAGTTCGAAAAAGACCCGCTGGAGAATGGGGTGTCATATATGACGAATTGGCTGAACCTAAAGTAGGCTACCTACGTATCCCGAAGGAATTAAGCCAAATCGTAGTTCGGGATCCACTGGGGCATGGCGAAAAGAAACGGGTCCCTTGCTAGGAAGATGGAAGGAAAGTGACATAGGAGGTCAAATAGCTAATCCTACTAGGGATATGCCAAATGAAGGAAGTGACCAATGTGGTCGAATAGATGGATCTTTATGAGGGGCTACTTCACCACTGAGGAGTGGTGAATGAAAAGGGTGATCGCTGTGGTCGGATGGCTAAACCTTTATGAAAGGCTGCCTCACCACTGAGGAGTGATGAAGGAAGAGGGTGACCAATGTGGTCGGATGGCTGGACCTTTATGAAAGGCTCATGCACCATTGAAGAGTGATGAAGGAAGAGGGTGACCAATGTGATCGGATGGCTGGACCTTTCATGAAAGGCTGCCTTACCACTGAGGAGTGATGAAGGAAGAGGGTGACCAATGTGGTCGGATGGCTGAACCTTTATAAAAGGCTACCTACGTATCCCGGAGGAATCAAGCCTTGGTCGTAGTTCAAGTCTCACTAGATAGTTAGGAACATGTCTAGGATCCTTGAGGTTTTGACAATTAATGGAGGTTGTCACCTGATTGACAATTAATGGAGGTTGTCACCTGATTTGACAATTAATGGAGGTTGTCACCTGATTGACAATTAATGGAGGTTTTCACCTGAAGAAACTAGAGCTTACGTCGCTATTGAGGAGATAGAGGTAGCTAAAGTTTGGAAAACTGAAGCGTACTTCACTATCTATGGGATAGAGGTAGCTAAAGCTTAGAGAAACTTAAGCTTACTTCACTATATATGGGATAGAGGTAGCTAAAGTTGGAAAAACTTAAGCATACTTGTAAGTACCCAAATCCGGATCGTCCAAATCCGTCAGAAAGTTAACCGAAATCCGTTAACTGGCCCGCTCCAGGTTAACCGGAACTCGTTAAACTCCCCGTTGCTGTGCCAACGAGACGTCCCGGGACTGCCCCGTGCATCCCGACGTCGAACCGTACTTAACACGTGTCATCTCACGTAAAAGTATGGCTTTCCCTGAAAAACGCATTTTCCGGCACTTTCCGGGGGCATTTCGGACATTTTCCGGACTGTTATTTTAAAAAACGGACAAAACCGGGACCGGGGAACGAACTCCCACGTGGCTGGTGACTCAGAGGGCACGTGGCAACCATGCCACCTCCCTCTAGTCACTCTTCAATCACAAATCAAGGCCAAAAGACCAAAATACCCCTGATTTGCAAGCCAAGTCCGGCCGGACTCCCTGTGCACATTTTCTGAAATTGCCAGCAAGTCCTTCAAATTCTCAAAATACCACAAAACCCCCTGGATTCAGGCAAAGTCCGTCCGGACTCCTACTGCAATTTTCACCTATAAATAGAAATGGCTGTCAAAGCCAAAGAAAGGGACCTTTTACTCCAAAAAATCACCACACCCCTCGGTCCAAACTGATTTCACCCCTTCCGAGCTTCCGTTCTGTCTCGATTCGCGTGAAACCTTCGTATTTCATCAAATACGCCCCTTGCTACTTCGAAACAACCTTTCGAACCACTTTCCGTGTCCCGTACACACCTTCCGAGCCAAAGGAGTCGACCCTAGCCATAGGTATAACTCCCTCTCTCTAAATCTCTCGTTCCATCTCGGTTTACGCGCCAGTCGCTACAACCGTTTCGAACATCGTTATTGAAATGTAGACGCCTCCGTCTAACGGGGTCCGATACGTTTTAGCCCCTCAATCCTCTTCTCTTTCCGTAAGAGAAGTAATCACGGGTTAAAACGGCCTTCCGACCCCGTTCCGTTTACTTTTATGTCATTTACCAATTCCGGATCGATCGATCCGTTGATCGTTATTTAGTTTCTGTCATTTACAAATCCGAGCCGTTTGGCCTCGTTGATCGTCATTTACAAATCCGAGCCGATTGGCCTCGTTGATCGTCATTTAAGATTCCGGATCGTTTGATTCCGTTGACAATGCTTTAAATACTGTCATTTACAAGTCCGACCCGTTTGGATCGTGATAGTATTTACTTTTCAAAGTCCGAGTCTCAACCCGATTCGTTGATCGCATATCATTTAATACGCTTTTTTCCCGTAAAAATCGTTAAAAATGTAATGCCCGGTTCAAAACCGGAGTTCGTCCGTCGAACTCTCTTTTAAAACGCGCGACATGACGTTTGGCCTCCAAACGCTCATCTTCAAACTAAAAGCCGCCATTTGACACTCAAAATCATTTAATACGCATTTTTCCCGTAAAAATCGTTAACAATGACTCGTCCGGTTCAAAAACCGGAGTTCGACCTTCGAACTCCTTTTCAACTCAAAGTCGACGTTTGCCACGCAAACGCTCATTTTCAACTCAAAGTCGACGTTTGCCACGCAAACGCTCATTTCAAACTCAAAACCGACGTTTGTCATTCAAACGCTCGTCTTTTCAAACAAAGTCACCTAATCAACGTTTGACATACAAACCAAGATTAAGCTTGTCATTCAAGCCCCCATTTCAAAACACACACACACACACACACACGATTTCGAGAAAGGTAGAAAGACTCGTCATGCGAGGCGTTTCGGGCGATCTCGTAATACTCTACCCGAAAGGTAACGTGACCTCCGAACCTAACAATCTCTGGTACTAAAAGCTTTTTGCTCGTTTTTGCTACCAATAAAAATGATCCCCATTTTCAAAGCTTTTTCCTAAGTTTTTGCTACCAATAAAAACGACACCATTTTCAATAGCCGTTTCTCAACGTTTGGGCTCAAAATACAAAAACCGCGTGGCAACTCCTCATTTTTTCCTTCCCATGAAGCGAGGTCTCAGACACCAACCCTCCGCGAAAGACAACCGCATTTCGCGCCCCGCGCGAAATCCCGGGTAATTTCAGTTGGCGACTCCGCTGGGGAAACGATACTTTTTTCAAAACTACCGTTGTTTTCTAAAAAGACTTCCGTGGGTCAAACTTTCGTTTACCCTTCCTCGTTTTCGTGTGTGTGTTACTTTAAACCTCGAACGGTTTTTGTTTCAAAGGCATTACATTGTCAACTTTTCAAAATCTTACCATGTTTGTGCATCCCCATTCATGTTTGATTTTCATGCTGTCTTTTGAACTGTGCATCATAATTCTTTAAGACACATTCTGAAAAATCTCTGTTTTACTCAGAAAAAAAAAGAATTTTAGTGACCACACACTACGCGCACTTGCTGCCTCGGAACACCGCACTTCATGTGCACTTGCTGCCTCGGTACACTGCACGCTACAACCCCTAACCCGGGACGGCCTTATCAGTTGCACTCCGATTGGTCTGCCAGACACCTTTCGGGGGCGCACGGGGTCGTCCCAAACATCCCATCCTAGCCCGTGTAAGCCATGCACTCTTTGTGTCACACTTTGTCCAAGACCCCGGTTGGTTTTTGGCTTAGCTCGTGTCATAAAGCCTAGTGTATGTTTTTTTACGCCGGGCCCCGCTCCGAGTCAAGCTCGAGAGTTTGAAACCAAAGGTCGTTCCCGACCCGAAGTCTTGAGCTTTTCAGCCTTGACTTTGACGCGGAGCTCTGCCGAAAAATATACCCGAAGGTTCAATGTAACGCCGTTGTAAGTACCCCAATCTGGATCACCCCCTTTCAAACACACGGGAAACACCGCAGACTCATCAACGCAGTCTCGGAGACCTCTGGCACTCAAAACCCTCTCAAAACCCTCTCAAAACCCTCTCAAACCCCCAACCAAACCAAGGGAGGAGCCTTCCTGGGATAAAAAGGGACAAAAGGACCTTTTGGGAATTTTCAGGAAATTGGGAAAGCAATATTGATCCGTACGGACCTCTTTGCTGTCATAATTACTGAATCCCCTTAAAGTCCACAATATTCCCTCAAATCCCGGAAGAAATGATTACCCAAATGCATGGTTGGTCCGTACGGACCTCTTTGCATGCTGAGTTGGTCCGTACGGACCTTCTTGCATGGGGGACATCATCATTCCGTAATATTCACCATCATTGCGCATTCCCTCAAATCGAGGAAATCCAAAATTACGGATAACCAAGGAGGTCCGTACGGACCTCTTTGCTCCGAAATTTTTACTATAAATAGAGGGCTCCCCCTCCTCATTTTCACACACCTCCCTCTTCTCTCTTCCTCCCTTAGCCTTCTGGCTCCCCTCTAAAGTCCTCTCGAGGCACTCCCGGCCCCTTTCGGATCATGCCGAGGCCTTCCGAGCTCCCTTGTGGTGCTCCGAAGCCTCCCCGAGCGCCTCCCGAGACGCTCCCACGCTGCCCCGAGGCACTCTCAAGTTACTCGAGGCCCCTCGTGGTACTCCGAGGCCTTGCACAGTCTTTCCACGGTGTCCGGCTCTTTCCGAGTCAAACCGACGATCCCAAACCACGCCGAAACTGCGCTCGAGTGACTCCCGCCACCACAACGCACGCCGAACCTCTGCCCGAGTGATCCCGACGATCCCCACGCACGCCGAACCTCCTCGCCCGAACGCAGCCTCGCAACCTCAACTCACGCCGAAACTACGTCCGCGGACAACCGGCATCTCCGAAGCAATCCCGATCCGTGCGGAACGCTACTCCGACCTCAAACACCATTCCCCGGTGGAAGACAGAGGACACGAACCAACATTGGTAAGGCTTCCTTCCATTACTATTTCAATACATTTTCATACATAGCATACAATGTAGACATCCGATACAGCATGCATTTTTAAAAGCACACACACACATACACACACAACATTTAAAGGATATTAGGGGTATCCGAAAGACTCGTTTTACGAGGCTACTCGGGTGAGCTCTAATATTCTAATATTCTCTTCCCGGGGAGTCATCTGACCTCCGAACTCAAAATCTCATCACACAAAAATAGTTTAAAATTATCTTTAAACTGATGCCCTTTTTCAATGTTTTGGGCTTAATAAAAACGGCGTGGCGACTCTACAAAAACAAAAAAACGGCGAGACAGCCGCTCCAACGCGAAAGATGCCAGATGCCGGGGCGCGAACGCGCTGCCTCTCGGATCCGGGTAATTTCAGTTGGCGACTCCGCTGGGGAAATTTTTGTTTTAAAAAACTTTTAAACAAAACAAAAGATTTTTAAAACGATGATGAGGGTCAAACTTTCATTTTACCCCTTCCTTTAACTGTTGTGTGTGTGTGCACGTGCTTCGTTTTTATTTTACAAAAAAAAAAAAACAAAATATAAAAAAAAAAAATGCATCAATATACATCTGTGCATACATTTAAAATTCTCCAAAAACTCCTGTTTTACTCAGAAAAAGAATTTTAGAGACCGCACACTACGCGCACTGCCTCGGTTACACCGCACTCTACTCACACTCTTGCCTCGGTTACACCGCACACTACGCGCACTTGCGCCTCGGATACACCGCACACTACAACCTCAACCCGGAGTGGTCTCGGTTGCGATCCGTTAGGTCTTCCTAGGCCTCTTGGACGCGCACGGGATCATTCCAAACATCCCATCCTAGCCAAGCGTCAACCCACACGTTTGAGTCTTGAGTCACACTCTCTGCCCGGACTCCGGTTGGTTTTACCTACCGGTCAGTGTCATACGGCTGGATACATATACCATGCCGGCCATTTTCTGAGTCAAGGCTCGGAACTCAAGATCCCTTGCGCAAGCAAAGCGATGAAAGGTCATGCTAAAATCTTGACCTGATCTTGATTTCCGAAGCTACACCCAGACGATGTTCCGTCCCGGATATACATCCATGCTCGCATGACACCATGTCATCACGCCTTTGATACGTCAGCCATGACGATATGACCCAGCCAACGCCTAACGTCACAGATCCCTTGCGCAAGCAAGGTAAAGGGAGGTCATGCCGAACTCTTGACCTGATCTTGACTCATTGGCCGGCTCGGTTCACTATTCACATGGCTAACGCGTCAAAACGAACATGACAGGCTCGGTCCTTAGGTTCGATTTTTTCTTTTAGGCCGGTGGAAACCGCTTGCACTATAGGACCCTCGCACAGGGTTGTCCACCACAGGATGTCGAAATACGGAGTGCAAAACGAGGGGCTTATAGCCGCACGGATGGTCTCCACCGACCCAGATCTAGCATAGTTGCGAAAAAGAAGAGCAATCTTTTCCAACCTACCTAGGATTACGAGAAAACATGTTTTAAGTAAATTAAAACAACAAAAAAAAATCAAAAATAAAAGAAACGGAAACAAGATGCCACGTGAGCTTTCCCCCTTTTATCCCGTTAGGCCACTCCCGTGTCTAAACCTTGCCCGTCACCCTCCAAATAACCGAGAGTGGTTGAGAATCCCTGGAAGCCGCCATTTCGATATCGAGGTCACAAGGTCCGATAGCCCTTCCGGTTCAACGGTCCGCACCGTCCGATACTCTCCCATGACGGGATCAACGGATAACGGTGAGGGAAACGGAACCCCGCCACTAAGGAACCTCCAGACAATGGAGGAGGTGCCGCGAGCCTTCGAAACCATCAAGAAGTGCCGAGAGGAACAGCAAGCCTGGATCGTCGACACCTTGCGTCTTCGAGGAACAGATTGCGGTTCCCAACCCGACGGAACCTTTGTTCTCATAGAGGACGAAGATATACCGACTCCCCGGTTTCTCAAAGCTATCAGCGGGGTCCCGCCTCCGCCAAGCTACGAGATCCCGGCAACGCAAAGCGGCTCTCGCTCAAAGCTCCCCTCCGGCATCGGTCAAGCGGCTCAGACATGCCCGCCTCGGATCGATCGGTTTCCGGCTGCGCACATCAAGCTCATTACCAACGGCACACATACGTGCACGCTCCGCCGAGATCCCAATGCATCTCGGTATCCCCCGAGGATTCAATCCTTTGCCTCAATACGAGCCTCGCAACCACAATCAAAAGTCCCCATTCTTACCGGGGACGGGCATCCCGAGCGGATATCCCGACATCTCAAGTTTGCCACCTGCTAGTACGCGGTGGGGCTAACGAATCGTTTCCCCGGTTCCCAAACACAACCCTTAGCGGACCTGGCAATCACGCCCTCAACTTCAACACCCCGGGGTATGGGTTGGTATACACTCAACTACCTCCCCAGAGACTCCCGAATGGCGATCCCATCGGCCAATCCACCCCATCTTCGGTGTCCATCCACGAAAACGGTAACCCACCTCGGGCAGTGATCCCCACATGGCTGGGCGATTGAACAAATGAAAGACATGCAAGGCAAGCTAGCTAGTTCTCGGAAGGACTCCCTCCCGCCTCTTGATCCGAACAAAGTGGTCCCTCTCCCTCCAAAGTTCGGGATGCTTGGGAAATGGAAAAGTTTGACGGAACGAGAATGCCCAAAAACCCACATCGACACCTACGTCACGGGTATGAGAGCCAAGGGGCAACCCCTCAATGAGATGGCGGATCATTTTCAGCATTCCCTCAAATCCACGGCACTAAGGTGGTTCCTCAATGTGAAGGCGAGAAAACCGCTCCACGTGGGATCGAGATCGGTGAAATCTTTTACTCGAGAAGTACCGCGCCAATCTTGAATGGGAAACAAACCGCCATGACACAAGCCACCGAACAAAAGGATGACGAACCGGTGGGCGAATTCTACAAAAGATGGGCTGGAAGCTAAGCGAGATAATGGATCCGCTTTCCAAGGAAGAAGCGGTGGACATCTTCCATTCCCGCCTCAAGCCATCTTTGAGAACCTTGATCGGCCACCATTTCTACCGGATCTCCGTGCCATGGTCAACGCGGGACAAAGTTTGAAAAGACTCGAGTCTTCAAAAGGCAACGGCATCCCCTGCCTCATCTTACCGCTATCGAACAAACCTGGCAACTTCAACTCCTGCCCGACCAAAGGAAAGGAAGCGGCCGAACAGTGCACTACATTCGTAACGGAGCTCAAGTAAACCGCGATCAAGCGGCCCCAAAGAATAGCAACCCCCTCGCTTCCCACGGTTCCGGCATTTAGATAACTGGAAATGCCCTTGGGTCAAGTATTTGAAGCTTTGGTGAAGCGAAATCTTCTCAAACAACTCGAGAATTTCCAACCGAAGACCCTCAAACCCAACATGGATATGAGCAAACACTTTGCGCCTTCCACAACTACCCGGCCACACCACCGACAATTGCTTCGTACTCAAGCGGGTGGTCCGGGGCTCATTGAGGAGGGAAAATTGGAACGCCCTCGTGGTCCCAATACCATCGGAAATCCATTCCCCCGGGCAACGGGGTAAACTCAATAGCCTTTGACGAAACTCCAAGCGAGAGCGGACCCCCTGCAATTTCCGAAACCGTCGGCTATCTTTGTCCCGCTACGGACCGGGAGCGTGAAACCGGAAGTCAAGAGATCTCGTGACCGGAATTCCGACAAGAACGCCCAAGGGCCACTGTCTCCCTACGATCTTTGCCCCCGCCAAGGCATACAAATGGATGGATCGAACGTTCCCCGAGACGAGGCGAGTCCAACGGTAGCACGGGAAGCGGTTTAGCCTTCACGAGACGATGACTTGCCAATATGTGAGAATCGGCACAACGAAGCCCTCCTCATCCTCATAAAAATAGAGATGTTCTTCCTCCCGAACGTCTTGATTGATAACGGCTCCGCAGTCAACATCATCGCTTTAAGCACACTGAAACGACTCCGCATCGACCGTTCTCTGATAAGGCCTTCACCTCGGGTAATCCGAGCCTACGACTCTGTAAGTACCCAAATCTGGCTCATGCCTTCCGGTTAATTTTCCCGACATTTCGGTAAATTTCCCGGTAATTCCCCGGACCTTCCTAGTGTTCGGAAATGTCCTGGAGCAGTCAAATTTAAATTAGAGGCTGTAAGGAGCCTTCCTAATTAAGAAAACACGTTTTTCTTAATTAGGGAGAAGCTTCTAGAATGATGCCACCTTGCATGGTTCTAGAATGCTGAGTCACAATGGATAAGACCGCACGGCCTCATTTGCAAAGAGCACACTGGCCGCACGGCTTCATTAGCCTTATCCAGGCTTGCCTATAAATAGAGCCCTCCTCTACCCATTTTAATCATCAACAAGAAGCATAATACTCTCATAATACGAAGAAGATCCCCCAAGGCTGGCTGAAAGTCCAAGAAGGTGAAGAAGAAGCTCAAGAAGCCATCTCCCTCCTCCTTGAAGACCCAAGAAGAACCTCTCCTCCTAGCTCCGTCCGAAGAAGCGAAGGAAACGATTGGTAACCTCGCACGCCCTAACCTTGCATTTTAATTGATATACTTGCTCATTGCATTCATATATCTTGCTTGGGACTTGGCATTTATTCATAAAGATCATATCTTTATCACCCCCTTTCCCCTTTGCATGCATTAAGACCTCATTTGTCATAAAAATGTAGTCTTTTTCATAAAGGTGCATCCTTTGCACCTAAAATCCCTATTTTCCAATAAAAATGTCATCTTTATGCATCATGTGCATATAAAGATCAAATCTTTCTCAATGAAAACGCATCCTTTGCATCAAAACCCCTTTTTCAATGCATCATTTGCATAAAAATCAAATCTTTATGCATCATTTGCATAAAGATCATTTCTTTAAATCAAAAAGCATCATTTGCAACCTAAAAATGTCATCTTTTCATTAAAGAGTCATTTTTTTATCATGCATTTCCCCTTTCCCCCAACCTTGGAACGGACCGGTGTAAAAGTTCTCATCTTTGCATCGTTCCTTCCATTAAAGGTTCATGATTTCTTTAGGAAAAGGATAACCTTGAACCCTATATCTCCGATTATCGCTTAAGAATGAGTATGAAGCCTTTATACGAGCTCGACCGTCTTAAAGTGTAGGATTGATGGGCTAAGGACATTCCTTCCTAAAGAACCTCATCTTTGACCCAAAAGAGAGTCATTCTCTCGATCACGCAAGTCCCGAGGGTCCCGAGGCTTAAAAATGTGATGATCATAAGTCATAAGATGAGGATGGGATCATAATCCCAAATACATAAATTCCAAGGAATCCCGAGCGACAACCAACAAATGGTTTGTACGTCCGGAAGATAACTTGGGACATTCCCCCCCCCTTTATTTTCAAACACATGCACACAAAGAAAGCACGCAAGCAAACACGATTAATGAAATCTAGGGAGACTTGCTCCGGCAAGGCACTTTGGGTGAACGCCAAACGTTCTTCCCAAGGGGTAACTTAACCTCCGAACCCATAAAACCTTTTTTTCAAAGTTTTGAGGTAATCAAAATGGCGTGGCGACTCCGTTTTTCAAATAACTCGGATGTCTTCAAACTCGCGTGAATTCCAATAAACAAAAATTTTGGGCACACATTCACAGTTTGGCGACTCCGCTGGGGACCATCCCAAAGGAGAAAAGCTTTATTTTCAAAACAAAAGTCGATACTTGGTATATAGGTGGACCCCACTTACCCTTCCTGTATCGCTCCCTAACCCGGGGCTTGGGATAATAAGGTGGTTTAACAATCCCACGTACCAGTATCCCTTTTTGAAAAAAAAAAAATTTTTGGAAAAAAAATGCAAAAAGCTTTTCCCTTTGAGCGGGTTAGACTCCCATCGCCGATTTCATTAATCGTGCTTGCTTTCTTTTACCATGCATTGCATCATTTGCATCTTGGAATCTGTGCATACTTTGAACGGGAAACAACCCGAAAAATAGCAAAAGGAGTGGAACCTGGAAAATTGATCCATGCAGTCGTACGGCTAATCCTCATAGGATTCTGACCATACGACCTCAGTGGCAATTCCACCAGGAAAAATCATGGTTAATCTGGCGAGTCCTGGCACTTGGGGCTATTCGGCTCCATGGCCCGGCGGGGCTCCCGAGAAAATTTACGATGCTTATGTGTTGCATTTTCCCCGTCCCGAAAATCATTCCTTTAAAACACATTTATGAAAATCTCTGTTTTAACTCAAAAGGAACAATTTTAGGAGACCGCACACTACGCGCACTGATATATCTGTACACTTTTGCACGCACGTCCCTCAAACCCGAGGGTGGTTCCAGTGCGATCACGGACAGCCTTACGATGCTCCGGGCGCGCACGGAATCATCCCAACCTCCCCATGGCAGCCGGTGTCGACCAATGCACAGTCCGTGTCACACGTTTCAAAAACCGTGACTTTTGGTTGGTTTTTGGTCTAGTCCGTGTCATATAGCCCAGTTGCATACCCACGTAAAGGTCAAGCCTTAGCTCATAACGGAAGCCAAGATTTTCGCTCAAGCGGAACTCCGCCAAAATTCCGACAAGGAAAAATCGGTGGGATCTTGACTCCGACATTGACTATTGACCTTGACCCGCACGGAATGCGTAAAAGTCAAGACCAAGTCTTTGCCAAAATAAAAGATCTTTCGCTCAGCGAAGCTGCCAAAATTCCGACAAGGAAAAATTGGCAAGATCTTGACCAACATTGACTTCGATTCCGACTCGCGCCGCGTATGCAACGAAGTTCAATGTGACACTGTGTCATCCGGCTTTTGCCGCCCGACCCATGCCTATTATATTCTCGGACATTACCGAAAGTCAAAAACCGTCATTCGCTCAAGCGAAACTCTGTCAAAGATCCGTCAAGGCAGAGAGACGAGACTTTCCCGGTATTGCCTTGACTATAATCCGCATCGCTCGTGCGTTGAAAGGTCCTATGACCCGCTAGACCCGATAGGAGCGTTCTTTACTCTCGGTCGGTGGGATCCGCGTGCCCTATAGGACCCTCGCCGGGCCGTCCACCCCGGGAGGTCGAAATACAGGTGGAATACGAGGGGCTTATAGACGTAGTGACGGAACCCACTGATCCAGGATCTAGAGTAGTTGTGAAAAAGAAGGGCAGAACCCCTTTTCCAACCAAATAGATATTAATAAAAGACACTGTTTTAAGTAAACTTGAAGATTCTAATTTGCATATTGCCTGATAGGGATGGCAATTTAACCGAACCCGATCCGTACCGAAGGCGATCCGATCGGAAAAAATCGGATATGATTTTAATTTTTTATGATCCGATCGGGTTCGGATCGGGTTCGGTAGCACATTCTGACCGATCCGAACCCGACCCGATCCGACCCGAATGCACATATTTATAACACCCGACCCGACCCGACCCGATCCGACCCGAATGCATATACCTAAGTTTGAATTTATACTTTAGCCCCTTATCTTTTAAAAAATTACAAATATCATATATGTATATATAAGAAGATATAGGGTTTTTGATAGATTTAATTTAGGGCTTCTCTCTTCTATGCGGCGCCCAATCTCTCCCAGTCCCTCTCCGCTTCGCCGCTCCGCCGCTCCTCTCTCTCTCTCCTGCACGGCGCCTCAGTGAATCTCCTCCTTCCTCTCTCAGCTCTCTCCCGCTCTTCTCTCCTCTGCTACAGCGATGCGTATTTCCTCCGTTCTCTCTCTCCGTTCGTCGATTTCTTGAAGATTTTAAGGTACCTCTCTCTCCCGCTCTTCTCTCTCTCTGCTAGTGTAGTGGTGGTTTAATTAATTGTCACATATTTATGGGGCACGCGAAGGGAAGTTTTGCAGATTCCCCTTTCTGATTTAAGGAGGAAATGGAGTGCTTTTGTCCATCTGTTTGTACAATTCTTTTTCTTTTCTAACAATAGTTCTTTTCTTGTAAAAACACAACAATATTACAACAATTTACATGTTCCATGTGTTGGCGTTGATGAATATTGTTGTTTTTCTCCTGATATTTTGCTTGTGATGAGATGGAATGTAGTTAATTTTTCTTGTGTACTTGGTGATTATGGTATATTGCAATTTAGTTGGATACTCAACAAAGTGTTGTTAAGTTCAGTTGGTAAAAAATGTTATTTGCTTGTAAGCTGTATCACGAGGGTAGAGTGATATCTTTCAGTTTTTTCTGCCCTTCTATCCATTTTGAATTCTCGTTACTCCAATTGTTAATAATTGTGAAAAGAATTGGAACTAAATCTTGGTTTCGATCTCTTCTGAGTATGAATGTCTGTTATTGTTGTTGATAGACTGTACTAAATTATTTTTGTAATTTTACAGATGTCTACAGAAGATGTTCACGTGAATCCAAATGATAGTGATGATGATTTGCGTATGTATGAAGACAAGAATGAACTTATGAACAAGAATCAACCTGTGAACCAAGATTGTAGTGGCTCTCAAAGTGTTGCAAGCAAGACTGCAATTGATTCTAGCCCTTCTTTGAATGAGAATGATTGTTCTTCTAAAGGGAATAATAAGGGTTTAAGGTCTGAAGTTTGGAAGGAGATGACTAGAACAACAATGAATGGGAACGTTTTTGCAGTTTGTAACCATTGCAATTCAAAACTAGCGGGTGAAGGTAAAAAGGGCACTTCCCATTTGCGCAATCACTTAGAAAGGTGTAACAAGAGAAAGAATAGAGATATAAGACAAATGGTGTTGCAAGGTAGGGAGGAAAAAGGAGGAGATGGTACAATGCAATATCGTCCATTTGTTTTTGATAAAGATGTGTCGAGGAATGAACTTGCTAATATGATTGTCTTACACGAATATCCATTGAGCATGGTTAATCACGAGGGATTTCGTGCTTTCACAACAAGCCTTCAACCGTTGTTCGGAACTGTTTCACGAAATATAATAAAGAGTGACATTATGAAGATATACCATTCTAAGAGAGAGAAATTGGTTGAGATGTTGGAGAGCTTGAATTCTAGAGTTTCCATTACTACAGATATGTGGAGTACAAAGCCAACCAAGAAAGGATTTATGGCAATTACTGGTCATTATGTTGATTCCGAGTGGGTATTGCAAAGTCGCCTATTAAGGTACGTTCTAATTTACTTACATAAATTGTCTCTACTTGGTTTTATTATGTTTTTATTTGGCTTTAATTAGTAATATTTTTATTCTTTTGAATTTAGGTTTATTAATGTTCCTTCTCCACATAGTAGTGATGTCCTTACGGAATACCTTCTTGATGCTTTAATGGATTTAAATCTTGATAGTAAACATTCAACAAAGTAAGGAACTAGTAAAGGAAAATTTTGAATGTGGTACATCTTTTTCCAAATTTTCGGGTGTTGGGGTGAATGCAAGTGACCCTCTTTCGGGTTATGATATTTTCATAAGTAGCACTTCTAGTCAAATGGATGTCAAATCGGAGCTTGATCATTATTTGGAAGAAATAGTGTTGCCAAGGACTTCCAAGTTTGATATTTTAGGATGGTGGAAGACAAATGGTGTTAAATTTCCAACTCTACAAAAAATTGCTAGGGACATCCTTGCTATTCCGGTTACAAGTGTTGCATCGGAGTCGGCCTTTAGCACAAGTGGAAGATTGGTTAGCCCACATCGAAGTAGATTGGCACCTAATACGTTGGAAGCATTAATGTGCACTCAAAATTGGCTTCGAAATGAAAATAATGGTAACTATTTGAATTTGCTATCTTTTCATTTTTGGCAACTTACTAGCTTTTATTTTTTTGCAACTTGCTAATTTTATTTGCATATGTAAAAACTTTTTGCATGTAGGACTTTCTTTGAAGGTGGAGGATGAGCAAAACTTGGCAACGTGCAATGATGATGTTGATGAAAGCGGATAGAAAAGGTATGATGTCCCAAGAGAATCTATGCTTATGGAGTGAGTTATGAGTATTGGCGTGAACTACTAAGCGGTTGGAAATTTAACACTGCAGCCATTATTTTTTCACCTTTAATTTGGTGTCACTTTCAGTGATTTTACCCCATCCTTTTCTGATCTTATGAAGTAGAATTTTAGGCTTCCTTGGATTTAAGCTCTAATGTACTTCTTGATGACCAAATGTCCCAAGTGAATCTATGCTTATCAGAACAGACTGAGGAAAAACCTAATGTATCACAATGCACAAATATTGCCTTAGAAATGGAACAGTTGTTTGAGATTGTTTACACGTGGGTTGGCTTAAATTTTATTGCTGTTCTCAACGCATGTTTGGACTATTAATTAACATTTTACTTATTTTTGTATTTATGTAGGTTTGTGATCCTTTTTGATTGAAGAGGCTATGGGTTGGATTGAAGTTATATTAGACTTAGTGAAGTTTAAAGAATGAAGCATTCAAAACTCTAATTTATGGTTTTAGAACATTTGTTGGAATGTAATGTGTGTGAACTATTTTTGATTTGTGTTTGTTTGGATTGATTTGAGATTGTAGTAAAACATGAAAATGTAATGGTTTGGAGTTTTATTTTTTTGATTTACAGTTACAGCCTTTTTACAGACTGAAAACTGTAGCTTAGATTAAAAAAAAAAAAACTGACAGTTTCGGATCGGATCGGGGTTCGGATTGGAGCTCGGATCGGGTGCATTCGGGGCTTCGGATCGGATCGGAGCTCGGATCGGGGCTCGGATCGAACACATTCGGATCGGATCGGGTTCGGTAAATGTCTTGCAGAGTTCGGATCGGGTTCGGATCAAGCCTGATCCGATCTGAACCCGACCCGTTGCCATCCCTATTGCCTGAGCCTTCAGCCTAAACACCTACCCCGAGTCTAAACCTTTCCTATCCCTTTCCCGCAGCGAGAAAGAAGTGGGTGAGAACACCGGGTCAGCAACTTGTTAGCGCAGAATCCTCGAACGGTTCGCGAATCCTCGGTTTCCTCGGTTTCGAGAGTCGAATGGCCGATTTGAGACAGAGAGCAAACATTGGGTTTTGGGTAACCGGATGACTAGGGAAGAAGAGCTAGCCTATAACCAATGCCCTCCCCCATCTTCATATAACTCCATTACCAAAGACTGTCCTTTCTCGGCCTTATCCAATACCCTGCAAGTCGTTAGGGTCCCGACACCCTCGCTTCCTCTAAATCCCTCCATGGGACCCTTTTCCTCCTTTCGGCAGCCAAATTTCCCTACCTTGGAATCCCAGTGCCGGTTTGACCTTTCCAATTTTGTCAACGCCTCGTGAATTTGCCTACCTCTCGAGATAGCTACGGCGAAGAGTCGGTCGGGAATGAGAATAGGAATGGGTGGATTTACGGTGATAATGACAGTTCGGTAGAAGGAATGGACTTGGAGCCTACGGAAGTGAAACCCGAAGGGCAAGATGAGGCGAAAGCCACGGACACTGGAACAGGGGATGAAATCACTTCAAAGTGTGTCTGCAGCCTATGCAAAGGCTCGGAGAAGGATGAGGCAGTGTATGAGTCCTATATCCTAGAGTTCAATACTCCGTACAAGGACTTGGTAGGTGAATGGAGAGACTTGATCGAAGCTTTAGCCAAAGAGGGAAGTGGGCTCCTCCCACCGATTTAGAACATGTAAGCGTCGCCGAAGCCAAACTCTCATCGGGAAGGGTAGACTCTATCACGGTGTTAGTAGTCACTCCCGAAACTTGGTCGAAGAAGAATGTATGGATGCCTTGGAAAGAGTCCTGAGTTTAGAGGCGACCCCAGTCCCCTTTATGTCCTAAGATGATAATGATGTCTTCCTGGTAATCCCCAAGCCCGGGGAAAAGTCCGAGATACCCCTCATATGGCGTCGAAGTATCCCGACTCGCTTTTGCCCTCATTGGTCATAAGAGCCAAGACGAAAGTTCTCACGAGAGCTACCGTAGTGACAACGATGAAGACACGGTCGAGGTGCCGGAAGGGACAATAGAGGAGTGGTTAGCCCAAGCCAAAAAGCCCGGAAAATATCTGCGACGGTAAGGAAAAGGAACCCGCCATGAGGTTTGACCCCACAGAAATCCTTATTGATGATGGAATTTCCCATTTCAGAAAGTGTTTAGCCAACGTCCAAGATGCCGTCAAAAGGTTGACCCCCAGGGAAAGAAAAGACATGCTTGACAGTGATGAGGAATGTGATCCTACTCTGTTAAAGAAGTTGCTAGGATCGGATGAGAAAGCCATTTGCCAAGCTCCAAAATCCGGAAGTGATAATTCTTGTTGCATGCTGACTTTGAAAAGTTTGAATGAGACTGTGAAAGCTTTAAACGGAGAATGTGAAAAGGTCAAAAAGCCGGTAACCTGGGACCAGATTCGGGAAGCCGCCTATGCTTCCGACAGCGCCGTCAATCAGATCAATCAGCAGAATTGGCCATACGCCAGTAAGAATCCGCCTCTGACTTTGAAAGAATTGACAGAATCCTCCAGTAGGAATGATGACCAAGGAAAATCCAATGTCTATGTGATGACTCGGTCTGGACAGATGAGTATTGAGCAGCCTAGGGGTGACAAAAGGAATGCCGTCTCGGAACCAAAGACAGATAAAAGACCTTATAAGCTAGAAGCAGAAAAGCCTGACTCTGATAAGGAGGATCCAGTCCTAACTCAGTTGAAGTGTACCCAAGCCAATATCTCCTTATGGTCCCTGTTAACCTCTTCATACCCTCATAAGTTGAAACTAGAAGAAAGTTTGGCCAAGACCATGGTGCCCATAGATGTCACCCCTGATGAGGTCGTCCAAATGATTGGAAATATCCACTATGGAAACATCATTACCTTCACTGAATTGGACCTGCCAAAGTATGGGGCTAGTCACAACGAACCTCTTTACATCACAGTCCAGTTAGAAGAGCGTCGATTGCCACGAGTACTAGTTGACGGGGGGTCTGCAATGAATGTCTTGCCAGCTAAGATGATGGATTTATTGGATCTGAAGCCAACGGACTTAAAGCCTTCTAGTCAGACTATTAAGGCCTATGACTCCACTGCACGGTCAGTTTTGGGGATCGCCACTCTCAAGATGTGGTTCGGAAAAAAGGTCATGGATGTTGATTTTCAAGTTATTGACATTCCAATTTCATTTACTGCCTTGCTGGGACGGCCTTGGATCCACCAGATAAACGGGGTAGCCTCTACTTTACATCAGTGCGTCAAATTTCAGTCGAGTGATGGAACTATCACCACCATTTATGGGGACAGTGTCACAAGAGAAGGAACCAGACGGACATCCCGATATTGGAAATCAAGCATGATGATGAAGGGTTAGCATTGACCGGATTCTCCGTAGCTTCTTCCAAGGCACAAGTGTGTTGCACTGACCTCACCACTACTTCCGATGGTTGAGATGTTGGAGAGCTTGAATTCTAGAGTTTCCATTACTACAGATATGTGGAGTACAAAGCCAACCAAGAAAGGATTTATGGCAATTACTGGTCATTATGTTGATTCCGAGTGGGTATTGCAAAGTCGCCTATTAAGGTACGTTCTAATTTACTTACATAAATTGTCTCTACTTGGTTTTATTATGTTTTTATTTGGCTTTAATTAGTAATATTTTTATTCTTTTGAATTTAGGTTTATTAATGTTCCTTCTCCACATAGTAGTGATGTCCTTACGGAATACCTTCTTGATGCTTTAATGGATTTAAATCTTGATAGTAAACATTCAACAAAGTAAGGAACTAGTAAAGGAAAATTTTGAATGTGGTACATCTTTTTCCAAATTTTCGGGTGTTGGGGTGAATGCAAGTGACCCTCTTTCGGGTTATGATATTTTCATAAGTAGCACTTCTAGTCAAATGGATGTCAAATCGGAGCTTGATCATTATTTGGAAGAAATAGTGTTGCCAAGGACTTCCAAGTTTGATATTTTAGGATGGTGGAAGACAAATGGTGTTAAATTTCCAACTCTACAAAAAATTGCTAGGGACATCCTTGCTATTCCGGTTACAAGTGTTGCATCGGAGTCGGCCTTTAGCACAAGTGGAAGATTGGTTAGCCCACATCGAAGTAGATTGGCACCTAATACGTTGGAAGCATTAATGTGCACTCAAAATTGGCTTCGAAATGAAAATAATGGTAACTATTTGAATTTGCTATCTTTTCATTTTTGGCAACTTACTAGCTTTTATTTTTTTGCAACTTGCTAATTTTATTTGCATATGTAAAAACTTTTTGCATGTAGGACTTTCTTTGAAGGTGGAGGATGAGCAAAACTTGGCAACGTGCAATGATGATGTTGATGAAAGCGGATAGAAAAGGTATGATGTCCCAAGAGAATCTATGCTTATGGAGTGAGTTATGAGTATTGGCGTGAACTACTAAGCGGTTGGAAATTTAACACCGTACCATTATTTTTTCACCTTTAATTTGGTGTCACTTTCAGTGATTTTACCCCATCCTTTTCTGATCTTATGAAGTAGAATTTTAGGCTTCCTTGGATTTAAGCTCTAATGTACTTCTTGATGACCAAATGTCCCAAGTGAATCTATGCTTATCAGAACAGACTGAGGAAAAACCTAATGTATCACAATGCACAAATATTGCCTTAGAAATGGAACAAGTTGTTTGAGATTGTTTACACGTGGGTTGGCTTAAATTTTATTGCTGTTCTCAACGCATGTTTGGACTATTAATTAACATTTTACTTATTTTTGTATTTATGTAGGTTTGTGATCCTTTTTGATTGAAGAGGCTATGGGTTGGATTGAAGTTATATTAGACTTAGTGAAGTTTAAAGAATGAAGCATTCAAAACTCTAATTTATGGTTTTAGAACATTTGTTGGAATGTAATGTGTGTGAACTATTTTTGATTTGTGTTTGTTTGGATTGATTTGAGATTGTAGTAAAACATGAAAATGTAATGGTTTGGAGTTTTATTTTTTTGATTTACAGTTACAGCCTTTTTACAGACTGAAAACTGTAGCTTAGATTAAAAAAAAAAAAACTGACAGTTTCGGATCGGATCGGGGTTCGGATTGGAGCTCGGATCGGGTGCATTCGGGGCTTCGGATCGGATCGGAGCTCGGATCGGGGCTCGGATCGAACACATTCGGATCGGATCGGGTTCGGTAAATGTCTTGCGAGTTCGGATCGGAGTTCGGATCAAGCTGATCCGTCCAACCCGACCCGGTTGCCATCCCTATTGAGCCTTCGGCTAAACACCTACCCGAGTCCTAAACCTTTCCTATCCCTTTCCCGCAGCGAGAAAGAAGTGGGTGAGAACACTGGTCGGCCAACTTGTTAGCGCAGAATCCTCAGACAGTTCGCGAGAATCCTCGGTTTCCTCGGTTTCGAGAGTCGAGAATGGCCGATTTGACGAAGAGAGCAGCTTTGATTTGGGTAACCAGATGACTAGGGAAGAAGAGCTAGCCTATAACCAATGCCCTCCCCCATCTTCATATAACCCATTACCAAAGACTGTCCTTTCTCAGTCTTATCCAATACCCCAAGCTGTTAGGGTCCCGACACCCTCGCTTCCTCTAAATCCCTCCATGGGACCCTTTTCCTCCTTTCAGCCAGAGCCAAATTTCCCTACCTTGGAATCCCAGTGCCAGTTTGACCTTTCCAATTTTGTCAACGCCTGTGAATTTGCCTACCTCTCAGATAGCTACAGCGAAGAGTCGGTCGGGAATGAGAATAGGAATGGGTGGATTTACAGTGATAATGACAGTTCAGTAGAAGGAATGGACTTGGAGCCTACGGAAGTGAAACCCGAAGGGCAAGATGAGGCGAAAGCCACAGACACTGGAACGGGGATGAAATCACTTCAAAGTGTGTCTGCGGCCTATGCTGAGAGCTCGGAGAAGGATGAGGCAGTGTATGAGTCCTATATCCTAGAGTTCAATACTCCGTACAAGGACTTGGTAGGTGAATGGAGAGACTTGATCGAAGCTTTAGCCAAAAGAGGGAAGTGGGCTCCTCCCACCGATCTAGAACATGTAAGCGTCGCCGAAGCCAAACTCTCATCAGGAAGGGTAGACTCTATCACAGTGTTAGTAGTCACTCACGAAACTTGGTCTGAAGAAGAATGTATGGATGCCTTGGAAAGAGTCACGAGTTTAGAGGCGACCCCGGTCCCCTTTATGTCCTACGATGATAATGATGTCTTCTGGTAATCCCTAAGCCCGAGGAAAAGTCGAGATACCCCTCATATGGCGTCAAGTATCCCGACCACCTTTTGCCCTCATTGGTCATAAGAGCCAAGACGAAAGTTCTCACGAGAGCTCTTTAGTGACAACCGATGAAGACACAGTCGAAGTGCCGGAAGGGACAATAGAGGAGTGGTTAGCCCGAAGCCAAAAGCCCGGAAAATATCTCGACGGTAAGGAAAAGGAACCCGCCATGAGGTTTGACCCATGAAATCCTTATTGATGATGGAATTTCCCATTTCGAGAAAGTGTTTAGCCAATGTCCAAAATGCCGTCAAAGGTTGACCCCCGGGAAAGAAAAGACATGCTTGACGGTGATGAGGAATGTGATCCTACTCTGTTAAAGAAGTTGCTAGGATCGGATGAGAAAGCCATTTGCCAAGCTCCAAAATCCGGAAGTGATAATTCTTGTTGCATGCTGACTTTGAAAAGTTTGAATGAGCCTGTGAAAGCTTTAAACGGAGAATGTGAAAAGGTCAAAAAGCCGGTAACACAGGACCAAATTCGGGAAGCCGCCTATGCTTCCGACGGCCGTCAATCGAGATCAATCAGCGAGAATTGGCCATACGCGGTAAAGAATCCGCCTCGACTTTGAAAGAATTGACGAGAATCCTCCAAAAGTAGGAAATGATGACCAAGGAAAATCCAATGTCTATGTGATGACTCGATGCAGACAGATGAGTATTGAGCAGGCTTTAAGGGTGACAAAAGGAATGCCGTCTCGGAACCAAGCGAGATAAAAGACCTTATAAGCTAGAAGCGAGAAAAGCCTCGACTACGATAAGGAGGATCCAGTCCTAACTCGGTTGAAGTGTACCCAAGCCAATATCTCCTTATGGTCCCTGTTAACCTCTTCATACCCTCATAAGTTGAAACTAGAAGAAAGTTTGGCCAAGACCATGGTGCCCATAGATGTCACCCACGGATGAGGTCGTCCAAATGATTGGAAATATCCACTATGGAAACATCATTACCTTCACTGAATTGGACTTGCCAAAGTATGGGGCTAGTCACAACGAACCTCTTTACATCACGGTCCGAGTTAGAAGAGCGTCGATTGCCACGAGTACTAGTTGACGGGGGTGCAATGAATGTCTTGCCGGCTAAGATGATGGATTTATTGGATTTGAAGCCAACGGACTTAAAGCCTTCTAGTCGGACTATTAAGGCCTATGACTCCCTTGCACGGTCGGTTTTGGGGATCGCCACTCTCAAGATGTGGTTCGGAAAAAAGGTCATGGATGTTGATTTTCAAGTTATTGACATTCCAATTTCATTTCTTGCCTTCTTTGGGACGGCCTTGGATCCACCGGATAAACGGGGTAGCCTCTACTTTGCATCGGTGCGTCAAATTTGATCAGTGATGGAACTATCACCACCATTTATGGGGACGAGTGTCACGGTAGAAGGAACCGGCACCGGGGACATCCCGATATTGGAAATCAAGCATGATGATGAAGGGTTAGCATTGACCGGATTCTCCGTAGCTTCTTCCAAGGCACAAGTGTGTTGCACTGACCTCACCACTACTTCCGATAAAATCCCTCCTGCCATGAGAATGATGCGAAAAATGAGCTATCTTAGGGACTTGGATTGGAGTAGAAGACTTCAAGGTCGTAACACCATCATTGATGTGAAGGAAGCGAGACTACCGAGATATGGCTTGGGGTACAAACCGAACTCTCGGGATGCCGGAAAAGCTAAAGGCAAGAAAGGTGAAGGGATCCGGCTCCATCCTTACGGTCTGTCTACGACCCATTACTTTATAAAAGGAGGGACACAATATGATGAAAGTGATCGCCGAGATCTCCTTGCAGAAAACCCTTCTAGAGAACCTTGAGAAAGTTAGGGAAAGCCGGCCAATCCCGTTCGAAGAATGTTCCTTGATTTGCCGAGATATCCACAGGGCTACCACTACCGTTCGAGAATGAGTACGTCTTCAAAGGAAATCCGGCCGGTGTCAAAAGGTCGGCATCCAGGACAATGGACTTCTCCGCCTTTGAGTTAGCTCTTCCAAAGATCGGCCGGATAGAAGTTTGCCGGTGATGAAGACCGATCGGTGGGGTTTGCAAGAGTTGTTTGACGAAGAAGCACAAATCCCGAGACTTGATCGACTTCGGTTCGAGATGATGAGATAGTTGCCGTTATTGGAGACGATGGTGAAAGTCATTTTGATCCTCGCACTTTGGTGACTAAGACAGAAATGCCATTGAAGAATTGGGAGACATTCTCGGGGCCGATAGCCGATCGACGGCAAATGATCACGGAGCTTGGATTGGTACCCGTCCTCCTCAACCCGGTCGTGTCAAACACCTGTTGTCTATTCGGTTAGTCGGGAATCTTGAATTCCGAGTCCTCGAGAGTCATCCGAAGGCCTCACGCTGAGGATTATGAAAATGTAATCGATGTCATCTTTCCCCTTATCTTGAATGAAATGACAAATCTTTACGATTATCCTCTTATTGCCAACTTAACAAATGATAAATTAACTCAAAACTTAACAACGGTTAATAATGAATCATTTGAACAAGATGCAAACACACTAAACGAACAATACATTAAAGAAATCTTTAAGCGAGGTTTGAAAAAGAGGAAAACCGGGCCCAAGGCCGAGGAGGTTTTGATAAGTGTGAACTTGGGTACTATTGAGGAACCTAAAGAGACACGAGATTGGAAGCTTCTTCCGGGGTTGAAAGGGGCAGTTGATTGAGGCTGCTTTCGAGAGAATACGTCGACGTGTTTGCATGGTCATACAAAGATATGCGGGGCTAGACAGGTTCGATAGTAGAGCACGAGAATCCCTCTAGCACCGAGATGCCAAGCCGTAAAGCGAGCGAGAAAGATCAAGCCGGAATGGTCTCTACGGGTCAAAGAAGAAATTGAGAAGCTCTGCGGGTAGGATTCATCGAGTCATTGAATACCCGACATGGTTGTCCAACATCGTGGCCGTAACCAAGGCCAATGGGAAGGTCTTATTTCTTTGTGTGGATTTCAGAGATGCGAACAAGGCCGGCCCAAAGACGACTACCCTACGCCAAACATAGACATCTGGTGGACTCCACTTGCCAACTACGAAGTCAAATCCTTCGTTGATGGTTTTGCGAGCTACAACCGAGATCAAGATGGCCGAGGAAGACCAAGAAAAGACGGCCTTCACCACACCGTGGGAACCTCTTGTTATACGGTAATGCCATTCGGGCTCAAGAATGCCGGGGCTACTTACAGGGCGGCGACCGCACTTTTCATGACATGATCCACAAGGAGATTGAGGTCTACGTAGACGACATGATAATCCACTCCAAAGGAGAAGGTGGGCGGCACTTTGTTGACCTACGAAAATTCTTTGAGAGGTTGAGACGGCATTCCATGAGACTAAACCACGCAAATGCACCTTCGGAGTGACAAGGGGAAAAGTGCTCGGAGTACATGGTCACGGAGCGAGGTATAGAAGTTGACCCCAGAAAGATCAAAGCTATCATGGATATGAGGCCACCTCAAACCCGGACGAAGTCAAAAGCTTCATGGGTAAATTGCGGTACATCGGCCGTTTTGTCAATCGGTTGACCACTATGTGCGAGCCCATCTTCAAGCTCATGAAGAAGAATGTGGACACAGAATGGACCGAAGAATGCCAAGACGCCTTTGACCGAGATCAAGGCATACTTAGTGCATCCCCGGTACTATGCCCCCACATAGACGAAGCCTCTTACGCTCTATCTAAGCTTTATCCTGAACCACGGCGGTTGGGGCTATGCTTGCTCGAAGAAAGACTCTCGGGTAGAAAATGCCATTTACTTTGTCGTAGGAAGCTACGGGGGAGTGAGCTCAATTACTCGGCGTGTGAAAAGACTTGTGCGGGAGTGGTGCAGGTAGTCGGCAAGTTGAAGCATTATATGCAAGCCCACCCTGTGAACTTGGTCTCGAAAATGGACCCCATCAAGTACATCTTTGACAAGCCTTCCCTATCGATGCGTCTAGCGAAGTGGTCCTTCTTCTTGGCGAATACGACATCAACTATGTGACCGAGAAAGGCCATCGAGGGTCAAGCATTGTCGGATCACCTAGCGAATTTCCCCGATAATGAAGACGAGAGGGCACGAACCCCAATTTCCGAGATGAAGGGATCTTTGCGGTTGAGCACGAAAATAGATGGCGGTTGTTCTTTGACGGAGCCGCTAACAAAAGAGGAAATGGTGTAGGAATGCTATTGGTCGATCCGAAAGATGAGCATACCCCATAGCCCTCAAGTTGAACTTTCACGCCACGAACAATGCCGCCGAGTATGAAGCCTGCATTCTTTGGTTTGGAGGCCGCCTTAGAAAGAAATGTCAAGGAGCTCGAAGTTTACGGAGACTCGGCCACGATCATCAACCAAGTCTCCAACAAGTGGAAGGCGTAGACCCTAATCTGCAACGGTATCATGCCCGTATGGAGGAGTTGGTGGACGGTTCAAGTGACTTTCCACTACTTGCCGAGGGAAAAGAACAGTTCGCGATGCTCTAGCTACTCTAGCCTCATTGGTAGAGATCCCCGAGGAAAAGCCATAAAGCCCTTGAGTGGGTAGAAGAGAAGCCCCAGACTTTACTGTTGTGAAGTGGACACAGGACCCGAGCCTATAAAGGAACCTTGGTACAATCAGTTACCAATTCCTCAAAGACGGAGAGTCGGCTTTCGAGACGAAGAAGGTAGACCAAAAGAAGGAGTCGAGCCAAAAGCTTGCAAGCCACTGAAAAGGTTGGCTTCTCATTATGTCATTCTAGGAGGCAACCTATACAAGAAGCGGTATCAAGGACCACTCCTCTTATGTGTCACTCAAGAAAGAGCCGGAGAGTTGATGACCGAAGTCCACAATGGTCCCTGCGGTCCTCACATGAATGCGAGCCACGATGCAAGTGATCCTCGAGAATGGGTTACTCTTTGGATCTCCATGGAAACAGGTTGCGTTCAGCACGTCCGAACACTGCGACAAATGCCGGCGGTTTGCCAACCTCAACCATCTCCCACCTCATGACACATGTCTGCATGACGACTCCTTGGCCGTTTGCAACTTGGGGCATTGACGTGATAGGGAAAATATCCCCGGCGGAAGCAATGGGCACGAGTTCGTGTTGGTAGCCATTGACTACTTCACCAAGTGGGTAGAGGCCAAGTCCTACAAGGTCCTCACTTCCAGAAAAGTGGCCCCGTTCATCAAAGAAAACATAATGTGCGAGATATGAGGTGCCCAACGAGATCATTTCTGAGAATGGGGCACACGTCGAAGGAGACTGCGATAGACTGCTGTCGAGAATTGAGTTACTCGCCACAAGTCGTCCCGTCTGAGACCTCAAACCAATGGAGCCGTGGAAGCTGCTAATAAGACACTCGAGCGGATCATCCGGAAGATGGCCACCCGTGGTCGTGATTGGCCCGAAAAGCTGCACCTAGCACTCTGGGGCTACAGAACGTCTGTCAGAACAGCCACAGGAGAAACTCCTTTTGCCCTAACTTACGGGATGGAAGCAGTGTTACCGGTGGAGTTGGAAATCCCGTCATTAAGGGTCCTCCTGGAAAACAGTGTCAATGAAGTGGAATGGTTGCGCGGCCGGCATGATGAATTAGCCACCTTGACGAGAGAAGGCTAAAAGCCATGGAACACACCCGAGCCTACCAGAGGCGAATGGCCAGAGCGTTTGATAAAAAGGTCAAGGCCAGAGACATCAAAGAGGGCGACTTAGTGCTGAAAGTAAAGCCCCCTACCAGAGACAACCCCCTGGGAAAATGGGAACCCGTCTGGATCGGCCCTTATGTGGTGCAGAAAATACTGTCAGGAGGAGCAATGAAGCTTGCAGACTTGGATGGCAATCCCTTTGTCCACCCGGTCAACGGTGATAAACTCCGAAGATACTATGTCTGATAAAAAAAAATAAATAAAAAAAAAATATAAAAAAAAAAAAGAAGAAAAAAAGTGCAAAAAGAGTAATGCCCAGCTAGGCTGAAGACCCCAAAAAGGGCGGTCTAGGCAAAAGACAGGGTTGCACATACATAAAAAAAAAAGAGAAAAAAAATCTTAGTGCAAAAAGAGTAATGCCCAGCTAGGCTGAAAACCCCAAAAAGGGCGGTCTAGGCAAAAGACAGGGCTGCACATAAAAAAAATTATTAGTTCACCAGAATGAACTACGAAGACCTGAGCCCCTTAGCCTTTCTTGTAAAAGGGGAACGTAGGCAGCCATATATGGTTCGGTCTAAACAATAAAAAGGACGATTAAGTTTCCATGAAATGTGTCCTAAACAATAAAAAGGACAATCAAGCTTCCATGAAGTGCGTCCTAAAAAAATAGTAAAGGGTATTTCAGTTTTCATAAAACGGGTCCCAATCAATAAAGACATTTGAATTTCCATGAAATGTGTCTTGATTAATTTCTAAAATAATATTTCTTGTTCATTACAAGTTAAAAACTTCTTGATGAGTTCAAGCACGGTCTACCTCTTAACTCTGCTAACCTGCTAAAAAGATCTAAAATACAATAAAATGCCTAAATAAACTAATGTGTTTGCAAATGGCAATAAGAGGATCTTGAGAAAAGACTTGTCAGTCGTCATTCGCTGAGTCTTCTTCAGTCTTCTTCCCTTTTCCTCGGCCTCGTCGAGTCTTCTTCCTTTTCTTCTCAATAATGTCGGTATCCCTCATCCCGACCTCTGGTATCCTCACTGGAGCCTCTACCAACCCCGTGTCAATGAGCGCTCTCTCTATACGAGCACGAGTCCGCACCTCCTCCCTCTGAGCCTCAGTCAAAGGAGCGACCTCGGACAATCTCTTGTACCGAGCCTCCATATCCCTGACCAAGTCACCTGATTGGTTATGGCAACTCGCCTTAGCCTCAGTCTCCCTCAGAGTCCTACTCGAGTCACAGTCAGCTCCCAATAAAGCTCGACGTCTATCCTCCAAGATAGCCTGAGTCGCTCCCATCTCCCTCTCGTACCAGTCCAAGTAGACAGTGGTCAAGATGGTGCTCTTCCTGCTCCTGAAGATAGCCCTGGGTGGGAAAGCAGTATGTGTCCAAGCCCTCGAGAAGAAAGAGAAGCTGGCTGGATCTCTCATGTCCAATGACACCACCTCCATGGTCCGGATGTCCTCCCAATCACTCAATGGCTCCTGTAAAGCCCCAAACTGCCTGGATACCAAGCAGGGTATGTAGAAGGACGACCAGCAGAATCCTGGAACCCTCACAGCATAAGACTCCTGAAATATCCTCCTGGTCTGCAACCTCCAATGTGGTATCCACCAACGGATGTCCGAAGTGGATAGCCTAGCCATCATCAGCTCCCAGCTACCCTGTTCCTGCTGCCTAGGTGCACCTCTCCGAGAAATCACCCAAGGGCACTGAGTCGGCAAAGCCCCAGGCAAAGCCCCGAGCCTCTCCTGCAGCCACAAAGTCAACATAGCCGGACTCCCGGACCTCATGAAACGGTCTCCCCGAGCCATCCTATCAATCCCATGAAATGTCTCTCCCAAAACCAGCGGGACAATATCCTTCCCAGCCCTGCAGTCTCTGACCATGTCCAAGAGACCACTATGACAGATCCCCACGGACTCAGCAGTGAACAAAATAGAGAATACGCAGAGAATGAAAGCATCCATAGCCACCGTGGTCGCAGCCATATCTGGAGACCCAAACCTGCCCGGGATATCAGAAAGGTCAATCCTATCCGGGGCTACCATCATCCTCTCAGCCTCTCCCAAAGGAATCTGCAGAAAAGATGCAAGCTTTACCGTCACCGGCACGTCTCCGATCAGCGGAATAGATATAGCCTCAATCTCGGGACCCCCAATCAAGGCTCTGAAGTCTTCGTGCGTTGGGACGATTTCGTTGTAAGAGAAACAGTAAACATGTCTCCGGACATCCCAGAACTTTGCTGCGGCTCTCAACAGATCCCAATCGGGCGGGAGATCCCTCAAATGCCATAAAGACTTGATCTTGAAGGAAGAATCAAGCAGCCCCTTGTGATTTTGGAAGTTATATCTCGCCCAAGATTGAAGACCGGATAGAAAATGGTCTCGTTTCCCCCTTTGCAATCTAACGGGATTCTCCATCGCAAAATGATCAAAGATGGTGCTTTTAGGTCCAAAATATGCTCTGGGAACAATTGGGACAAGTCTAGAGTGAAAATGAAATGAAATGGCCAAGCCTTGCTTTTATTCAGAAAATAACCAGCTCAGACAGAACTGTTAGCCGCACGGCTTCATTTGCCCTCAAGGCCATGCCGCACGGCTACATTAGCCCTCTGCAGAAAAAATTCTGCAGCAACCAAAGTTGCTGCCCAAGGGAGTTTTCACCCCACTTTTTCAACCAAAACCTGTACAAAAACATATCCAGAAGCCATTCAAGCATTTATACACCATTATAAATCATTTTGGCCCATTTTCAGCCCCAATTCCAAGCAAAAAAGTCGCCCCAAGGCTCAGATAATATGCAAATTGAAAAAGCATGAATTAGAAAAGCAAATAAAACATAAATACAATGTTTTCGCCCCATCGGCGCCCAAATAAAGCAAAAAATAAACAAAGTGTGCATAAAAATTGTAAATTGTTTGTTTTTGTTCCAAATCTATTCTAGAGACCTCCTAGGCCTCCGATTCTTCTTCATCTTCATCGCTGCTCAGCTCGTAGATGCTAGCCTCCCTCATCAGGTCCTCCTGGTCGCTCACATCAGATAGATGGACATTATCGTGCCCATACTCAGCCAGCTGCTCCAGAATGTCAGCGTTGGGTCCCCGCCCCCGAGGCATAGCACTGGAAGAGTACTCCGAGGCCGATGAGGTAGACGCTGTGCCCCCGACGTGCCGTCTCTTGCGCCCAGGCTCCTGTGCATCCGCTGCCGCCTTCGAAGCGCAGGCCAGCTTCCTCAGAAGAGACCGGCACATGTCCTTCCAGCCCCTATTCTGCCTGACCAGCCTATCGTAAGTGCGAGCTGGAACCTGAGAAAAAGAAGAGAAAAATCTCAGAAAAATCTCAGAAAATCTCAGAAAATAGCAAAAAAGCAGAAAATCTGAAAGCTAAAAAGGGAATAAGACCCTAAGAGTACACTTACAGTGCTATCAGGCGGCAAGGTGTACTGGGGCTCCCTAGCATCGGGGACAGGTATCCTCATCCTCCTCGGCACTCCATGGACCACGTAGGACAGATGCGCAGGAGGGATCGGCGGGTCAGTAGGCTCATCCTCCCCATATCCCTGAGTGACCGCCAGCTTCACTAGCTTCTGTGGCGTCCTCAGGCGCTGCTCCACAAACACAGCGTAGGGGGTGTCCATGTCAAAGTACTCCTCTGCAGCCACGCCTGCCTGGTACCTCTCAATCTCATCCTCTGGCCAGTCCCTGGGCTGCAGCATCCGTGCTGGAGGGTCAGAAGGAGTAATGGCATCTAGTGGGGGAACATGACCATGCTGCCTCGAGAAGCGGTCCCCCAGATAAATGACATCACATGTCAGCCCTGTGAGCCACCTCCTCTGCCTCGTCACCTCGATAGCATCTCCCAGCAAGATCTCTGGATACCTGCCCCAGGGGTAGAAGTCCACTCCATCGTGCCCATCCCTGTTGATGACCGGCCTCACCATTTTGTAATCGAAGGTAATCCGGGTCTTCCCCGTGAATTTATCTCTCGCATCTCCCCTCCAGCGAACCATAGCAGGGAAGATGGTGACATCACTCTGCTGGTTCCAAGGGAAGAACCCGATCACCTCGCAAAACCAGGCCTGCATGTTCAAAAAATCAAAAGGTCATTCTCTCTCTTATAAAAGTCTCAAGACAGGAAAAGAGAAAAGAAAAGAGAAAAAAAAGGAGACTACCTCAAGGGCAAAAGAAAAGCAGTCCATCGAAGCAGCCTTGTTCCGACTGTACATGTCCAACGAGAAGTACAACTCCGCCAATCCGGCCTCTCCCCAAGAGACCGTCCCAATCCCATCAACATCCTCCAGAGAGTCGAGGAGGCAAGTCATAGCTATCGTCCTGCATTGGCAAAGATGGTGACCGATAGCATCAACCATATGAATGCTCTAGCCACCAAGGGCCACATCATTAGCAAGAAAATTCTCGCATGCTAGTCTCGAATCGCCACCTCGACATTCCGTGTCTCCATCCCCTCACTCCCTTCTAATCAGCTCAAACCCGACCAAAGCCTGGAACTCCTCCGCTGTGATGTGGTCCCTCCAAGTCACGGGCCTCCCGGTGAACTGTAAGCCCGTAATAGCGGTGAAATCGGCAGAGTCACCGTCGCCTCTCCCCACTCAGTGAAAGCTATGTGTACTGTCCCACTGTAACTCAGAAAGGGCCTGGACCAAGCCCTTGCTCTTCGAGGTGATGTGGACACCCCTACCGATAGCCTCTACAAATGCATCCAAGCCGGTAGCCCTCACCAGCTGCTTGGGATTCATCCCATCCTTCTCAAAATCCGGCATCCTCTGCCAAAGCTTGACCGCTATCTCCGACGGTCCTCTAGACTTGTTCTCCCGTAGACAAGCACATCAAAAGAAGCGTCGCCCTTCATATCATTTCAAAAAGCATGCATATATTCAAAAGTGCACATATTTTCAAAAGAAAAGCATTCATAAAAGTTTTTCTAGCATAACTTTTGCATAAAAAACGTGTCTTTCATCACTTGAAACGCGTCATTGCTTTCCTAAAGCACAAAATCACAATTTTTCGCACACAAGCATTATTTTTCAAAAATGGCATGCATGAATCATTTTCATCTTCCAAAATCATGTTTTCTCATTGAAAATCAGAATTTTGACCTAGTTCTAGCACAAGGCAAGAACTCCGTCTCATATTTTGAAAAATTCTCATTCTTACTTCATTTTGCGAGAAAAAAGTGAGTCATTCTCATAATTTTCATCAAATAAATTGCACATGCATATTCTTAGCCTCATAGGTTGTTCATGCATCTCAAAATCATTCAAAAAAAAAAAAAAAAAAAAAAAAAAAATCATTCAAAAATCCTAAAATTCGGGTCAAGCCCTAAATCATTCAAAAATTCAAGCAAAATCATCGGATTTGAGCAAAATGAGAATGCTTACCCCAACCGATCGCGGGTTCGTTGATTTATGCTCCCTCCTCCCCGGGTAAAGCTCCGATGGAGGCGTAAGGAAGTCATACTTCCTCTCCGTCCTCACGAGCTCCTTCCTCCTCCTTCTCGCGGCCGCCGAGATGTTTCTCCTCGCTTGCCTTGGTATGGGATTGCCCTCCGGATCCATTTCAAATCAAAGGGAAGCAAAAGGGGTTGAAGAATTTCGAAAATTCTCTCTCTCTTCTCTCTCTCTAGTTCTTGAAGTGGGCGGCAACAAGTGCCCAATGCCCGTTCAAAACCTGATTTTAAATAATCTGGAAAAAACAGGCTTCTAGCCGTACGGCTTCTTTTTCTCCATCTCATGCCGGGCGGCTTCATTCGCTCTGAGCATAAATTACAATCCTGCCCCTGGACCTTCCACTTGGGCATGCAATTTCCGTTATCTTTTAACCAAGATAACATCTTTTCAGAAAAATATCCCTTATCTCTTTAGCAATCAAGCTTTATTCCCAGTCGCCTCCGTTAATTCCGTTATAACGGGATAACACTAGGTGACAACCTCCGAATTGTCAGAACTCTAAACTTGTGCTACCTCTATCCGCGAATAGTGAAGTATGCCCAAGTCATTCCAACTTGTGCTACCTCTATCCGCGAATAGTGACGTATGCCCAAGTCATTCCAACTTGTGCTACCTCTATCCGCGAATAGTGAAGTATGCCCAAGTCATTCCAACTTGTGCTACCTCTATCCGCGAATAGTGAAGTATGCCCAAGTCATTCCAACTTGTGCTACCTCTATCCGCGAATAGTGACGTATGCCCAAGTCATTCCAACTTGTGCTACCTCTATCCGCGAATAGTGACGTATGCCCAAGTCATTCCAACTTGTGCTACCTCTATCCGCGAATAGTGAAGTATGCCTAAGTCATTCCAACTTGTGCTACTCTATCCGCTGAATAGTGACGTATGCCCAAGTCATTCCAACTTGTGCTACTGCTATCCGCGAATAGTGACGTATGCCCAAGTCATTTCAACTTGTGCTACCTCTATCCGCGAATAGTGACGTACGCTCAAGTTTCCCAACTTAAGTTACCTCTATCTCCGTCATAAAGAGATAGCGCCATAAGCTCTAGCTTCCTCAGGTGACAGCCTCCGAATTGTCAAAATCTCAAGGATCCTAGACATCGTTCCTAACTATCTAGTGATGCTTGAACTACGATCAAGGCTTGATTCCTCCGGGATACGTAGGTAGCCTTTTATAAAAGGTTCAGCCATTCGACCACTTTGGTCACCCTGTTTCTTTGTCACTCCTCAGTGATAAAGTGCCCCCTCATAAAAGTTCAAATATTCGACCACCTGGGTCACTCCTAGCATGTCCCCAGTAGGATCAATTGCTTGACCTCCTAGGTCATTTTCTCTTCTTTTTCCCTAGAGACCGGTTTCTCTTCTTCCTTCCCCAGCGGATCCTAATTCCGAACTACGGCCTGGCTTGATTCCTCCGGGATACGTAGGTAGCCTTCCAAAAGGTTCAGCCACTCGACCACCTTGGTCACCCAATCCGTCTCGGCATTCGCCAGATCGGATCCTTTTCTATCGACAACCCCACTCGCCTTGCAAGTGACGTTGCCGAGGGGCTTCTGTAAGTACCCAAATCTGGCTCATGCCTTCCGGTTAATTTTCCCGACATTTCGATAAATTTTCCGGTAATTCCCCGGACTTTCCTAGTGTTCCGGAAATGTCCTGGAACAGTCCAAATTTAAATTAGGGCTGTAAGGAGCCTTCCTAATTAAGAAAACACGTTTTTCTTAATTAGGGAGAAGCTTCTAGAATAATGCCACCTTGCATGGTTCTAGAATGCTGAGTCATTGTGGATAAGACCGCACGGCCTCATTTGCAAAGGGCCTGCAGCCGCACGGCTTCATTAGCCTTATCCAGACTGCCTATAAATAGAGCCTTCCTCTACCCATTTCAAGGACAACAACAACACAAACAATCACACACATACACTCCATAGCAGTCCAGACGTGAAGAAAAACCCTTGAAGGCTCAAGAAGGCGAAGAAGAAGCTCAAGAAGCCATCTCCCTCCTCCTTGAAGACCCAAGAAGAACCTCTCCTCCTAGCTCCGTCCGAAGAAGCAAAGGAAACGATTGGTAACCTCGCACGCCCTAACCTTGCATTTTAATTGATATACTTGCTCATTGCATTCATATATCTTGCTTGGGACTTGGCATTTATTCATAAAGATCATATCTTTATCACCCCCTTTCCCCTTTGCATGCATTAAGACCTCATTTGTCATAAAAATGTAGTCTTTTTCATAAAGGTGCATCCTTTGCACCTAAAATCCCTATTTTCCAATAAAAATGTTATCTTTATGCATCATTTGCATACAAAGATCAAATCTTTTTCAATAAAAATGCATCCTTTGCATCAAAACCCCCTTTTTTCAATGCATCATTTGCATAAAAATCAAATCTTTATGCATCATTTGCATAAAGATCATTTTTTTTAAATCAAAAAAGCATCATTTGCTAAAACCAAAATGTCATCTTTTCATTAAAGAGTCATTTTTTTTTATCATGCATTTCCCCTTTCCCCAACCTTGGAACGGACCGGTGTAAAAGTTCTCATCTTTGCATCGTTCCTTCCATTAAAGGTTCATGATTTCTTTAGGAAAAGGATAACCTTGAACCCTATATCTCCGATTATCGCTTAAGAATGAGTATGAAGCCTCTATACGAGCTCGACCGTCTTAAAGCGTAGGATTGATGGGCTAAGGACATTCCTTCCTAAAGAACCTCATCTTTGACCCAAAAGAGAGTCATTCTCTCGATCACGCAAGTCCCGAGGGTCCCGAGGTTTAAAATGCGATGATCATAAGTCATAAGATGAGGACGGGATCATAATCCCAAATACATAAATTCCAAGGAATCCCGAGCGACAACCAACAAATGGTTTGTACGTCCGGAAGACAACTTGGGACATTCCCCCCCTTTATTTTCAAACACATGCACACAAAGAAAGCACGCAAGCAAACACGATTAATGAAATCTAGGGAGACTTGCTCCGGCAAGGCACTTTGGGTGAACGCCAAACGTTCTTCCCAAGGGGTAACTTAACCTCCGAACCCATAAAACCTTTTTTTCAAAGTTTTGAGGTAATCAAAATGGCGTGGCGACTCCGTTTTTCAAATAACTCGGATGTCTTCAAACTCGCGTGAATTCCAATAAACAAAAGAATTTGGGCACACATTCACAGTCGCGGACGGGCCTGAGAGGTTTTCCCAATTTTTTAGCGGCTTTGCTATTGGGGGCCTCATGACTCGGGAACTGTGCTGTTTTTGTTTTCCTTTCTCAATTGCCGCTATCATCTTTTGGACCGAGCCGAGATCAATCAGGTCTGGCACCTGGACTTCTTCTGCGAACAATTGCTGCATAACCAGACCATCCCAATCATCTGAGGGAAATTCCGTGGCCTTAGCTTTTGGCACTGTCAGTTCGAATTCGGGTTTCGGATCTTCCCGGCGGTAGGAATAGTGGTTGTGAGCTTCTCGAACTGTTCCACCAGGTCAGGCACGCCTCTGAAGGTATACTCACTCTTCATGGCAGTGGTAGCCCCAGGTATCTTGGGTAGGTCCAGGAACATTCTACGGACCGGGTTAGCTTTGGTTCCTCTGAACTTGTTGAGGTTATCTTGTAGCTTTAGCCATCCTGCCGTAGGAGTGGGCTCTGTGATGTTTCCTGGTTGTGTGGGGCCCTTTACAAAGTAGTCAGCCAAATTAGGACTGAAGGGGAGAGATTTAGGGTTGTCGACCGGGACCTTTCCTGTGGCAGCTTCAAATCTTTTTCCCTTTGCAGTGTCCACTGGGGAGGCCTCATATCCCAGGCCGTGGCGAGTATTCTGTCCTTTCACCTCGATGAGTTTGTGAGTTCCTTGTTGGTGCTTCCCTAGACCGAGGCCAGGTAGATAGCTCATTTTTCTCATCATTTTCAAGACCGGTGGGATTTTATCCCGAGTGACCGTCAGATCTATGTTGCACACTTGGGCCTTGGGAGGCTCGACCGTGAAGCCCGTTAGCATGTGACCTTCCTCGTCATGTTTGATTTCCAGAATAGGTATTCCGCCCGTATCTGTGCCTTCTAAAGTGACTAAATCTCCGTAAATGGTCGTCAGATCCCCATTCGAGACGAATTTCACACACTGGTGGAGGCTTGAGGCGACCCCCTTTGACTTGGTGCGGCCAAGGTCTTCCCACAGGCATTGAAAGTAATCGGGATGTCGATAACCCGGAATTCCACAGTATCAATTTACTGTCCAAACCGAGAGGTCTAAAGTAGCAACTCCGAGGACCGCTCGGGATGTTGAGTCGTAAGCTTTGATCGTGAGAGAAGAAGGCTTCAAGTCGTGGTCTTGATATCAAGCAAGCTCATGATCTTTGCCGGAAGAATGTTCATTCCGACCCATTATCAACCAGACCCGAGGAGGCGTCGTTCATCCAACCGGATCGTGATGAAGAGAGGCTCGTTATGATCAGCCCCAAATTGAGGGAGGTCGAGATCTGTGAAAGTGATTATATTCCCGTAATGGATGTTTCCAATTAGTTGTACCACATCATCGGGAGTAGCATTAATAGGCACGAGAGTGCGAGCCAGGCTTTCTTCCAGCTTCAGCTTATGGGGATATGACGAGGTGAGTAGAGACCAGAGGGAAATGTTGGCCTGTGTTTGCTTCAACCGGTGAGCACGGGATCCTCTTTTTCTGTGGTCTCTGGAGTTTCACTGCCTTAGCATAGGGGCGGCGATCTTCTTTTGGTGCTTGATCTCGTGGCCTTCTTATCGCCTTGGGATTTCCTTGGAAGATATGCCCCGGATCGGGTCAATGATTAACTTCCTCATCGGTCGTCTCTTGACTGGATTTCTTCAATCTTGCTAGGGTCAATGGGGAGCCCTTTTGGCTATTGGCCACCGGTTCTGACGGAGTCTAGTGACAGCGAGGGCCGAGCCGCATCTTGGCTCCTTCCTGGGCGGCCCTTATAACTGCTTCCCAAGTCACAGGCTTTTGGGTTTGGGGTTTTGTTGTTGCCCCTTGGATGGCCCACAGAGCTAGGGCGTCCTCCGACTCACTCTCATGGCCGGTCTTGCTCATAGTTATCATGCAACAAGAGTCGCTATTGTCGGGACTCGGCGGCTTTTCGATTTCATCCCTTGGATGGCCCACAGAGTTGTGGCTATCAGCCTCCATCTCATCGTATATCCTTTTTCTTTCAATCTTGCAAGTAGGGCAGCCACAAGTGAAGGATAGGCAACGTTCCCCTTCGGAGTTTGAGGTAGCGACTCGATAGATCTGTGTCCAAATAAGGAGCACCCGGGGTCCATTGTCGGGCACTGGAGCAATTAGAAAGGCGTCATGTGGATTCATAGGTATGAAGGCCACTGGGGAGACGTTCGTGGATCGATAACCCTTTTCGGTGATTGCGCATTCACTGTGCTCGAGCGGCCCGGGCGCTGACCCTTACGTTTGTTATGCCATCCGTTCTTGGAAAAGAAGAAAAAGATCCGATAACGTTTACGAATTCTTCATCTTCCGTGGTGAAGCCCTCCATTTTCGACCGGTGCTTCAATAAACCCTTTCCATTCACCAGTCGAGGTTCTTATAAGGAACGTTGTGTTCTAGGATTTCGGATATGTACGGATCCGGGCGCAGGCTTTCTTTGCCTCTCATCCTCTGGAGTATCCGGGCATTGGCCACAAATGCATCTTACAAGTGACACCTCGTAGGGGTCTGTCTCCATTGGTATCTGATCCGCATTTCCTGGCGGTCCTTCGTCGTTGCTTGCTGACAACCAACCATTGTGCCTAGCTCCCATGGGCTCATTTCCGGCATGATTGTTCCAGATTGTTTCCGGATCTGGGGCCTCAGTTGACTCTTCACTCTCGTCATCATCATCATCATCGCTGTCATCGGAATCTTCTTCCCATACTACCGGGATTTCGGCTGAGAGGGAACGCCGATCAAACCCGTTGGGGGAATATGGGTGCGTGCAGCCGCAAAAATTGTCATATGTTCCCATTCCCGGAAGTGGCAATTGTGACTCAGCTTCTCCTCCCAGAAATTGCGGGGGAAGAGTGAGAGGGGGTGGCACGTATTTGACACCAGGTAGGATATAGAAGGAATCCTCCTCTTCCGATTCTTCACTGTTCTCGGGATCATATTCGGGCTCTCCCAAAGCCAATTTGCAGAAGTGTACTAGCTCCAGACGCTCTTCGGCCTCTTTGCTGATAAGCCCCAGTACAGGCGCCCGCCGGAAGCTTTCTTGTTCGATTCTTCTCGATTGTTCTAACCATCTTGTGTAAATGGTTCTCTCATGTTCTGAGCGGAACAGCCCCAGTTCTTCTGCAGATTCGGTTTTCCCTTTATCTCGAGAAATAGCGGGCCTCGTATTCTTGCAAGGAGTCTCGACATTAGACCAAGATGGGTTGATTCGTTCGATATCCTCGAGGCCGAGGGGAATCCGAATTCGGGATCCTCGACGAGATTGGCCACGGGTATTTGGGGACCTTCATCGCATCTTCTGGGCGTGTGAAGATTCTCCGCATTCAATCATATTCACTCGATTATGGTTCCGCGTAAGGGCCGGATTTTTGATCGTGTTGGGCCCCTCGGGGCCTTCCAATTTTCCTTGCTCTATTAGCCCCCGAATTGCCTTTTTCAGAGTAAAGCGGTTGCGGCCGATGTCCGTGAGCTTGATGAAAAGCACAATACTTTGTAGTATCCACGGGAGCATTCGGATTTACGGGTTGGAAATTTTCCAAAGGCCACGGCAAGCCTTCTTTCACCAAATTCCCCTAAAGATGTCATTCGGGGGCATTCCAAAGTTTTCGAGATTTATGACCCGCGGTTTGGGCTCGGCTGGTTTCCCCGGGAGCAAAAGGAGTCGTGTTATTGCATTCCTGTCCCGCATAGTTAATCATCTCTTTGCCTTTAGCGAAGGCGGGGCGGTGTTTGCGGGAGGAGCCCGATATCTCGTAGGCGTGCAGCAGCCGGCTGTTGCCGATTGTAGGCCTTTTCAAACTTAGCTGCAGAGTTAACCATGGCCCGTAAGTCTCGAGTATGGGAAGTGACCGAGGAGGCTCTCGAGATGTGGTTTCAAGCATGACCGGAAGATGTCCAGCTTGTTCCTCTTCGGAAGGAGGGATGGCCATTTCACCGAGTTTCGCATTCCACCGCTTGTAGAAGTCCCCAACATTCTCATCAGACGCCGCACCGTTGTTTGTAGGTCAACCCTATTTGTTTCCCATTCCAAGTTGGCCTTATATTTTTCTCGTGAAAGCATTGGTAATCTGGTCCCATGTAGCCACGGCTTCGTGTTTCAAACGGAAGAACCACTTTAAGGCACTTCGACTTCAAGGATAGATCGAAATAGTCGGCCCAACCGCTGATTGGTACATCCTTTGGCTTTCATCGCCAAGGTATACGTGTCCAAATGGGTTTTCGGACATGCGGTCCCATCAAAGAGATCCAGATTTGGCATCACGAATTTGTGGGGCAGAGGAACAATGGAGTCCGGGTGCAGTAGGCCGGAAGGCGTACTTCTTGGCGGTCGGTTCGCCGATCTGCGCTTTCATTTCCTTGTGTTGTTCCATGAACCAGCCGGATGAGGGTCTTGTGGCGGAACCATGGCATTCAAGTTAGTGGCCGAGCTAGAGAGAGGAGCTACCACCGGAGGCGGCGGGTGGAGGGAATGGCCGATCCGGGGACGTAGGTGAAAACCTCCGTCCCGGGCCGAGTTACCCTGGGAGCATGAGTAGGAGCCTGAGCAAAAGGGTAGAACCTTGCGGCTTGCTTTGTTGATTTTCAACCGGCAAAGTAGGTGGGGGCAGCCCGATGTAGCCGGATAACTTGGATTTCCAGTGGGGCCCGTAAGTAGGCTTGAGTGCGGGCCGTCCCGGATTGTTGAATTGCATGGCCGCTTGTGGTGAAGGTGTGTAACCGGGGGAGTACTGCGGTCTGGTGATTCGGATGACACCGGGATGGAGGCTTGGTAACCCATAGAAGTCTGAGTGAGGAATGGATTTGTGTGAGGAGCAGTGAACTAGTACTGTTCGAGGAGGGCTCTGACCGCGTGGCCCCGTAACCAAGTTGCGGCGGCATTCCGAAGCTGCGGCATTCTTTGTGAGGGTCCGGATTGATCGGTTCCGAACTGAGGAGGGATCCCGATTAGCTGTGGCATTCCGAGATAGCCCCAACCATGAGAAGACATTCCGTACTGATTTTGCCCCCTGTGAATACCCCGTCCCGATGCAACGCGTATTCGGAAGTTTAAAATAAATAATCATATAATGTCGAATCGAAATGGGATATTCATTTAGTGACACTCGATTTAAACCATATTAAAAATATTAGTTTAATTTTGAGAGTCGCCACGCCACTTTGATATAGCCCAAAGCTTTGAAAAAAGGCTAAACATGTAATTGGGTTCGGGGGTCAAGTTACAACAGAAGAAGAAACGCTATCACTCCTATTGCCCGACGAATCGGTCTTTCTAGCATGTGGGGTGTTGGTTGTGTGCGGTGTTTACAGGAATAGGTAGAAGAAACGGGATCATGCATAAGGAGGAGGGGAGAGAAAGAATTAATTGATGATCACACCCTAGAACCTTTGAGTTAGGCCCTCGGAAGGTGCACTAATCAACGTTCATCCTTGGGGGATTGTTGATCATGGGATAATTATAACTAAGGTGGAAGGAAAGAGATAGTTCCTAGATCCATTGGGTTTCTTTGGGCGAAACCTTAGATCATCCTCGGCTATGCACAATTAAATATATTAAAACAACCCTAAATCTAGCATATATGACATAAGCAAGAAATAAAGTAATTTAGAATATGCTAAGCATGCAAACAATAATAATAATAATAAAGACAATAATAATAAAGAACAACAATATTAAAAAGAGAGTCTTACCAATTGTAGCAAGACTTTGGGGTCGAATCTTGGCGATTCGAAAGGAAAAAGAAGAACTGAGGGTAAAGCAAGTGTAGTCTCGCTTCTCCCGTATGAAATTGTGTATGAATATGGGGAGCCGGGCACCCCTATTTATAATACCTCGGAACTTGGGCTGGGCCTCTAAAGGGTCGATCGGCACTAGGGCTGAAGAGTCGATCGGCTCTATATAAAAGGGTCGATCGGCTCTACCACGGGTAAAGGGCCGATCGGCACTTCTGCCTGGCGTACCTTCCAAGCTGACAGTGACGGCGCAGGTACGGACGAATTAAATGAATTAGGGTTTTTTAGGGTTTCGCTAGGGTTTCTTATTAATTAACCGGGCCAGGTGTTTGGAATACCCTTTTTTCGGATCGGGTACTAACAGTAGCCCCTCGGCGACGCTTCTTGTAAGACAAGTAGGGTCGACGATAAAAGAATAGGATCCGTCCTGAAAAAAGGGATTTCAGGAGGTAAGGAAAGTGACCTTGTGGATGTGAGGATTGGACTCGAGCTGAGTCGCAAAAGGACGACCAGGTAGGTCAAGTGGCTGGACCCACGTCGGGCTACCTACGTATCCCAAAAGGAATCAAGCCAAGTCGTAGTTCGAAAGAGTGGGCGTTTAGTACCCGAGAATGGCGGACGTGCAGCGTCTCAAGCCGAAGATGCGATTTGTGGCAAGGCTTCGGGGATCGAATCTAAGGGCGATTCGAATAATATTGAGAGATGTACGGAAAGGAGAATCAAGTATAGTCTTGCCTTCTCCGCGGGAAAATATGTTGTGTGTGGAAAGGAAATTCAAGTATAGTCTTGATTTTCCCCTTGAAAATTGTATGTGATAGAACAAATCAAGTGTAGTCTTGATTTCTCCGTGCCGAGAGAAAGTGTATGGGGCAATGTGGAAAAAACTGAGTGGGAATCAAAAGCCAAGCATTTGACTTTTGCGGGAGTCATCCCGAAAAAATATTAATTTAAACAAAAAAGTTTGGAATTATGAAATAAATTAAAAAAGAGGAATTATTTTAAAAAGGGTTTTTTGAAAACGGTCATTTTTGAAAATGGGGGGATTTTTTGAAAATGGAGGATTTGTTTTGAAAAAAGGGGATTTTCTTGGAAAGGGGAAGAGGTTATTAAATTAACCGGTCAACCCACTCTGACCGAGGAGACACGCGTCAGGCGGAGAGGCTGAAGGGCCGATCGGCCCTATGCTCTGATTGGCTGAGGACGCTGGACGAGGATCGGGGTCGCCAGGAGGAATCCTGGCCGTTCGATCAGGCGAAAGAAACACAAAAATGGGAGGGCCGATCGGCCCTTGACTCCCATTGGCCTAAAAAGGCGGCCGATCGGCCTTAAGAGTTGCGTACTCTCCTTCTCCAACACACCTTCTTCTTCTTCTCTGAATTTCTTCCTCTCCGTCGAGTCCTTGAAGGTTTTCGCCGGAAAAACTTTGATTTGTGCCGAGATTTTTGCTTTGCCATGGATCCCGACGTCGCAGCTTTGGAACGATTGCTCAATCAACCGGATTATTCACCATTGGGCTCATACACCGGAGGTATAGGTGGTTTTCATGGTTATGGGGGAGGAGTTGGAGCTAGTGGACACGGCGCCGGGGGTAGCCGCGGTTCTGACAGCTTTAGAGGCGGTTTTGGTGATATGGGTGGTGGTTTTGATGGAGGTTATGGAGGTTATGGAGGTGGCAGCCATGGCGGCAGCGGTGGTGGTCACGGTGGTGCTGGTGGCGGCAGCCATGGCGGTGATGGCGGTGGGTATGGCGGCAACGATGGCGGCCATGGCGGGAATGGTGGAAATGATGGTGGAGATGATGATGAAGAGGAGGTTGATGTTGATGCCGGGGAGAGTGACCGGAGTGACGCCGGCGGGAATGCTGAGGCTAGGAGGCGGCGAGCTTCGCGTAATTATCGGCCTTCGAGACTGTTCTTTCTGTTACACAACCAGTCGGACTTTTACGCGGGCCTGAATTTTCATGGATCCATTTGGTCTTCGCTCCGCGTCGGGATGAAGGTACAACTTTATTTAACAACATAATAATTGATACATGTGCAAAGTGTTTTATTATTTTAAAATGCGAGTAATGACACATACTGTGCTTTGTGTTTACTGCGAGATGAAGAAGATGAAGGGACGTAGTTCCCTTAAGGCGGTCGGTGAGTGTGGGCGCTTTTGCCGGCGGTGAGGGTGGTCCTCGCGAGATGGTGTGGAGCTTGGGGTTGGGCCCCTTCTTTGATATGGTTTCACCGATGGGTCGGACCAGGAAGTGTAATGCGTGGTGAAGGTGTGTCGTGAGTTTTGGTGGGACACGACACATACTTTTCATACGAGTTGGGGTGAGACTACGATCACTCCTACGGCTTCGCCGTCCTCACCGGGCTGAGATTTACGGATGTAGTGTTGCCTTTTGATGAGACCCTACACTCGATAAGGCTCGTCGAGATCCAGTGTTTGGCGCTAGCGTTGGCCCGAGCAGAAATTTCGGTGTTGACGCGGGGAAAAGCCGTACAAGCTTGTTGAGGCTGCTATCGATCGGTACGTAGTCGGTCGGTATGGGATGGACGCACTTGTCAGGGATTCCTTTGGTACGACTTATCGGTGGCCCTCTTTCCCAACTCGGGCCCGGTGTGCCGATTCTCTTTATTGGATGCTTTGTCGACTTGGACTTAGTGCGGTATATTTCTTGGGGAGGGGCGGCTTGGCCGAGCGTAGGGCCCTTGACAACTGTCTCGAGGTCCAACACCTCTTCTTTTGATGCTTTTCACTTTGTACTTGGAGGTATGCTAACTCTTGTCATTCTCATTACCCCTTACTTGTCACTTGTTTTTTTGTCTTTGTAAATATACGCACTACGTCTTTTGTAGGCTTGGGTTTATGAGATCTTCGGCGTTGCGCCGTTCACCTTACGGGACCAGACTCGGGATGTGCCCGTCTTGCGGTACTGGAGGAAGGAAAACCGGGTTGAGGGGTATCCGAAGACGGTTCGTGAATACGATTTGAGGGCCGTGTTTGATGGTCCCAGTAGACTGAGCTTTTACTCTTCCCTTGGACCCCGAGGCTTCGAGGCCGTTGGTGCCGTTCGGGATGTTACTTGCTTCCCTTGAGGCTAGCTGGTTGGATTGCTTGCCGATGAGATGTATGCAGGTGAGCGGGTGTCGAGACAGCACCATGCGTGGGCTCCTCTTTATGCGCCACAGCACCCTCCCAAGAATATGTGGTACCCGGACCGATTGCCGAGGAGGATGGAGTATCTATATGGGGTCCCTGCTTATCACTTCCGCCTTGACATGCCTTATATAGATTTTGTAGCTCTTTTTCTGAGATCACCGCAGGTGGTGCGGCGGGCTGCTGCGGATGCCCAGGCTGCTGGTATGGGGGAGCAGGATCCGGTTATCCCCGAGCCGATGGGTGTTGCACCTCCCGAGATAGTAGATATGCCTCCCTTTCCTGATCATTTCTATGTGCATATGGCCGATGGGGAGGTGCGGGTAGACTTGACTCCTACGGAAGCCGATGAGGTGGAGGGTGCCCAGCTTCCTCCCGGTGGTGCTGGCGGGGTATGCCTTTTACCTTTCCTCTTCATGTACTGGTACTTATGCTTTAGCTGTGATGTAACTCTCGCCCTTGATTTTTGCAGGTTACTCGGGAGTCTTATGTGCGGTCAGTGAGGCACAGCAATGTACTGACCCGTCTGCTGAGGAGTGCAGTGGCGGCGCTTTCTTGCCAATCCCGGAGATCAGTAGATGTGGATCCGGCACAGTGGAGACAGCGCTCCCAGGGTGAGGGTAGCTCGACATCCGGGTTTTCTCGCGGTCGTGCCTCGACATCCCGTCGGGGTCATTAGGATTTTTCTTTTTTATGTAGTACCTGTTAGAAAAAAGTAGGAGCATGCAGACTCTAGATTTTATGCTGACTCACTGATGAATGCTTTATGTAATGGATTTAATATATATAAAAGTTAGTCTTTTCTATTTATGTACATTTCTATTTTTGGACGTTATCTATTTTTGTACACTGCATTGGACACATGAGGACAAAATAAAATAAAGAAAAAATTGAAAATAGAAAATAATAATAAAAAATAAAGAATAAAGATAAAAAATAAAATAAAAGAACAAAAAAGGGTGGAGCCTTGGAACTGCTGAGGCTGCTGAAGTTGAGCCGTCTTCTGGAGAGACCAAAGAGTCGATCGGCCCTAATGAAAAGGTCCGATCGGCCCAAAATTAAAGGTCCGATCGGCCCTATGCTGAAAAGGCGGCGGTTGTTGCTCTGAGTAATGGGCCGATCGGCCCTCCTTTTCCTGCACGGATTTCTTTACTGTCCTTTTCCTGTACGGATTCCCATACCCAAAACCTATAAATAATTCCCTTTGTCAGCCGACGGTTATAAAACACAATTTTCTCTCTTCTTCGTACTGTTTTCTTTTTCCTGCCGTGGACAAACACAATGAATTCTCATCCCTCTGTCTTGATGGAGAAGCAAAACAATTTTGAGAGTGATTTGGCCGTTTGGGTATCCAAGGTACCTCGCTCCGTTCGTCATGCTTTTGACAAACGTTTTGGGGTAAAGTGTATTTGGTCCCTTTTGCCCATGCATCCTAATTGGAATCTTTTACATGCTGCCGCTGCTTTTTGGGACGAATCCAATCACGTTTTCAACTTTTCTTACAACGAGATTACACCCACTTATGAGGATTTTCTTGCTTTGTGTGGAGGGGATGATGTCAGTTTGATAGCGGTTCCGCAGGATCGAGTTCAGTTGGTGACAAGGGTAGCCAAATTTCTGCGCATCCCTACAGCTGTGGCTAGAGGTTTGGTTGAAGGTGTAGACATAGATATCTGTGATTTGCCGGGGAGATTTGCTCATGGTGATGACTTCGACTCGGATTTTGCTTTGGATTGCCTGGCCCTCTGCTTATTTTCCAAGGTTCTGTTTTCTCCTTACGTGGGGGTAGCTACCAGTGGGTGTCTGGATATGGTTGATCAGGCCCGTTCTGGGAGGAGCATCATTCCGGTTCTCTTGGGCGAGACACTCCATGGTATATCTCAGATAGCTAAGGGTGCTCCGCTTATGACTAGGGGCAGTGCCAAATTACTGACCACGTGGCTCGAGGATCGACTTTTTGTTCTAGAGATTCCCCCTTCGAGTGTTAGGCCTTGGTTTCATGGTTGTAGGAGGAAGATTGATCCGCTTTCCGGCTTGTCAGAACGGGAATGGAAGATGTATTTGGCGGAGGTGGATACTGCTAGGATTCATTGGCGAGTACAGCATTGGGGCCTCTCCTTCATTCGGAGCCTTCAGCTTGGGCAATGCCTAATTCGTGTACCAGCTTTTGAGACCACCACTTTTTATTATGCAGAGCGGGTACTTCGGCAATATGGCATGGAGCAGGTCCGTCCTCAAACTTGGGGAACTTCTGAGTTTGATGATTACGCCAAAGTCCTCCCGATGGACGTTGGTGTTTCGGTTTGATGGTAAGCTTATGGAGTTCTCATGGGATGCCACGAGTCTATCTTGCACGGCGGACCCTTAGCACTCATTTGTCGCATGCTTATTTGACATGGTATGAAGAAAACTTGGGACCGATGAGGAGACTTTGTATGACTTGAGACGGAGATTGGTTCCTAACATATCTTCGAGCCGTTTTCTCAGAGACAGGGAGGCTTTGGGGATTTCTCTAGACACAGTGGAGGAGAATCCTCCCAAGAAGATGGAGCGGAAGTTGAAGGGTAAGGCGATCGAGGAGGTTCCCCCATTGAAGAAGAAGTATTCGCCTTATTTTAAGAGAGAGAATAAGAAGAAACCGACTCGACGAGCTGCCAAGAAGAAGAAGGACGGAGATGAGGGGCCTAGTGCCAAGGAGTAGACCTTATATGTCCGAGTATCCACCCACAGTCATATGCAGACACATTAGTTATTTATTTTGTCTTTTAATTTTTTAGTTTCTTTTGCAAGTTATTTAGTCATTAGTATAGTCGAGCTTAGACTCATCAAATAAGTGTAATCATGCATTGATTGTGGGAATGAAAAAGTTTTATTGCTTTAGTAAAACAGATTGGATTTTTTTTTTTTTTTTTTTTTTTGGACCGCGCCGATTAAGAGTGCCTACGTTCCCCTTTTACAATGAGAACCAAGGGGCTCAGGTCGTCGTAGTTCATTTTCATCAAGCTACTATTTTTAGAAAGGGAAGATAGAAGCGGGACAATTTTTATTTTATTTGCTCTAACTTTTGCCTAGACCGCCCTTTACGGGTTTTCAATCTAGCGAGCTTTTGAACGCACCCTTTCTTTTATTGCTAGACCGCCCTTTGCGGGTTTTCAATCTAGCGGGCTTCTTTTTGCGTTTTTTTTTTTTTTTTTTTTATTTAGAGGGGAGGAAGAGCTTAATCATAGTAGCGTCTGAGCTTGCTGAGGTTGGTGTGCTCCTTGGATTCGTTGCCATCCAAATCTGCCATCTTACCTGCTCCACCCGAGAATATCTTCTTAATCAAATACGGGCCGGTCCATGTAGGGGCCCACTTCCCAAGTGGATTGAACTTATTGGGAAGTTCTTTGTCAAAACCAAATCTCCTTCCTTAATGTCTAAGGGCTGCACCTTTTTGTTGAAAGCCCTTGCTTTGTCCGTCTTTGATAGGCTCGGATGTGTTCCATGGCTTTGAGTCTGCGCTCGTCAAGTGTGGCCAAGCTGATCATATCGGCTGCGGAGCCATTCAACTTCGCTACTTGATTTTCTAATAAGATCCTCAAAGACGGGACTTCTAACTCAACCGGGAGTCTTGCCTCCATCCCATATGTCGAGCAAAAGGAGTTTCGCAGTAGGCATGTACGAACGGAAGTTCTATATCCCCAAAGTGCTAATGGTAATTTCTCGGGCCGAGTCCCTACCTCGAATTCTTTGTCTTTCGATTATACGCTCAATCGTTTTGTTAGGCGCTTCTTGCTCCGTTGGTGCGAGGCCTATAAGGGAAGACTTGTGCCGGGTAATCTTGAACTGCCGATGTAACTTGTCACAATCTCCGCCGAAGTGGGACCCGTTGTCCGAGATAATCTCATTTGGTACTCCATATACGCACATGATGTCCTCCTTAATGAAGCTGTGCCACCTTCTTGGAAGTCGACACCTTGTAAGATTTTGCCTCGATCCACTTGGTGAAGTAATCCACGGCCTACTAATACAAAACAATGCCCATTGCTTCCGGCGGTGTAATCTTGCCAATCACATCAATCCCCCATGTCGCAAATGGCCAAGGGGTTACCATGCTATACAACTCGTGAGGGTACATGGTTCAAATTGGAACACATTTGGCATTTGGGACATTTTCGCACAAGCTGGATGCGATCGGCTTCTATAGTGACCCAATAATAACCCAACCGTGTGATTTTACGTCTCAACATTCGGCATTCATGTGTGGACCGCATAAGCCATCGTGTACTTCTTCCATGATCACTTACGCTCGTTTCGCGTCTACACAGAGTAACAGGAGACCATCGTAGTGCCTTTTGTACAACATATCATCTAGTAGAACAAACTGTCCCGCCAATCGTTTCAATGCCTGCAAGCTTTTGGCTTTCACGTCACCTAGAAAAGACACATTACCCTTCTTGAGATATTCATAAATCTGTGCGTACCACGGATCCTTTTTCTCCTCGGTGTCAGCTTGAATCTCGCAGCAGTAGGCTTCGTAGCAGTAAGCGGGGTTCTCTCTCCGACCAACTCTGAATGGTTTTACAGACATCCCGTGAGGAATTTCGACCAAAGAAGCCAGCGTGGCTAAAGCGTCGGCAAATCTATTTCTGTCTCTGGGTAGATAATGGAATGTCACTTCCTTGAATTGCTTGACAAGCTCTTCCATATGAGTCTGATACTGTTGCAAGTAGGGGTCAACAGTCTTCCACTTCTTAGACGTCTGATTGATAATTAAAGCCGAATCTCCATATACTTCCAATTCTTTCACATTACGCTCCAAGGCCGCTTCTAACCCAGCTATGCAAGCCTCGTATTCAGCCGCGTTATTGGTGGTTGTAAAATTCAACTTGATGGCGATGGGGGTGTGCTCATCTTTGGGATCAACCAAAAGGATTCCCACTCCATTGCCCCTCTTGTTCGCGGCTCCATCAAAAAATAGTTGCCATCTCTCTTCCGTATCAAGGCTAAAAATCCCCTCGTCTGGAAATTCCGGTTCAAGCCCCTGTTCTTCTGTGCTTGGAAACTCTGCTAAATGATCTGCCATGGCTCTCCCTTTAACTGCTTTTCTCGGCACATAGGTGATATCGAATTTCCCCAGAAATACCGACCATTTGGCTAATCTCATGGACAGAGAAGGTTTGTCAAACAAATACTTAATTGGATCCATCTTCGACACTAGCAGAATCGGATGTGCTGACAAGTAATGCTTGAGCTTATTAACCACCCAAACTAGCCCGGTGCAGGTTTTTTCCAATGCTGAGTAGTTTAGCTCACTCCCTTGCAACTTTCGACTAACAAAATAAACGGCGTTCTCCACCCGAGAGTCTTTGGCTTCTTGTGCCAGCATAGCCCCAAGCCAGTTTGTATCGATTCTTGTTAGGTACAATAGCAACGGTTTCTCCGAATGTGGGGGGCGAAGGATAAGGGGATTGACCAAGTATCTCTTGATTTCCTCAAAGGCTTCTTGACACTTCCAGTCCCAATCTATACTTGCGGTCTTCTTCATCAATCTAAAAATCGGCTCACACATGGTAGTTAATTGATTAATGAAGCGGCTGATGTACTGTAACCGTCCCATGAATCCCTTCACTTCTTTTTCTGTGCGTGGTGGCCTCATTTCCATGATGGCTTGAATCTTCCTTGGATCTGCCTCAATCCCTCGTTCGGTGACCATGTAGCCCAGGACCTTTCCTCGGATAACCCCAAATGTACACTTGGCAGGATTCAGACGCATTGCGTGCTCACGTAGTCTGTCGAAGAACTTCCTCAAATCAATGAAATGCTGACCGTCTGACCCCTTGGAATGAATGATCATATCGTCGACATACACTTCAATCTCCTTATGGATCATGTCATGGAATAATGCTGTGACCGCTCTCTGGTATGTAGCCCCTGCATTTTTCAATCCGAATGGCATTACAGTGTAACAGTATGTTCCCCATGGTGTAGTGAAAGCCGTCTTCTCTGATGTCCGCCTCCGCCATCTTGATCGATTATATCTGCAAAACCATCTACAAAAGACTTGACCTCGTAGTTAGCAGTGGCATCTACTAGCATGTCAATGTTGGGCAACGGGAAGTCGTCCTTCGGGCTAGCCTTGTTGAGATCTCGGAAGTCGACACAAACTCTAACCTTGCCATTCGATTTACTGACCGTCACAATATTAGATAACCACGTCGGATACTCAATAACTCTGATAAAGCCCACTCGGAGGAGCTTTTCTATCTCTTCTTTAACTTGCAGAGACCATTACGGCTTAATGCGGCGCAATTTACGCAGCCAGGCTTGGCGTGCAGAGTTAGTGGTATTCTGTGCTCCACTATCGAGTTATCCAGCCCCGGCATATCCTTGTATGACCATGCGAACACATCTGAATATTCTTTAAGCAGCTCAATCAACGCTTCCCTTTCGGTCCCTTCGAAGAAGCTTCCAATCTGCGTCTCTCTCGGCTCTTCTTCCGTTCCCAAATTAATACATGATAACACCTCATCGGCAGCTTGGGCCCGACCTTCCTTTTGATTGATAACTTGCTTAGAAATTTCTTTAATATATTCATTGTTTAGTGTGTCCGCTTCTTCTAATGAGTCATTATTAACTAAGTTAATTTGATTAAGTTGAGCATTATTTTTAGTTAATTTATCATTAAGAAGATTGGCTATGAGGGGATACTCAGAAAGATCTAGTTTTTCATTCATAGCGAAAGGGAAAACAACATTTGCAACTAATTCATAGTCTTCTGACGTGAGGTCATCGAGACTTGGAAGAAGACTCAAACTCAAAAGAAAACACATCGTACTTCAAACAAAACGAGATGACTCAAGAAGTAGAGGACTTGGGGGAACCGGGGAGACTCAACGGGAGGAGGCATCGGCCACGGCTCTTCAACCATGTATTCCTTCGTGGCTACGGGTCCGCCAAATACGCACCAATTCTTCGACTTTCCAACCATGGGTGTCACCAACGTCCTTGGATCCGTATCGTCTGCCATCTCTCGCCCCAATGATCGCAACCATATCATCTTCTATATTCGAGATTCCCCAAATGCCGCAACAGTTCGACCATCCCATTCTTCCGCATCCTCCGAAACCGCAATGTTCTCAACCAACGGCTCATCCAAAGATACCGCCCTAGCCGATTGGCCAACTCATCTTCGATCTTGATGATGTACCGGCTTTGGACGTGACAACCTTGCCTCTCTTTTGACGTGGATCCATGAGAACCGTTTTCGGCTTCGATCGGTCAATCTCTGTATCTCCGAAGATTTGAAACCCTTCTGCAGCCTCACTGTGTGATCAAACCAAGGCTCGCTAAACTCCATGCAAGAGAATTCTTCGCCCTCCTTGACAAAGTAACTATTGAGGGAAAGGCGGTATGGCCTCATCTCTCGGCTTCTCGTAGGGTAGCTTTGCCCTCTTGAGGAACTCAATTCTTTTCTCTTGACCCGATCTTCGGGGGTAATAACATAGCCTAAACCGTGTACTGCTGCGATGATCGCAGCTTCCATTGCTTGCGTAGGTCCCTGGAGATGTTCACCCGGCCCGATCTGGTACAAATCCCATGTTTCTCATCATCCTAACGGCTGGTCGTACTCTGTCCGATGTCTTTGTGAGGTCCACCGCGCAAACTTGTGCTTGTGCTATTAGGCGAAAACCGGCGAACATTGAACTACCCTCTTCGTCTTTGAATGCGTAGGACCGGCTTTCCCCGAGTGCTTGATCCTTGAGATGTTACCAGATCGCTGTAAATGGCTGTCACTTGATCGCCCGATTTGGAATTTCACACATTGATGCAATGAGGAAGGGACTCCATTCATCTCGATGTAACCATGGCCTACCCAAAGAAGGCATGGTGAAGGTGGAAGGTATGTCTATGACTTGAAACTCGGCAATCATAGTAGTGGTCCCGCAAGTAAGGGGCAAGCGATTATTCCCAACAGCGATCGGCTAGTAGAATCGTATCCTCGCACGGAATGAACCGAAGGTCTCAAATGCGTGGGACTTAGATCAAGGACGTCCATCATCCTGGAAGGCGGTATGTTCACCGTGCGAACCGTTATCAATGAAAATACGTGGCAACCTTTTTCCGTTGACTTCAATAGTAATGTGCGGTGGTTCATTATGATCCGATCCAAACTCCGGCATGTCCAACTACTGAAAATGTAATGATATTCCCAAAGTGTATGTTGCCGATCATCTGCGTTACATCTTCGGCTTTGTATCGAGACGGCACCAAAGTCGCGGCAAGATTCTCGTTCCAACATCATCCTGTGGGCATACGAGGATGTTAGCAAGGACCATAAGGATATATTGGCTTGAGTTAGCTTCGGTTGAGTGAGAATAGGGTCTTCTTTATCGGGATTCACTACTTCGGTTTTCGGACCAAACACTTTCTTCGCCCCTTTATCTTGGTTGATACACCCTTCCGGACCTCGTGAGTAGACTAACCCCATTCTTTTCCATATCGAGATACTTACGCGTGAATTTCAGCCAACGAGAGAGGTTTAGGACTCTCTTCCACACAATCATCATTTAACGAGGCAACTTCTGCGGGACAGGTTCCTCAAAAGACGACATATAACAAGAAAATTCTTTATAAATTGAACTCAAATTACAAGCCCGACACAAGCTGCCTCAGCCTGCATCACAACCGACTCGGCCCGGATCGGTGAGGTCTTTCTCTACCATAGCAACATTACTACCAACTATCTTACTAGGATTCTCTACCTTCCCTTCAATGATGAGCTTACGCAGCCCTTTTCAAAGCAAAACCAGCATACTCGGAGAGTTTCAAAGCACGAACAATCCCTTTCGACAATAGTGAGAATACATCTTCTGTCGACAGCCCCAGTTTCTCAAAAGCATCTTCCATCTCTACCAAGCTGATAAAATTACCTTCCACCATGTGGATCTTGTTGTTAGGGAGAGGATTCCCCACAACATTTGGAGACTTCGGCTTCTCTACCTTACCTTGCCGAATCAAGTCTTGTACCAAACGTTTGAACTGAAGGCGATGTCGTAGTGTGACCCTTGTACTTGTGGTAGTGGCAATACTTAGAAGCATCTAAGCCTTCCTTCGGGTTTAACGGTTCATAATTCTCAAGCGGCTTGACCAAGCCCTTCTTTACTAGCACTTCGAAAACCTTGCCCATTGGCATTCCAAAATCATCAAACACTTCTCTCTCGCGGTGAATACTGTTATTCCCCCTCATTACGGCTTGAACATCCAAAGCAGCTTCCCCTTGCACATAATTTACTTGCCCCACGGGCTCTTTCTTTGCTTTGCGGTATTTGCGGGAGCTCTATAGCGGAATGAATTATTAGCGGCCCGGTGTCCTTTGGTGGAGCGATTCCGGTGATGCCACTCTCATAACGTACGCCTGAATCCACCATTTCCCTAAGATTGGGAAAGTAACCATTACCAACTGCCAACTTGTGTCCGGGCAACAAGCACTTGTAAAAAATCTGTTTCTGTTCATTCTCCTTGGGCGGATACTGAATTTCGCTCAACTTATCATTCCAACGCTTGTAGAAGTCATAAATCGACTCTCCATTCTTTTGAAGCGTGTGCTCCAAATCAGCTCGATTCACTTGCCAATCCATGTTTGCTTGATACTTTTCAGAGAACACCCTACTAACCTTGTCCCATGTGTCCCTTTCCTCCTCGTTCAACTTCAGAAACCAACGGAGAGCAGCCCCTTCCAATGTGCTATGGAACATTCTCGCCATCTGCTCGGGTGTACAATCTTTAGCCCTCATCGCCAACGTATAACTGTCTAAATGTGTCTTTGGGCAAGTAACTCCTCCAAACATGGCCATCTTGGGCATCTTGAAATCTTGAGGTAGGGGTGCAACTTTGCTCGGATTAAGCATCTTGATGGGGGACACACCTTGCTTTCCCATTTGCTCGGTCAATGCTTTCACTTGTTCAATCAACGCTAACACAGTCGGGTCTGTAGCAATGTTGGAGTTCTGCATGGCTGGGGGTTGAGTGATGGTAGGGGAGGTGGAGTAGGTAGGGATATGATGACCGGAATAATTGAAGGGTAAAGTGGGAGGGGGTAGATTAGCAAAGTGGTCCTTCGGTGTGTTGGCAGGAGGTTGATAAGGTCTTTTGGATTTGCTCGAGCTCCCATACATGACCGGTGGTGGAACATTATTGTAGCTGCTTGGAACGTAGCTGGGTAGAGGGAAGGTAGGTGCATTGGGATTGGTGGGATTAGGAGCATTGACAGTTTCATCTTCAACATCGACCACTTCATTCCCCATCAAGATAACCTTGTGTCCCCTTTTACTGAGTTCCTCAACAAAATGATCCTTCAGCTCTTGATTGTGGTTCTTCAAAGTGCGATTCTGCTCTTCAAGTTTCTCAACCCTCATGGTTAAACCGGCAAAGTAGGCGTGCGAAGCGGGCGGAATGTCATTGAAGTTGGGGTTGGCGGGACCTTCCATTGAAGTGGCGGAGTAGAGCCGGTTGCGAAGCGGCGGGTGCGCTTGGAGTAGTTGATGGAGGCAAGGTTGTCATTGTTGAATGAAGAACGCGGCCCGACCTTAGCTCTGCGGAAGTATCGTAAAAGACTCGGTTTTAGGAGAGGGTTGACTCGATGCGGTGTACTAGCTTGAAATTTTTATTTACAAAAGCTTTGTACATTTTAGTCCTACAAAGGTTGGAAGGGATACCCCTTTTCGCAACTAACTAAATATCCTAAAGTGGTGAATCCTAACGACTAACCTTCTCGTATAGAGGATCAATATGATTTTTATGAAAAGTACCGCAAACCAATGATAGGTCAAGATCCTTTAACAATATATAACTCGTCCTCACATAGCACGTCCTTTGAAAGGAAATCAATTTTTTAGTGCTCTTAATCTCTCGATAGATCTTGACTTATCATTGGTTCGTGGTGACTTAGCATAAAGACCCCATTAATTGTCTATATAAAAAAGCTAGTCAAACCAACCGGTCATATGGAGTGTATTCCTAGAAAAGTGGGTGACGCAAGGGTTAGGTTTTAGGCTCCCACCGTGCAGCCAAAGCGCACTGATGAGTGGATGGCCAAGTGAGACTCGGAAGGGAGGCGACATGATCACCACGCTTCCCGCACTTTGGCTTCTCCGATGGGTTAAAGGGTGTCTGTGCAGTGTGACACGGACTCTAGTGGTAGTGTGAGGTAGAGAAGTCTAATTCTTTTTAGAGAAAAAAGAGAAAGATTTTTTTATGAGATGCATGCATGCAATGCAACAATTAAGAATAGGAGAAAAAGAAAAAGGAAGTAAAATACAACACCATACAAGAAAATGAAAGTCTGACCCACTTAGTTTGAAAAGATTTCAAAACAGTCCCCAGCAGAGTCGCCACTGTGAATACCCCGTCCCGATGCAACGCGCATTCGGAAGTTTAAAATAAATAATCATATAATGTCGAATCGAAATGGGATATTCATTTAGTGACACTCAATTTAAACCATATTAAAAATATTAGTTTAATTTTGAGAGTCGCCACGCCACTTTGATATAGCCCAAAGCTTTGAAAAAAGGCTAAACATGTAATTGGGTTCGGGGGTCAAGTTACAACAGAAGAAGAAACGCTATCACTCCTATTGCCCGACGAATCGGTCTTTCTAGCATGTGGGGTGTTGGTTGTGTGCGGTGTTTACAGGAATAGGTAGAAGAAACGGGATCATGCATAAGGAGGAGGGGAGAGAAAGAATTAATTGATGATCACACCCTAGAACCTTTGAGTTAGGCCCTCGGAAGGTGCACTAATCAACGTTCATCCTTGGGGGATTGTTGATCATGGGATAATTATAACTAAGGTGGAAGGAAAGAGATAGTTCCTAGATCCATTGGGTTTCTTTGGGCGAAACCTTAGATCATCCTCGGCTATGCACAATTAAATATATTAAAACAACCCTAAATCTAGCATATATGACATAAGCAAGAAATAAAGTAATTTAGAATATGCTAAGCATGCAAACAATAATAATAATAATAAAGACAATAATAATAAAGAACAACAATATTAAAAAGAGAGTCTTACCAATTGTAGCAAGACTTTGGGGTCGAATCTTGGCGATTCGAAAGGAAAAAGAAGAACTGAGGGTAAAGCAAGTGTAGTCTCGCTTCTCCCGTATGAAATTGTGTGTGAATATGGGGAGCCGGGCACCCCTATTTATAATACCTCGGAACTTGGGCTGGGCCTCTAAAGGGTCGATCGGCACTAGGGCTGAAGGGTCGATCGGCTCTATATAAAAGGGTCGATCGGCTCTACCACGGGTAAAGGGCCGATATGCACTTCTGCCTGGCGTACCTTCCAAGCTGACAGTGACGGCGCAGGTACGGACGAATTAAATGAATTAGGGTTTTTTAGGGTTTCGCTAGGGTTTCTTATTAATTAACCGGGCCAGGTATTTGGAATACCCTTTTTTCGGACCGGGTACTAACACCCCCACTGATTTGTGCCGTCGGGCTGCATGGATCCGGTGGTCTGTGGTTAGGGAGCTGGCTGACCCGAAAATCGAGGAGCATGGGTTCTGGTAGTGGCACCATAGGAGGTGGGTGGCGGCATCCTGGTGTAATCAGGGCGACCGAGAGTGGGGTTGGCATCCTCGTCTTCTTCCACGGTGAAGGTGCCATCGGGATTGAGGCGCGGCCGGACCGTGACTCTTAATAGCCTCCATAAAGGCCGTTTTAGTTTGTGCTTCGTGTCGTAACCTCATACGTTACGCTAACCGATTCCACCGTTGCTCTGTCCGAGGGGTCCGGGAGGCGGAGTGATGTTATCCCCATCATTACCGGCCGATGCGGACATTACGAAACCCGGAGTCGGAACAAATGGCGAAGGCGATGACGCGCTTGACTCTTCCCAACTGATCAAACGGTGACCCGGTGCCCGAAACCAAGCTTTGTGCGGAGGCTGGAAAGGACATGAAGGTTCGTATGTCCGGGAATGGAAGGAGGGTAGGTGTTTGGGCTTTAGGCTCATGCAACATGCGATTATTTGTTCACGTTTACTTAAAACATGTTTTATTAACCTAATCGGTTGGAAAAGATTGCTCTTCTTTTCGCAAACTACTCGGATCTGGATCGGTGGGCCCCGTCACTACGTCTATAAGCCCCTCGTATTCCACCTGTATTTCGACCTCCCGGGGTGGACAGCCCGGGCGAGGGTCCTATAGGGCAAGCGGGTCCCACCGACCGAAAGAAAACGATCCTAAAAGTCGGCGGGTAATCGAGTCTTAACGAGCATTCGATGTAAATTACGGACAAAGGCGACGTCGAAAGTCAAGATCATGTCCGAGGGCTCGACAAAAAGCTCGGCATGATTTGGACCGATAAGCGTCCACGATTGATCTTGACTTTCGTCGGTTAAGCCGTACTTAGGCATGGAATAGTCATTAATCCTTGATGACTCGGTGTCAATCTTTGGGAGTCGGTGTATAATTTGTGCCGGTCGAGCCGAAGTCAAGGCGCCTGGTCAATATCTTGGTCAAAGTCTGCGGCGGAAAACCGGCGAGAACATCGGCGATTAGGGACCCGAAAGATATTGAGTCGGTATGCCGACAAAGGCTTGAAAGGAAAGGTCTATACACGGACAGGGCATGACACAGACCAGACTAAAAACCAACCGGGTCTCGGACAAAGTGTGTCACGGACAAGTGCATGGTCGACACGAGGCTCCATGGGATGTTTGGGTAGTCCTGTGCTCATCCGAGAGGCGTAATAAGACCAAACGGACCGCGACAAGGATTTCCCCGGGTTAAGGACGTAGTGTGCAGTGTACGGTCACGTGCGCGTAGTGTGCAAGCAGTCTATATTCTTTTTCTGAGTAAAATAGAAATTTTTTTATGAGTCTTAAAAATATGATGCATGATTTTTTTTTGGAAATTTTCTTTTTCTTTTTGAAAATCCTTTTTTTTTTTGATTTTTTTTATGAGCACATAAGCACGTAAGCACGAAAATTCCGACAGTTAGGGACATTATTCCGACAGTCAAGATTTTGACTTTCTCCGAGGCGGCCAAAACAACATGAAAACTGTGCAAAAATCAACACACACACAAAAAATGATTTTCAAAGCCGGGACGGAAGCTTGACCCTCAAAAGCTTTTTTTTGAAAACGGTGATACCGGTACGTGGGATTGTTAGACCACAATTTATCCCCGACTCGTGTTAGGAGGCGATAACGGGAAATTTAGTGGTTTCCACCAATATACCAAATACCATTTTTTTTTTAAAAGCTTAGTGTCCCCAGCGGAGTCGCCACTGTGATGAATGTGTATCCGAAAATTTTCCCATTTTTGTGTTTGAAAAAATCAACGAAAACGGAGTCGCCACGCCATTTTAATTTTGAGGGCCAAAACTTTGAAAAAAGCCCGAGATCAGAGATTTAGGTTCGGAGGTCATGTTACGCGTCGGGAAGGACGTTAGTGTGCACCCGACGCGCCTCGTAAAACGAGTCTTCCAAGCTGAAAATCATTTGTGTGTGTGTGTGTGTGTTTTGGCCAAAATAAGTTGAAACTCAGAAAAGTAAAAATTGGGATATCTTTTTAAGACTTTAAACTGATCCCAAGATTTTTTGGAAGATTTTTGGGTTGAGATTTGGTACTCAAAAGACCTTTTGAAGTTGAGAGCCATTTCTGCCAGAATGAAAAAGGCAGTGGACCTTTGATTTTGAAAGGGATTCAAGGGTCTTAAAACTTCATAATCTGGATAAAATCAGAGAATGAAAGTTGTTCTAGACACCTTAAATAAAGTTTGTGCGAAGGAATTTTCCATTTTGGAGAAGATTTGAGGGGTCAAAACCTTCTGGAAACCTCAGATATGAGATCTGGATTCCCAGAAGCTGATGAACTAGACTCTGAAAGAAAATTTGAAAAGAGGAGTTTTACTCACCCAAAAAATAAAGTAAAAATATGTCTGGAAAGCTCTGTATGTTGGCTACAAAAAGTATTTTGTAGTAAACACCGAATTCCAAGTTCATCTGTGTCCAAAAATTAAGACCATGGACTGAGGTCTGAGAAAATTGCTACTGGACAGCAACTTCTCAAGAAAGAAAATATGATTTTAAGGGGGGTTTTGCATCCATGCTTGTCCCCATTTCCCTAGGTTTTGGTTAGTGATCACTAGACATTTTAGTGGTGAATCAACTATACCAAACCATCCTTGGGGTACATTAGGACTAAGCATTTCATTTGCTTGGGAAGGGGAATTTTATCCTTTGAAATCAAGATTTTATGCTTGAAAATGGTTTTTTAGGGTTTTGAAAATGAGTTTTCTTTGCAAGAAAGTAAGAAAGCTTAAAAATAATGTTGATCTTTGTAGAAGATCATCCATGGAGATGGTCTTCCATGGTGATCTTCTTAGATCTAAAGCAAGAAGATGAAGGAACTACATTTTGTAGTTTGAAGATGCATGCATGGTTGAGATTTAGGGTTAGGAAGAGGAGGGTTTACCAATCTTCCTTGTGTTCTTGAGTGTTTGGCTTGAGTGTATGAGTGTTTAGGGCTTTAATATGAGAGTGAGTGGATGAGTATGAGTTGGGAAAGATTGGAGAGAAAAAGGTGACAATTCTTGAAGAATTCTCACTGTTTTCTCTCTATATTTCGCCAGAGGTTCGGTGCAAAATGTGTTCTTCCTTCCTTATTTTTGTGACTGGAGGGCTCAATTTATAGCCCTCTGAAAATTACAAACATGTCCGCGCGGATGGATCCCCTCAGCGTGCACTGTTCATTAAATGCAGCTTCAGCTTTGGACAAGAGGAATAATCTATTTGAAATTTCAAATTAACAGCCAGTTTTGTGTCTCCAGCCATTGCTATTTGTGGTTTTATTCCTTTTGTTTTTCTTTTTAAGATTCTTTTTAAGGTTTAACCTTAAATAACAATGCCCATTTTACCCTCACTTTGTTAGAAAAGTTAGGATTGTTAGGAATTGTTAGAAATGTTATAACTTTCGTTAATTTTCTAACGAAAATTCTAACAAGCTCAAATTGGAGCACTTATAACAATACATTAAAGAAGTTCTCGAGCGTGTAGTTGACCAAGAGGACAACCGGGCCCAAGCTGCCGAAGAGGTTATGACCAAAGTGAACCTGGGGTCAGTGCAAGAGCCTAAAGAGACACAAGTGGGCAGTTTCTTCGCCGATGCAGAAAAAGAAGCCCTGATAAGCCTCCTTCGGGAGTATGTTGACGTGTTCGCTTGGTCATACCAGGACATGCCAGGACTCGATCCCTCAATCGTGGAGCACAGAATTCCCCTGGATCCCGAATCCAAGCCTGTCAAACAGAAAATGCGCAAGATCAAGCCAGAGTGGTCCTTGCAAGTTAAAGAAGAAATTGAGAAAATGCTCCGAGTTGGTTTCATCAGAGTGATTGAGTACCCGACTTGGCTCTCCAACATCGTGACGGTCACCAAGGCCAACGGAAAGGTCGAGATCTTGTGTGGATTTCCGGGATCTCAACAAGGCCAGCCCTAAAGATGATTTCCCAGCGCCTAACATCGACATGCTTTGGTCGACACCACGGCAAATTTCGAGGTAAAGTCCTTCGTGGACGGGTTCGGCTGGATACAACCGCATCAAGATGTCCGAGGAGGATCGGGCCAAGATCGCCTTCACCACTCCATGGGGACATATCGTTACACGGCCATGCCGTTCGGTCCAAGAACGGCGGGGCTACTTACCCGGCCGCAAAGCCCTCTTCCATGACATGATTCACAAAGAAATCGAAGTATATGTCGACGACATGATCATCCACTCCAAGGGATCGGACTTGCAACACATGACGGATCTGAGAAAGTTCTTCAACGGACTCGTAAAGCACTCCATGAGGCTAAACCCGGCAAAGTGCACCTTCGGCGTCAAGCGCGGCAAGGTGCGGGGTACATGGTTACGAGAAAGAGGTATCGAAGCCGATCCCGGGAAAATCAAGGCCATCATCGACATGAAGCCGCCTCAAACCACTGACAGAAGTGAAGAGCTTCATGGGAAGACTTGAAGACATCGGTCGCTTCATCAACCGGTTGACATCTCTCTCGCGAGCCCATGTTCAAACCGATGAAAAAGAATGCCGACATCAAATGGGACTACGAGTGCCAAACGGCTTTTGAGAAAATCAAGACCTACTTGGTTAATCCCCCAATTCTGTTCCCGCCACATGAAGATAAGCCACTACTCCACTGTATCTGACAGCAATGTACACGTCAATCGGAGCAATGCTTTGGTACAAGAGCGTAAAGATTCCAAGGTTGAGCATGCAATCTACTTCGTAAGCCGGAAGCTTCAAGGAAGTGAACTCGGCTACTCGGCATCGTAGAAAACTTGTACCGCCTTGGTATGGGTAGTCGGGAAGCGAAACACTACATGCGGTCGCATTCGGTGCTCTGTTCTCCAAAGTGGACCCCGTCCGATATCTCTTTGACAAGCCATCCTGTCAATGCGGCTAGCCAAGTGGTCATTCTTCCTGGTGAGTTCGACATCAAGTACATGGTCGGAAAATCAACAAAGGGCGAGTAATGGCGGATCGGCGCCGACTTCCCGAGCGGTGAACCTAAGGGTCACGATCCGCAATTTCCGGACGACGGAATCTTTTCACTTGACAGCGCAAACCGGCGGCAACTCTTCTTCGATGGGGCAGCCAACAAGAAGGGGAATGGTATTGGAATACTCCTTGTCGATCCCAAGGACGAGCATACTCCCATAGCCATCAAAGCCGAATTTTGAAGCGACCAACAATGCGGCGAGAATCTGGCTTTGTGCGGCGAGTTTGGAAGCCGCCCTCGAGCGCAACATCTCGTAGCTGGATGTATATGGAGACTCGCATTGATCATCAATCAAGTATCCAACAAATGGAAGACGGTAGATTCGGCCTTCGAAGTACCACGCGTACATGGAGGAGCTCATTGCTCGGTTCAAGGACATCTCTTTTCACTATTTGCCAAGAGACGGGAACCGCTTCGCGCACGCCCGGCAACCTCGCCTCTCTTGTCGAAATTCCCGATGGGAAAGCGGTAAAACCCCTCGGAATAGGTAGACGGGAAACACCCGCCTATTGCTTTGTGAGATCGAAAAAGAAAAAGAAATGATCGACGAACCACAGTACAATCAGATTTACCGGTACCTCCAAAGCGGAGAAGCTTCCTTCACAAATGAAGATGGAAAATACAAAGAAGGGATTAAAGCCAAAAACATGATGGCATTAAAATGCACGGCATCCCATTTCGTCATTGCAGGGGTATGTTATACAAGAAGCGCCACGAAGGGCCACTCCTTCGGTGTGTAAACAAAGGAAAAGCCGGCGAGCTAATGAGCGAATTTCACAATGGAACTGCGGTCCGCACATGAACGCCCGAGCATTGACACGAGATCATTCTCCGTATGGGATACTATTGGATATCCATGGAAACAGGCGCATCCGGTTCGTCCGAAGGCTGCGACAAATGTCAACGGTTCTCCAACCTCAATCACATCCCTCCTCACGAACTCTATTGCATGACTACGCCATGGCCTTTCGCCACATGGGGAATCGACGTCATCGGCAAGATCACTCCTCCAAGGAGCAATGGTCACGAGTTCATTTTAGTCGCAGTCGACTACTTCACCAAATGGGTAGAAGCCAGATCGTATAAGGTACTGAATTCTAAGAAGGTGGCCGAGTTCATCCGAGAGAACATCATGTGCCGATACGGAGTTCCCAACGAGATCATCTTCGACAATGGGACCCACTTTGAAGGAGATTGTGACCAACTACTGACCGAATTCAGAGTCACACGTCACAGGTCTTCTCCCACAGACCACAAACCAATGGTGCGTAGAGGCGACCAACAAGACTCTCGCCATGATAATCAGAAAGATGACCACCAGAGGTCGGGACTGGCCCGAAAAGCTACATCTAGCCCTCTGGGGATACCGAACATCAGTCAGAACCGCCACAGGGGAGACTCCGTTCGCACTTACCTACGGAATGGAAGCGATGTTACCCGTGGAATTGTAAATTCCATCCCTCCGAGTCCTTTTGGAAAACGGGATCAATGAAGTCGAATGGCTACAGAGCCGTCACGACGAACTTGCTCTACTCGACGAGCGCAGATTGAAAGCCATGGAACACACTCGAGCCTACCGTGAGCGAATGGCACGAGCATTCGACAAGAAAGTCAAGATCCGAGACATCAGAGAGGGCGACTTGGTGCTAAAGGAAAAGCCTCCTACGCAGACCAATCCCCTCGAAAAGTGGGAGCCTACCTGGATAGGACCATTCGTGGTACAAAGAATCTTCTCCGGAGGAGCCATGAAGCTAGCAGACTTGGACGGAAACCCTTTCGTTAATCCCGTGAACGGAAGCAAGCTCCGCAGATACTTCATTTGAGGAAGAGCACGAGTCAACTCTCCTTCCCCATACACCGTCCCCCTCAGTAAATTAAAGTGCTAAAAGAGTAATACCCAACTGGATACATTCCCGCTAATGATCCAGGTAAAAAAAACAGGGTCGCACTTCTTTTGTCTTTGTTTTCTCAAATTCACCTAAAAGTGTCGAACTACGGTGACCTGAGCCCCTTAGTCCAATTGTAAAAGGGGAACGTAGGCAGCCATTATTGGTTCGGTCTAAAAAAACAAAAAAAATACAAAAAGCATCAATTGCTTGTGTTTCGAAAAACTCTTTTCATTTAACCTACAAATTCATAACGGTTAAAACATTCTTTGATGAGTTCAAGCACGGTCAACTCTTGACTCGCTACACGCTAGCAAAACTACAATAAAACATTAATCAATTAATGTGTCTGCAATGACAATGGGTGGATACTACGGACAAAGAAGGTCAACCTAGTTTCCCGTACTAGGTCCTTCATCCTTCTTCCCCTTCCCTTTTCCCCGGCGAGTGTTCTTCACCTTCGCAGGAAATATTCCGGTAGGCCTTCTACCTGGCTCAGGGACTCTTCCCGACGCCTCCATCAAGCCTGTGGCTGTCAACGCATCCCTTTCTCTAGCTCTGTCTCGAGCCACCTCGCTTCGAGCCATCATTGCAGTGCATTGATTGGCCTCCCGATCAGCACTTGCCACATAATCAGCCATGGCATCGCCCGTACGATTCCCAGGGTTAGCCCTTGCCTCTGTCCTCCTCAAGGTCGAGTCGTCTGTGTGATCGGCACCCAACAGGCTCACTCCGTATCCACAAGATAACCATCTCGTGTCTCCCCATACACTCTTCGTACCGGTTCGGATCTTGCGTCGACGAGCAGTGCCCTCTCTCCGGTGAAAGAGAACCACAGCAGGAAAGGACGTGTATTGCCACCACCGGTGATCGGCAATAGCGTCGAAGGATCTTCCATCCGCAGAGATCCCACCTCAAAGGTAGCGGCATAACTCGGATCGGTCGGTGGCTCCTGCTCCGGCCGTACTGCCGCGCAGTAACCAATGATGGAATATAGAAAGACGTGCGAGACGGCCCGGCACTCGACAATCAACGGACCCTCCTGAGCGGTCCAACAAGTCTCAGAACTTCCAATGGGGAACCCACCATTGCAAGTGATGCGTGCAAAGTCCTGGCCATCTAGAGCTCCGGCTCGGCTGATCGCCCCCTATCACCGGAGGACGTCGCGAGAAAGACCAAGCGTCACAAGACATTGGCACCTCGGGCATCATCTGCAGCCTCTCCCTCAACCACATGGTCGGCATAGCGGGACTTCCTCCCCACATGTATCGGCTACCGGTCGCCATCCGGCTATGCCCGGGAACGTCTCGCCCAAGACCAATGGCACGATGTCTCCCCCACTCCGGCCTTGCCTCACCAGTCCAAAGACACCTTTGTGATGGCACACACCCGAGAGACGTGAATGTGAACGCAGTAGCAATCGCGCACAGAGCAAATGCGTCCCACGAAAAGACGCTCCCCTCGGCTCCGCAAATCTTTCGAGCAGTCCCAAAATGTCAACGTAATCGGTATCTGTATCGGCATCCCGTATGCTTCTCCAGTAGAGATACCCAACAAAGACACTAGCTTCTCAACGGTGGCCATGCCACCGGCATACGGAAGAACTAGCTATTCCGTCTCGGGTCCTCCCGTAATGGCCCGGAAATCTTCAAACGTAGGAGTGACTTCGTTGTACGAAAAGTCGTACACATTCCTCCGTACGTCCCCGAACCGAGACGCGGCTCTCAAAAAAGATCCCAATCGGCATGAGCTCCTTCAAAGCCCAAACAGATTTAATCCCGTAATGACCTTCAAAACCTTTTGTTACGCCTCGTGTGGTTCCGTACCCACGGCGAAAGTTGTCCAAATATCGCTCTTGCATCCGAGATGATAACTTGGGAAAGGGAGCCATGTCGGAAAATGAAAGGAACCTTGGAAGTTTGAGAGAATTCGGCCGATGAACAAAAACTATGCGCGGTTTCTTAAACAATTGCAAAGCCGAAACCGCAATTTAAAGAATCTGGAAATTCATTCCAAGTCCGGCCGACTCCCTCTGCAGCTGACTTGGTCAACTCTGCAGCCACCGCCCTAAATTGGAAACATTTCCAAGCCACACCCTGTTCACCTTTGAGAAATCTCGCGTGTCGCCCATGGTTTCGCAACAAATATCGTATCCCTTCCGCCCTGCTCGTGCAACAAGGCAAATAATTAATAATTAGCGCATACATGCTTAATTTTTAACCCGTTCAATTTTTAATGCATTTCTCATTTTATTTATTTTTGATTAACCTACTTCCTTATTTGCCAAAAATAACAAGGTGATCACAGAATAAATATGCGAAATACGAGGTTCCGCCCACGGGCGCCTTTTTGCAAATACAGTTCAAATCAAAAAATTTCCCGACAAATACATGCATTTTGTCTAAACAAAGCGATAAAGAAAGAAAGCAAGAAAAGGGGACTACTGCGAGTCCCGCTCGTCATCCGTACACTCGACGTACTTCTCCGCCCGCCGGATCCGTCGCAAACAGAACTCGCCGAACTCCTCCCAGTAGGGAATAGGCGAAGGGCCTCCTCGAGTACGCGAACTCGAGGACTCCCCCTCTCGCGCCCGAGTGCACGTAAGAAGGAGCTCCAAATCCAGCCGTTCCGCCCGCGAACTGGCCGAACCCCTGTGTAAAGTCCTCCCCACCCGCTGTGGGAGCAGGCGAATCTCTCGGCCTAGACGGCCCCCGATCACGGACGTCCACGCTCCTCCGGGAACTGCACCGCATGAACTCCACGAGCCTCCTAGCGTAGGCGGACCACCCGTCCACCAGCCTCATGGCATCATTGTACGTACGGCCGTATACCCGCGAACCAGAAAGTCATCGAAAGCAAGCGAAAGTACGTATGCAACATTTGCAGAATGCTACTATCAAATGCAGAAAATCAAAAAGGATGCTCACCGAAGCATTGGGGTCCGCCCTGTATCGTGGTCTCGGCTCAGCCGGGAGCGGGATCACAAGTCGCCTACGCGAACCGTCCAGCCCCTCGTACGCTAGCCTAGCTCGCGGGACCGGAAAATCTCGAGGACCTCCAAGGACCTCGCCCTCTCTATGCTGTACCTGCGGGCTCCTCACCAGCCTCATCCTCAAGAAAACATCATAGGCGGCCCCCGCTATGATGTACTCTGTAGTACACGCCCGTATGTACCCCTCCACTCATCAATTGGCATCTCTGGGTGCCGCATGTACATCGGAGGATCCACCGGCACCAAGGGAAGAGACCCCGCCTATGCCGACGAGTCACCCTCTCCCCCAAATACATGGCGTCACAAATGAAGTCCCACCAGAGCTTCCGCTCCGTGTAGTCTCGCCGGCACCGCACCGCGACATGATCGAACCTACTCCACCAGTCACTGGATCCTCTCGTAGAACTCCCGGTTCAGCCGAGATATCTCCTCGTATGACACTCGAGTGCCAACTCTCGAAGAGACCGCCCTCTTTGCCTTCTTCCGCCAAACCAAGATGGCAGGGAACAGGGACGGTACGGCTCTTTGATGTCCCAAGCTCATGGATCGAACACCTCATAGCACCGAGACACCGCCAAGAAAATGGAAAGTTATGTCGGCTACAAAGCAGATACATACGAGTACATAAAAGAGGCAAGGAAGAGAAAAAGTACGTGAACTTACATCCAAGACAAGCGTGAAGCAACTAAAGGAGTGCTCCTCTCCCCGCGAGAACCCGTCTGTGGAATGGTAGAGCTCGGCCACCCAGCCTCCCCCACGCAAACCCCTCACGGCATCCAAGTCTATCGACCCGAGCAAAGGGAAGTGACAGACGTGTCGAAGTCGGGAATAAAGTCGCCGACAAATAAGAAACCAAAGGAACCCTCGAGCCAGACGCTCAGCGGTCATCCTCAAGGACCCAGCCAGATAAGCGCGACACCCGCCTCCGCATGCCTCTCCATCGGCTCGTACCGAATGCCTAAGCCCCCGGCATCGGTAATATCAAAACCCAAAGCAGCCCGCATAACCGCTCCGGGTGTAACCATCAACCCACACCGGCGTGTTGCCATAAGTCGGCAACCCCGGTGATAGCGGCAAAATCCGTGGGAGTCACCGTCGCCTCCCCCATCTGAAATGGAAAGTGTGGGTCGTATCCCACCGCACTCGCTCAGCCGCAACGTACATGGACTGCCGCCTCGGCGTATCACCGTGCCGCAGCCTACAAAGACTGATAAACCCAAACAACCCGGAGTCAAGCACTAGCCGCCGCGGACTCCTCTCTCCTCTCGAGCCACGTCCGGATAATGTCCCACAATGCTTGCACCGCCTCAAAGGCACCCCGACTCTTCTCGGTTATGAGTATTAACCATCCATGTCCCCTCGCACAAACAAGACATGTAAGCAACGTCAAAAATGCACCAACGCATGTCAAAAGGATGCAATGCAGATACGGTTCTCATTCATTTCCTACGTATATTCAAATCATTTCGAAAACTCCGTCGAATCCGGAACTTTCAAAACATTTCGAAAACTCCGTCGAATCCGGAACTTTCAAAACATTTCGAAAACTCCGCCGTCGAATCCGGAACTTTCAGAACATTTTGAAAACTCCGTCGAATCCGGAACTTTCAAAACATTTCGAAAACTCCGTCGAATCCGGAACTTTCAAATCTCTTTCGAATTTTTCGAAAATTTCGCTCCGTCCCGAATTAAAGCTACTTTAATTTTGGAAAATGCATCTAGACATGGAATTTTGCAACTAAAATTTTTATGTCATCCACCCATAGTGTCAATTGAACTACATCCTAGTCAATTTCGACAAAAGTTCATAGCAAAGTCAAAAGCCCCAATTCATGCACCAAAATCCCTAAGTTCATTCCTAACAAATTTCTAACATTTAAAGAATGCACATTCTTAAAATTAATGGAATTTGTAGGAAGCTTACTTGTCTTTCGATCCCATCCTTGGAGTTGTGTCTATCCCTCGCCGGATAAAACTCCGCCGGATTCAATGGGTGAACAATGGTTCGAATGGTCCGAACCAACCGTGTTCTTTCGTCATCGGTCCTTCCGTGGCGAGCCATTGGTCCTCCTACACCCTCCATAACAAATTTCCTTCAAAAATTCGAGCAAACCTTGCAATTTGGGTTGGATTTTTACTCTCTTTTCTCTCCTCTCTCACCGGCAATAATGGAAGAAAATGGCCAACTTTTCTTCTGCCTCGGCGCTGATAACAACCTGGTCAAATTCAGTAAAAGTCCGGCCGGACTCTTACTGCACCAGGAAAAGATTCCTTCCATTTTGGTCCCTCAACTTTTGGCAATTCCAATTTTACCACTTTTGGCCCCCAAAAGTGTAAAATTTCCCCCAGTTAGACATTTCTAACACCCATCCCCCGAGGATAATTCCCAGTTAGTTTTCACTGACGCTCGTCTCCAGACGTTAAATTCCCAGTTAGTTTTCACTAACGCTCGTCTCCAGACGTTAAATTCCCAGTTAGTTTTCACTAACGCTCGTCTCCAGACGTTAAATTCCCCAGTTAGTTTTCACTAACGCTCGTCTCCTGACGTTAAATTCAGTTCAGTTGACGTTTGACATTCAAACGCTCAATCATGTCTCCGGACATTCCAGTTACTATTCCGTCTCCTGACGTTAAAATTTAATAATGGTCTTCACCATTAAATCCTCAATCGCGACCTTTCACGGTCCGATTCCAATTCTCAATCGCGACCTTTCACGGTCCGATTCCAATCCTCAATCGCGACCTTTCACGGTCCGATTCCAATCCTCAATCGTGACCTTTCACGGTCCGATTCCAATTCTCAATCGCGACCTTTCACGGTCCGATTCCAATTCTCAATCGCGACCTTTCACGGTCCGATTTCAATCCTTAATCGCGACCTTTCACGGTCCGATTCCAATTCTCAATCGCGACCTTTCACGGTCCGATTCCAATTCTCAATCGCGACCTTTCACGGTCCGATTTCAATCCTCAATCGCGACCTTTCACGGTCCGATTTCAATCCTCAATCGCGACCTTTCACGGTCCGATTCCAATTCTCAATCGCGACCTTTCACGGTCCGATTCCAATTCTCAATCGCGACCTTTCACGGTCCGATTTCAATTCTCAATCGCGACCTTTCACGGTCCGATTTCAATCTCCCATCTCGACCTTTCACGGTCCGATCTCAAACAGTCAATCCCGACCTTCGCGGTCCGACCTCCACTCTCCTATCGAGACCCTCGCTGTTCACCTCACCGGCAGCAGCAATAAGCCCGAACCCCAAGGCACGAACGTCTTGCAACAATCCCTCTTCGGCCATCCTCGTAAGCCCGAACACCTTTTCACTTCAGCAAGTGAACATTCATCTCCCCGGCCGCCAGTCGTAAGCCCGATCATTCCACCTCACTGGCAACAGCAATAAGCCCAAACCCCAAGGCACGAACGCCTTGCAACAATCCCTCTTCGGTCATCCTCGTAAGCCCGAACACCTTTTCACTTCAGCAAGTGAACATTCATCTCCCCGGCCGCCAGTCATAAGCCCGATCGTTCCACCTCAGCGGCAGCTGCAATAAGCCCGCACAACAATCCCTCTTCGGCCATCATGGTAAGCCCGAACGCTCATCCCTAGCAGGATAAAACCGGCAACAGCAATAAGCCCAGCACCCAAGGCATGAACGCCCTCGTTAGCATCGCAACTCCGGTTTGAGGCGCCACACGCCCTCGAAGGTTTCAGAAGTCCCAGGTTCAGACGCCTCCTAACAGTCTCCATTCAGGTACAGGTACAGGTACCGCGCGAATGGTCTCATCCAGGTTTAGATGCCTCCTAACAGTCTCGCTCAGGTCAAGGTCCCCATGCGCGGCCCTTGCCCCCCCTTTCGAACTACGATCGGCTTGATTCCCGCTCGGGATACGTAGGAATCCTTTTTGCTAAGTGGTCCACCCAAACCGCCTGTGTCTTTCAAAGTAAGGCATCCCGATTTGGATCCTTATCTTTTTCAACGACCCCACCTCCTTCGGAGGAGACGTCGCTGAGGGGCTAACTGTAAGTACCCAAATCTGGATCGTCCAAATCCTTCAGAAAGTTAACCGAAATCCGTTAACTGGCCCGCTCCAGGTTAACCGGAACTCGTTAAACTCCCCGTTGCTGTGCCAACGAGACGTCCCGAGACTGCCCCGTGCATCCCGACGTCGAACCGTACTTAACACGTGTCATCACACGTAAAAGCACGGCTTTCCCTGAAAAACGCATTTTCCGGCACTTTCCGGGGGCGTTTGACATTTCCTGACCGTTATTTAAAAAACGGACAAAACCGGGACCGGGGAACAAATTCCCACATGGCTGGTGACTCAGAGGGGCACGTGGCAGCCATGCCACCTCCTTCTAGTCACCCTTCAATCAAATTCAAAGGGAAAAGACCAAAATACCCCTGGTTTGCAAGCCTAGTCCTACGACTCCCCGTGCACTTTTCCCGAAATTGCCAAGAAGTCCCCAGATTTCCAAAATACCCAAAAACCCCCTGGATTCAGTCCAAGTCCGTCCGGACTCCTACTGCAATTTTCACCCTATAAATAGAAGTTGCTGTCAAAGGCAAAAAAACAGAAAATTTACTCCCAAAATCACTCTACCCCACGGCCTAAGCAGTTTTTACCCCTCCCGAGCTCCCGTTCTGTCTCGATTCGCGTGAAACCTTCGTATTTCGATCAAATACGCCCCTTACAACTTCGAAACAACCTTTCGAATCACTTTTCGTGTCCCGTACACACCTCCCGAGCCAAAGGAGTCGACCCTAGCCATAGGTATAACTCCCTCTCTCTAAATCTCCCGTTCCGTCTCGGTTTACGCGCCAGTCGCTATAACCGTTTCGAACGTCGTCATCGAAATGTAGACGCCTCCGTCTAACGGGGTCCGATACGTTTTAGCCCCTCGATCCTCTTCTCTTTCCGTAAGAGAAGTAATCACGGGTTAAAACGGCGTTCCGACCTCGTTCCGTTACTTTTATTGTCATTTATCAATTCCGCATCGATCGATCCGTTGATCGTCCTTTAATTTCTGTCATTTACAATTCCTAGCCGTTTGGCCTCCTTGATCGTCATTTACAATTCCGAGCCGATTGGCCTCGTTGATCGTCATTTACGAATCCGGATCGTTTGATTCCGTTGACGCTGCTTTAAATACTATCATTTACAAGTCCGACCCGTTTGGATCGTGATAGTATTTACTTTTCAATGTCCGAGTCGCAACCCGATTCGTTGATCGCATATCATTTAATACGCATTTTTCCCGTAAAAAATCGTTAACAATGTAATGCCCGGTTCAAAACCGGAGTTCGTCCGTCGAACTCTCTTTCAAAACGCGCGAAATGACGTTCGGCCTCCGAATGCTCATCTTCAAACTAAAAGCCGCCATTTGACACTTAAAATCATTTAATACGCATTTTTCCCGTAAAAATCGTTAACAATGATTCGCACGGTTCAAAATCGACGTTTGCCACGCAAACGCTCTTTTCAAACTCAAAACCGACGTTTGCCACGCAAACGCTCATTTTCGGTTCAAAACCGACGTTTGCCACGCAAACGCTCATTTCAAACTCAAAACCGACGTTTGTCATTCAAACGCTCGTCTTTTCAAACAAAGTCACCTAATCAACGTTTGACATTCAAACCAAGATTAAGCTTGTCATTCAAGCCCCCATTTCAAAAGACACACACACACACACACACGATTTCGAGAAAGGTAGAAAGACTCGTCATGCGAGGCGTTTCGGGCGATCTCGTAATACTCTACCCGAAACGTAACTTGACCTCCGAACCTAACAATCTCTGGTACTAAAAGCTTTTTACTCATTTTTGCTGCCAATAAAAATGATCCCCTTTTTCAAAGCCTTTTCCTAAGTTTTTGCTACCAATAAAAACGACACCTTTTCACAATAGCCGTTTCTCAACGTTTGGGCTCAAAATACAAAAACCGCGTGGCGACTCCTCATTTTGTTCCTTCCCATGAAGCGAGGTCTCAGACACCAACCCCCCGCGAAAGACAACCGCGTTCCGCGCCCCCCGCGCGAAATCCCGGGTAATTTCAGGTTCCTTTAGTGAAAAAGCTCGGATGAGAAGGTTGGATGATGAGGCATGAGCCTCGAGATGATTCCTTGACCAAGTCATTTTGGACGGCTGCTTCAATTGCTTCCTGATTTTCATCTTTCATTGGGGGAGAAAGGGTTTGCATATGCCTAAAGGCTTTGCTTTGACCGCTTTATCGACAACATCTGTTCTTCGAGCTTTGATTTTGCCTCACTGTCAAGCTTCTGATTGGCGGTGCTGGGTCCTTGGCCTCATTTTTTTTATATGTGCAACCCTGTTTTTTGCCTAGATTGTCCCTTTCAGGGTTTTTAGCCTAGCTGGGTATTACTCTTTTTGCACTATATTTTTTTTTACGTGCAACACTATTTTTTTTGCCTAGACAACCCTTTACAAGGTTTTTAGCCTAGCTAGGTATTACTTTTAATTGCACCTTTTTTTTTTTTAAGCATGAGGGCCAAGGCGAGCCCCTGCTTGAACTTTCTTGATACCCTTGAGGTCTAAGGCAAGGTCCTAGGTTGTTGTCGACATGGGGTAAATCTTTCGAAGCTGAGCGGCCTTTTGTTGTCCCTTGACGTTGCCGCCGTCGTTGACTTGGTCAAGGTGATGGTGAGGACATGATTTGGGAGGCGTATGGCTTGATGAAGGCTTTTGTTAGGTAAGGAAAGTGTATGGCTTGATGGAGGCCTTTTGTGGGGTAAGAAAAGTGTATGGGAAAGGCATCAGTTGACTTTCTCACACCGATTAATCGAAACGTTAATTATTTCAAAAGATTATTTGTTGAGCAATGCAACTGATCATATAAAATAAAACCATTTCATTAAATGTAATGTAGGTGTGCAAATAATGTCTTAAGTCTAGCAAGAAAAGAAGAAGACTCTTTTATAAAAGATTTAAGATTAATTACAATGTCCGAGGAGGACTTGATTGAAAGAGAAAAGTACTAGAACCTACGAATGTTGACAGAGAGACTATATTTTTTTCTTGCTCAAGGATAGGTAACCCCTAGCCTAGCTACTCTTCGCTGGTTGGACTGTCAGGACGCTTGAGCTTTCCATTTTCCTGCTAACTTCTGAATCTCATGCCGCAGACCGAGGCAGTGATCCGTTACGTGCCCATGATACTGGTGGAAGTGGAGGGATTTGAGGCCACGGGGCCGCTGGAGCAAGTACAAGTTGTCCAAAGAAATGGGTCGGAAAAATTACGGGGATGAAATTTGTTGACTGAGCATATTGATGGAAGGAAGTGAACCTGGGAGGACTTTGAGGGATATTGGGATCTGTTTGAGAGGATTCAGCGCTGCGCTGGTGGTTTTGAGTGAAAGGGGTAGTACTGGCTGGTTGGTGAAACGAAGAAACAGGCGTGATGAAGCCCTATCCGTTCTGAGGAGCTGAGGGCGATGGGGCCCTGATGCCCTGGGATGTTGGAAAGGATTGAAGTGTAGTCCTTAACAAGGGATCATATGTGGGTGGAGGAAGGTATTGGCTGTGGGATGGAGGGATTGAGATCACTGTTTCTGAAGTCTCATCTTCAACCATGACCAGGGAACCATTTGCCTCAACTGTTACCTGAACTCCATGACGGCGGAGAGCACTGATGAGCAGGGCCAGCTGTTCTTTATGAACCTTATGGGCATTTTCCAAAGCTAGGGCTAACTCTTCCTCTCTAGTCACCAGATTACCCATACCATTACCGTTTTCTGTCATATATGCCATTCTAAACCCCTGAGTAGACAAGACTGATGATTCTGCTAAGCTGTCTGAACCTGAGGTTTCCGCATTGAAAAGTCGCTGACCCGGTATTCTCACCCACTTCTTTCTCGCTGCGGGAAAGGGATAGGCAAGGTTTAGACTCGGGGGTAGTTAAGGTTTAGACTCGGAGGTAAGTGTTTAGGCCGAAGGCTCAAGTAACATGCACTTATTTGATTAAATTTTGCTCAAAACACATTTTCTCCTAAGCCTAATTGATCGGGAAAGATTGGACCTTGAAAGGTAGAGATCGGAAATCGGAGATCGGATCGAGGAGGTCGCGATTAGAGATTTGATCGCGAAAGGTCGAGATAGAAAATCGGAGATCGGACCGAGGAGGTCGAGATTAGAGATTTGACCGCGAAAGGACGAGATAGAAAATCATAGATCGGACCGAGGAGGTCGCGATTAGGGATTTGACCGCAAAAGGTCGAGATAGAAAATCAGAGATCGGACCGAGGAGGTCGCGATTAGAGATTTGACCGTGAAAGGTCGAGATAGAAAATCGGAGATCGGACCGAGGAGGTCGCGATAAGGAATTTGACCGCGAAAGGTCGAGGTAGAAAATAGGAGGTTGGACCGAGGAGGTCGCGATTAGGGATTTAACCGCAAAAAGTCGAGGTGGAAAATCGGAGGTCGGACCGAGGAGGTCGCGATATGGAAAATCGAATGTTGGACCGAGGAGGTCGCGATATCGAAAATCGGAGGTCGGATCGAGGAGGTCGCGATTAGGGATTTGACCGCGAAAAGTCGAGGTGGAAAATCGGAGGTCGAACCGAGGAGGTCGCGATTAGGAATTTGACCGCGAAGGATCGAGATGGAAAATCAGAGATCGGACCGAGGAGGTCGCGATTAGGAATTTGACCGCGAAGGATCGAGATGGAAAATCGGAGATCGGACCGAGGAGGTCGCGATTGGGGATTTCCAGAGATAGGACCATGCAATTATGATTCCATTAATTGTTCAAGTTTACTTAAAACAGTGTCTTTTATTTAATTTTTATTTGGTTGGAAAAGGGGTTTCCCTTCTTTTTCGCAACTACTCTAGATCCTGGATCAGTGGGCTCCGTCACTAAGTCTATAAGCCCCTCGTATTCCACTTGTATTTCGACCTCCCAGGGTGGACAACCCCGGGCGAGGGTCCTATAGGGCACGCGGATCCCACCGACCGAGAGAGAAGAACGCTCCTAATGGGTCTAGCGGGTCATAAGAACTTTTAACGCACGCGCGATGCGGATTATAGTCAAGGCAATGTCGGGAAAGTCTCGTCTTTCAGCCTTAACGGAATTTTGGCAGAGTTTCGCTTGCGCGAATGACGTTTTGACTTTTCGGCAATGTCCGAGAAGATAATAGGCATGGGTCGGGCGGTAAAAGCCGGATGACACAGTGTCACATTGAACTTCGTTGCATACGCTGTGCGTGAGTCGAAGTCGAAGTCAATGCCGGGTCAAGATCTTGCCAATTTTTCCTTGTCGGAATTTCGGCAGAGCTCCGCTTGCGCGAAAGATCTTTGGATTTTTGGCACGGACTCGGTCTCGACTCTTACGCATCCCGTGCGGGTCAATGTCAAAGTCAATGCCAGAGTCAAGATCTTGCCAATTTTTTTCTTGTCGAAATTTCGGCAGAGCTTCGCTTGTGCGAAAGATCTTGACTTCTGTCATGGGCTAAGGTTTGACCTTTACGGAAATATGCAACTGGGCTGTATGACACGGACTAGACCAAAAACCAACCAAAAGTCATGGTTTTAAAATATGTGACACGGACTGTGCATTGGTCGACACTGGCTGCCATTGGGAGTTTGGGATGATTCCGTGCGCGCCCGGGAGCATCGTAATGCTGTCCGTGACTGCAGCTGAACAACCACCCCGGGTTAAAGGGATGTGCGTGCAAAGTGTACAGGATATATAAGGTGCGCGTAGTGTGCGGCCTCCTAAAAATATTCCATTTTGAGTTAAAACAGAAATTTTCATGAATGTGTTTTAAAGGAATGATTTTTCAGGACGGGGGAAAATGCAACAGATAAGCACGTAAATTTTCTGGGAGCCCCGGTCAGTCTTGGAACTGAATAGCCCCAAGCTGCCAAGGCTGCTAGATTAACCTCAATTTTGTCCTGGTGGAATTGCCAATGAAGCCGCCCGGCCAGAATCTAGGGAGGATTAAGCCGTACGGCTGTATCAAACAATTTTCCAGGTTCCATTTCCTTTGATCTGCAGGCTGCTTTCCCGGCCTTTTGGCACCTTTTCAGCCTTCCAAAGAAGCTTCCGTCCGGCCAGAATATGCACAATTCCCAAGAACCATGGATGCATGCAATGCAATGCAAGAAACCTAGGGCAAGTATGAGGAGCGAATCCGTAGCGGAAGGCTAACCCTCTCGGAAAAAGCTTTCTTTTTTTTCGAAAAGGGATACCGGTACGTGGGATTGTTAAACCATCGTTTATCCCAAGCCTCGGGTTAGGAAGCGATACAGTAAGGTTAATGGTTTCCACCTATATACTGGGTATCATTTTTTTTGTTTAAAAATGAAAGCTTTCTCCTTTGGATCATTTCCCCAGCAGAGTTGCCAAACTGTGAATGTGGTGCCCAAGATAAGCGGCCCAATCTTTTTGTTTATTTATTTTTTTGGAACCACTTTCTCGTGAAAGGGGGATCACCGTCTCACATCAGTTTGGAAACGTCCGGTTTAAATTGAAAAACTGAGTCGCCATGCCATTTTGATTTCCTCAAAACTTTGAAAAAAAGGATTTGGGTTCGGAGGTTAAGTTACCCTTTGGGAAGAACGGATCATCGTTCACCCTAAGAGCCTTGCCAAAGCAAGTCTTCCAGGATCCGCTTTTCATACTTGCCTTAGTGTTTTCGTGTGTGGGATGTGTGTTTTTTAAAAAGGGGGAATGTACCAAGTGGTCTTCCGAACGTATAAACCATGAGTTAGTTATCGCTCGGGATTCCTTGGATTTTTATGTATTAGGGACTTTGGTCCCATTCTCATCTTGGACTTATAATCATCATGATGAGACCTTGGGTCACATGTGATCAAGATAGGGACACCATTTTAGAGTCCAAGGATGAGACTCTTTAGAAAGGAAGGACCTTTGCCTATCAATCCTACATCTTGAGACGATTTGGACTTTTTCGGGACATTTATGTTCGTTTCAAGTGATGATCGGAGATATGTGGCTAGGGTTCATGCTTTTCTAAAGGAGAATCCGTCTATGGCATCTTTAGGTGGAAGAAATGATGTAAAGATAGGACCTTTACACCATCTCGTTCCAAGAGATGCTCCAAAAATGGGGACTAGGGAATGCATGTTTGAGCTAAAGATGACACTTTTATGAAAAGATGACATTTTATGTGCAAAGGATGCAACTTTATGCAAAGGATGCAACTTTTAATATAAAAATGGGGTTTTAAGTGAAAAGGATGCAACTTTAATGCAAAGGAAGCTAATTTTAATGCAAATGATGCTACTTGGTTGCAAAGGATGCTTCTTTGATGTAAATAATGATTTTTAATGCAAAGGATGCAACTTTATGTGTAAAAGTGGCATTTTAAGTGCAAAGGATGCTACTTTAATGCAAAGAAAACATTTTTAAATGCAAAGGATGCAACCTTATATGTGTAAATGGCATTTTAAGTGCAAAGGATGCATAAAGATGTCATTTTATGAGCAAAGGATGCTACTTTGATGCAAAAAGGGGGAGGGGTATGATTTACATTCTTAAAGATAGGATCTTTAATGACAATGTACCAATTACCAAGCAAGTATATAGCAATATGTAATGCAAGGAGCAAGTATATCACATAAATACAAGTATAATGCAAGGTAAAGGGTAGGAGAGGTTACCAATGGTGGTGTCCTCTTTCTCTTTGAAGTTTGCCTAGGGAAGGGACCAACTTTGGGAGGTTTTGATGAGGAGGGAGGTGGTTTTTGACACTCTCAGCTCTCTGGAATTTCGTGGTGGTATTTTGGCAGAGTAATGTTACTGAAAATCCCCCCCCCCCTAAAATGAATAGAGGAGGTCTCTATTTATAGGCAGTCTGGCAGCAGCTAATGAAGCCGTGCGGCTGTAACACCATGGCAAATGAGGTCGTGCGGTTTTATCCTGAAATGACTCTGCTCATTTCTAAAACCATGCAAGGTGGCCTTCTAGAAGGGCATTTTCAGCGAAGGACTACGTGGAATTTTAATTCCTAGAAAGTCCTTCAACCCTCGGAAGGTTTGGAAAAGTTCCTGAACTGCCCCTGAACTTTAGGAAAGTCCGGGGAATTGTCGGGAAACTTTACCGGAAGGCATGAGCCAGATTTGGGTACTTACAGCAACTACTCTAGATCCTGGATCAGTGGGTTCCGTCACTACATCTATAAGCCCCTCGTATTTCCCCTGTATTTCGACCTCCCAGGGTGGACAACCCCGGGCGAGGGTCCTATAGGGCACGCGGATCCCACCGACCGAGAGAAAAGAACACTCCTAATGGGTCTAGCGGGTCATAGGAACTTTTAACGCAAGAGCGATGCGGATTATAGTCAAGGCAATGCCGGGAAAGTCTCGTCTTTTAGCCTTAACAGAATTTTGGCAGAGTATCACTTGTGCGATTGACGTTTTGACTTTTGGCATTGTCCAAGAAGATAATAGGCATGGGTCGGACGGTAAAAGCCGGATGACATAGTGTCACATTGAACTTTGTTGCATACGTTGTGCAAGTCAAAGTCAAAGTCAATGCCGGGTCAAGATCTTGCCCTCCTTGTCGGAATTTCGGCAGAGTTTCGCTTGCACGAAAGATATTTTGATTTTTGGCATGGACTCGGGCTTGACTCTTACGTATCTCGTGCGGGTCAAAGTCAAAGTCAATGTCGGAGCCAAGATTCTGCCAATTTCCCTTGGCGGAATTTCGGTAGAGTTTCGCTTGCGTGAAAGATCTTAACTCTCGACATGGGCTAAGGTTTGACCTTTACGTATCCCGTGCGGGTCAAAGTTAAAGTCAAGGCTGGAGTCAAGATTCTGCCAATTTTCCTTGGCGGAATTTCGGCAGAGTTTCGCTTGCGTGAAGGATCTTGACTTCCGTCACGGGCTAAGGTTTGACCTTTACGGGGATATGCAACAGGGCTATATGACACGGTCTAGACCAAAAACAACCAAAAGTCACGGTTTTAAAATGTGTGACACGGACTGTGCATTGGTCGACACTGGCTGCCATGGGGAGTTTGGGATGATTCTGTGTGCGCCCGGGAGCATCGTAATGCTGTCCGTGACTGTAGCTGAACAACCACCCAGGGTTAAAAGGACGTGCGTGCAAAGTGTACAGGATATATAAGGTGCGCGTAGTGTGCAGCCTCCTAAAAATGTTCCTTTTTGAGTTAAAACAGAAATTTTCAGAAATGTGTTTTAAAGGAATGATTTTTCGGGACGGGGGAAATGCAACAGTTAAGCACGTAAATTTTCTGGAGCTTGGTCAATCTTGGAACTGAATAGCCCCAAGCTGCCTAAGCTGCCAGATTAGCCTCAGATTTTGTTCTGGTGGAATTGCCAATGAAGCCGCCCGGCCAGGATCCAGGGAGGATCAAGTCGTACAGCTGCATCAAGCAATTTTCCAGGTTCCATTTTTTTTTTCATTTGTAGGTTGTTTCCCCGAACGTTTTGGCACCTTTTCAGCTCCAGAAAGCTTCCTATTCAATATTCAGAATATGCACAATCCCAAAAACCAACAATGCATGCAATGCAAGGAAAAGAAGGCAAGCACGAGAATCAGATTCGCGGCGAAAGGCTAACCCACTCAAAAAAGCTTCTTTCTTTTTTTCTTTCAAATGGATACTAGTACATGGCATTGTTAGACCATATTTTATGCCAGACTCGGCTGAGGAGGCGATAACGGGAAGTTTAATGATTTTCACCTATATACCAAGTATCATTTTTTTTATTAAAAATGAAAGCTTTTTTGGTTTCCCCAGCAGAGTCGCAAACTGTGAATGTGGTGCCCAAGATCGCGACGCTTTTTGTTTCTTTTTTTGAACCGCTTTCTCGTGTAAGGGGTCACCGCCTCACATCGGTTTGAAGACATCCGGTTTAAATTGAAAAAACGGAGTCGCCACGCCATTTTGATTTCCTCAAAACTTTGAAAAAAGGATTTGGGTCCGGAGGTTAAGTTACCCCTTGGGAAGAACGTTTGGCGTTCACCCAAGGAGTCTTGCCGAAGCAAGTCTTCCAAGATCCGACTTTCGTGCTTGCCAAGTGATCTTCCGGACATATAAACCATGAGTTGGTTATCGCTTGAGATTCCTTGGATTTTGATATGTTCGGGACTTTGATCCCGTACTCATCTTGGACTTGCGATCATCATTATGAGACCTTGAGCCACATGTGATCGGAATAGGGACACCTCTTTTTATAGTCCAAGAATGAGACTCTTTAGAAAGGAAGGACCTTTGCCCATCAATCCTACATCTTGAGACGATGTAAGCTTGATAGGGACATTTGTGCTCGTCTCAAGTGATGATCGGAGATGTAGGGGCTCAAGTTCATCCTTTTCTAAAGGGATATCTGACTATGGCATCTTTATGTGGAGGAAATGATGTAAAGATAGGACCTTTACACCATTACACCCCAAGAGATGCTTCAAGTACCAAAGGGGACTAGGGGGAGGGGGATAAAGATTTGATATTTATACTCATCCTATGCTCTTTTGTGCCTTAAGAAGGTCACTAGGCAATCCTTGGGGAGTGATCCAACCATGAGGGGCATGGGGGATGCATTTTTAATGTAAAGATGACATTTTTATACAAATATGTGTAATGAACACTATGCAAGCTAGGAATAGGAATGAAAAGGGAGGACCTTTATGGCTTTCCTATGTCCTTTAAGAACCATTTAGGTGGACAATCCTTGGAAGCAAGGTCTATGGGAAGGGGATAACATTTATATGAATAAAGATGACATTTTTAATGAAAAGATGACATTTTTATATGAAAAAGATGACATTTTCACATCATCATGTGAGAGATCCACCCTAGAACAATCCATTTGAGGTCTTATTGTTTATCCTTGGGATGGATCCTCCATGAATCCCATGTGATAACGGAATGGGGGGGGGGGGGTATTACAACCTACATAGTAAAGAATTGATTTTTTATAGCAATAAATCACATATAAAGCAAGTAAATGGCAATATAAATAGCAAGGAGCAATATAACAAGAATAACAAGTATATTTCAAGGAGAAAAGGAGGAGAGGTTACCAATGGTGGTGTTCCTCTATCTCCCTTGAAGCTTTCCTAAGGAAGGAGCAACCTTGGAGGGATTTTGGAGAGGAAGGAGGTGATTTTGAGAGGTTTCTGTTTTCAGGAAATTCGTAGTTATATTTTGGCAGAGTAACAGTGCCAAAAATTCTCCCCCAAAATGAATAGAGGAGGCCTCTATTTATAGGTAGATTTGTGCTTCCTAATGAAGTCGTGCGGCTGTAACCCTTGGCTAATGAAGTCGTGCGGTCTTATCCATTAGTGACTCAGCTTATTTCTAGAACCATGCAAGGTGGCATTCTAGAAGCTCTTTCCAATGAGGGACTACGTGGAATTTTAATTCCTAACAAGTCCTTCACCCCTTGGAAGGTTTGGGAAAGTTCCCAAATTGCCCCTGAACTTTAGGAAAGTCCGAGAAATTATCGAGAAACTTAATCGGAAGGCATGAGCCAGATTTGGGTACTTAGAGTAGTGTAGAATGTGAAAAAGAAGGTATCCCCCTTTTCCAATCATTCTTAGGATTGATAAAAATTGTTTTTGTTTAAATTTTTAATAAGGCATATGCATAAGTCCGTCCTAAGCCTATCCTCTCCCGTACCTAAAACAGTTATCTCCCCCTTTCAGCGGGCAAGTATTGGGTCAGAGTTCCGGGTGGTCAATTAGTTAGTTTCTCTCCAGTCGAAGATTCGCCTGACCAGCTCTAAATGGCGTAAGCGCAAGTTTCAGTGCTCGGGGTCCCGAATTTGGGTATGGATCCAGCTCAGAGTCAGAATGTCGGTCAAGGTTTGGCACCGGATCAGGGTCATTATTCTAAACCAACCCCGTACTCGACTGCTAGGGCCCTGCTTTGGGATCAAATGTCCTCCACTCCCACCATGGCTCCCATTCGGCAAAAGGTGCCAGCACCCGAATCACCTCCGAAGATGATTCAGAAGAAGAAAGAAAAGGAGTGATTTGATGATGTGGGGATGCCTATAGAGGAATTCTTTGAGGTCTTAGCAAGCAGAGGACTTGTCCAGGCATTGGTGAATTATAACCCTGTTCATTGCAATCCCAAGCTGGACGCTAGCAAGTTCTGCCTCTACCATCAGTATCCCGGCCATGTCACCAACGACTGCGTCCCTCTGAAAATGCTCATTTAAAAGCTCATGGATGAAGGGAAGATTGAGAAGGGTCCTTACCCCAGTGTCGTCACCAATCCTTTTTTGTGATATCGGCAGAGTTCAAAAGGCCCTCCCATCTGAAGAAAGAGAAGTCAATCAGTCCTCGTAGGATCTAGAATTTCCCTTTCGGACACGAGTCTGTCAAGTCCAAGTTGGACCAGTCTTTTCTTTTAATGATAAAAATATTTGTTTCTCTTCTTGCTAGACTCGAGACATCACTTGCACACCACATTACACTTAATTGAAATGGTCTTATTCCACATGATCACTTGTGCTGATCAACCATTAATTCTTTGAAATGATTAATATTTAAATTGTTCGGAGTGAGAAAATTAATTGATATCCTTCTCAAATTGGGGCTTACCAACTCCTCATCTTGCATCTCATATGCTCACATCTCTTTTATCATCCTCATCATCTCGTTGCTCGATGAATTTGCATGGATCTTTTCTCATTTAAAGCTTAAGCAAGCAATGAAGACTTAATCTCGTTTAGGTCATCCGGTAGGGATTGCGGTTGAAGCCTTTCACCTATAGGAAAGCCATTACCTCACCCCCACTAAACAATACCCTTTCATCTCAAGATCGGCATGTTTTGAAACCCCGTTTAGCCATTACTTTTGCTCCTTGCCGAGAAGAGTCACAGCAAGGCCAAGAAGTCAGCTTTGAGAGTCGGTGACGCATAAAATACTCCAGTTATCAAAAGTAGGACTTTAGATCCTCACAATTTAGCAAGATTCCTCAACTTCTCAAGAGGCTTATCAAAAGAAGGACTTTAGATCCTCACAGTTCACCAAAGTCCCCGACTTCTCAAGAAGCTCTCCAATGTTCAAAAAAGAAAAAGGGAGCCTGAATCCTTACGAGTTTACTGATGTGGTGGATTTTGTATACATTATTTCCCTAATTTTCTAGACATTTTATCATGATTTTGATGTAATTTAGATTGGTTTTGATGTAATTTTGAGTAGAATATGAATTGGTGAGTTTGTGGGAAATCTTTGTAATTGTGAGACATATTTTGAGTGATTTTGTGTTGTTCCTGCAAAAGTTTATTAATGTGGAGGATAAAATTGCGATTATCAGAAGTACAGGGATTAAACTGCAAATTAGCAAATTTCGAGGATCAGAGTGGAATTATGGAAATTGGAATGGCCAAAGTAAAAGAAAGACAATGGGAAAATTAATCAAGGCACGTGAAGTGGAGGAGTTACTGTTTCCAAGTTGGACCAATTGATTTGAAGGAAGATTTGTGGAAATTGTTTCAATTGTCAAATTAGTACCAATTACTAAGGGTGGTAAATTTGGAAATTAAATAGTTATTCAAGGCCAAGGCATTGATTGACCCATTGATGAAGCACAGGGACCTAGGCGGTTGACCAACGCAGGCGCCTTGACCGAGGCAAGGAGGAAGGAATTTAATTTGTTTTGTTTTCTTTTGCTGTTTCCTTTTATTATTATTATTATTATTAAATTAGTTTAGGTTTATTTTTGAGAGGAGTATAAAAACTCTTTTAGAATATTATTTTAGGGTTATCTAGAGTTTGACTTTTTCTAGAGAAAGCTTGAGAACATCCATGGAAGCTTAAACTCTTTGCTTTAGATTTGATTTCTTGAACCCCTATTAATCAATTTGAGGTATTTTTTTTTCAATTTGTTCATCCCTATTCATAATTTTACTTGTGCTTAATTTAGATTTATAACTAGGGTTTGTGAACCTGATCAATTCATTAGTTCTGTTTATGAATCTTTGCTAGAATTTTCTATAACTGTGCCAGTGTAGGAAATTCATGAGTAGCATCTTTATGATTTATGCATGTGCCATGGTAAATTGTTAAGTGAGTAAAATTAGGTGATTATCTATGTGAAATAATCATAGAAAGCATTCTTGATCTTAGTTTCTTAAATCGTTCATCAATTAATTCTGCGATCTAGACTATGCCAGTTAGATTAATTTATTAATTAGGGTTACTAGTGAGTGTGCCACTGCTAGTAACTATTCTGAAAGAAGAAACAGAGATTTAAACAGATCTCGTGATCAGGTGAATAGGGTGACATTGAAAAGAGATATTAATGATAATTGGCTAATTAGGTGGGGACGAAATCAAATCTGAAGTGTTTCAAAATTATTGTTTTTATTCTTAATTAGTTTAATTTCTATTCGTAGGAAGTAATAAAAAATCTCAAACAAAACCCCCCATTTGTGTGTGTGACTAGTTCGTAATCAATAACCGTTCTTCAGTGGTTCGACCCTGGACTTACCTTTGCTACATTCTTGTGGCCGAGTCCCGGTTTAATTTAGTAGGTGTGCGACTAAGCCTACCATTCGCCAAAAGTTCTCAATAGCTTGGATTTTTCTCTCACCAATACCTAAACCAATCCCAAGTCGTCCTCTCGATTTTAGAGGATATTCCCATTACCATCACCCTTGCCTTTGGCCAAAGTCAAAATTTGGACCTCTCATTCTTGGAGGCAATCAATATCCTAACCATAGAAATCCTAAACACATTCCTGAAAGCCATCTCTCATATTTAGAGGTTCAGTCAGTAAAAGGCCTAGCCGACCTCTCATCTTAAGAGGTCACGATTTTCCAAATTATCCGATGGCCGATCGAATCCTTGAAACCCAGCTACAGTTCCTATCGGATAGCAGTTTCTGTCTCATATCTTCGAGAGCTAAATCAAATTAATGCTTCATTGCTTGCTTAAATTGGAATCTAATCCGCCTCGGTTCAAAACCATCGATCTAAGATTGTGCAAATTCAATCCATTCATTTGGCACTTCATGTGAGCATATTTCATTTCTCTTCCGCAAACACTTATCGTGGATGTCCCACTGGGGCCTCACATCTGTGTCTTTCATCGACACTCCAGGAGGACATGTTTTTCAATTCTCCAAATCCTCAAAATCCTCAAAGGTCCTCAGATCCTCGAATTTCAACATTCATTCTCCTTTCAATCTGTGGAGTGCCCGAACTACGGGGCGACACGAGCTCTTTATAATGGAGGGAACGTAGGCAACCATGTAATCGGTCCGATCGAAATCACAAACGAATCTCAAAAAATCCTGCCTCATCAAGGAATCCGGTTCCTATAGACTTTCCATCCTTCTCTCTGAAAGCCGATTCTCCCGATATCGCTGATTTTCTCCTTGTGATTAATCAAAATATTTGTTCATATCAGATTTAGTGTTTGAATAACCCGAACATCAATAAAGGGTCTTTAGCAGCCTTGCGATCATCACGAATAAGACAAGTTTTCAAATGTCTCGACAAGTGTTCTCTTTCTACATCATAGGAAAATAGAGTCAAACACTGTCTTTCTGTCAGCAGGGGCTTCCATACACTTTTCCACACCTTGTTGTGCTTATACTCTCTCAAAAGAGTCAAACCCAAAAGCGAGAGTGTCATACACAAATTCGGGATCCATTCCCACTTTTCAAAAGATGCGCCCCTACACGTAAACATTTCCGAGTCTTGTCCAGCGACTGATTGACTGCGGTCTGAAAAGATGGGTGCCTCCTTGGCCGCATGATGATTCTGCCTGTAAAGGGACTGCACTGGATCTCTCATCATAACGTTCCATTTTGGGCCAAATATTGGATCTTGGGGCTAATTTTGGTATTGAAGGTCTATTCTGGGGCTGCTGTGACTGCTGGAAGTTGCCTTTGGCGAATCTGTCATCTCATAAATGCTGGGGCTTGCTGCCCAAGAAATCCTGCTAATTGGACCACCCATGTCGTACGACAGGGGCTATCTCTTGATGTCCTGTGTCATCCGACACAGGGCTCCCCATCAGTCCTATGTCATACGATATGGGAAGTCCCACCAGACATCAGCAATTGCTGCATCTGCAGCAGTCCATCAGCGACCCAATGCTTGCTCAAAACCTGTCCAAACCTATTCAAAAGCATCCCAAAACAGTACATATACACTCCCCCTTACTCACCAAATGCATGGGAGAGGATTTGGAACACCCAATACATCCACAGATACACAAATAACACCCAATACATACCAAAATCACAAAAACACCCAACCACAGCAAATGCCATCATTTTTTGCCTTTTTTGGGACGGACTTATGCATATAAACAAATAAGTCTAGATACCATTAAGAAAATACCTTTAGTTGTTAAACTACAAAGTGCAAAAATAATTGTTTTACAAATTAAAAGCAATAGAATAGTGCATGCATTGTTTCTTCTCTCTCTCACTCCCTAAGAGTCCTAAAGCATGGCAAAAGGGGACCGCCACGATCACTCCGACTCGGAGTCATCGCCAGAGTCCTCCCCACTCTCCTCGGAGCCGCTATCCTCCTGGCCGTCGCCTCCCTGCTCCTCAGAGCCACTCTGCTCCTGGCCATCGCCGCCGCCTTCCTGCTCTTCATGGATCTTGCCATCAGAGTCATCATCCTCCTCATCTAAGGCCCAAGGCTGGGGCTCGCCATAGTATCCATGCCATTGGGGCACTGTGGAGAATGGGGGTTGGAATGGATCATCCTCGTCATCATCATCGTCATGCTGGGGCTACTGGCTCGAGCCGTCCACTTGTGAGCTAGATGAAGCCAGGGTCGGTCTTGGCCTCTTCTTAGGAGGAATGACATCACTAGCCTGGGAGCTGCACTTCCCCTTCCAATGCTCTGCGCTCTTCTGGAACGGCGGGCAAGATTCGACTCCGCTCCTATGAACGCCAAGCCACGCTCAAGGTCTTGCGTCTAACTCGTTGAATGGAAAACAAAAGAGGCAATGTAAGCAAAGGCAGATATGGCGCAATACAGTGATAAGACATGAATAAAGCAGAAAAAGAAAGGGTGCTCACAGAGGTAGTCCCGCGAGGCAGTCGTAAGTGGGGGTGAGTCTCAAACATGTCAAAGGATGAGCAGCGAATGAAGCCACCGGTCTCATACTCAAAGAACCGATGAGGCATCAACATCTGTGCCCCTGCCCCTGCTGCCCTCCTGGCAGCCATGTCCTGAGGAGTTAGTAGCCGGGTGAATACGAACTGGCCGTAGTCCCCATCAGCCGACAACTCATCGGCATCAATGCCCATCCGTAAGCGCTCCAGATCAGGAAGAGCCCGAGGATACCAGATCTCCTCCGGAGGATTGTGAGGGACGCGTGGGGCTGCATCATGTCCGTGCTGTCTGTAGACCCTCTCTCCCAAATATAGAGCGTCACCCTCCAGGCCAATCAGAAGCCTCCTAGTCCGGGTCACCCAGGCGGCATCCCCGATAACATCCTCAGCATATCTACCATGCCATGGGAACAAGCTCAACCTGGCCGGGGTCCCCCTCAAAGCAATCATAGTGTCCTCATAGCAGGCCATCCTCCTGGTCTTCGCCCCATCCACCTTCCTGCTCTGCCTAGCCCTAAAAGTCCACCGGTGGAGGGCAGGAAACAGATCTGCAGCAATCCCATCGGCTACGATCCAGGCATAGCAACCAAAAACCTCGTAGGCCCATACCTGAAATAAGAGACAAGAAGCTTTCAAAGATTGATAACAGAAAGTGCAGCGCAGCAGTCAATATGCGAATAATAAAAGAGCATACCTCCAGGACCGTCTGGTAACAATCAAAAGAGGTCACAGTGCCTCTGCTCACCTCATCCAGAGCTCTGTATACCTGAGCCAAGCCGGCCTCGCCCCATAAAAAGGTAGAGACCTGGCTCCAGTCCCGAAGAGGCTCCAACAGAAGATTCAATGCCGTAGTAGAGGCATTACAGAACAAGGTGTCAGAAAGGCCAGCCCAGGCAAATTCTCTCGCTAGCTGCTCGGCCATAATTGCGGCCTCGCCCCAAGAGTAGAGATGGCACTGCTGTGTCAACGCCGCGTGCAGGTCCCCCAGTGGAACCCCATTGCCCTTTAGGCAAAGAGTCAAGCCGGTCAAACCTATAATTACATCTGGGCTCAGGACCCCGGGATCCTCAGAAAAGATGGGCCTATTAGTGAACCGCAGCCCTGTGACAGCAGTGAAGTCATAGGGGGTAATGGTAGACTCCCCCCAAGATAGATGAAATGTGTGGGTGCTGTCCCACCAATACTGCCTGAACGCCTTCACAAGCTCCACGCTCCTAGGCGTGTCTCTAATCTCACCAACAGCTGTGAAGAAAGGACCGAGGCCAGCAGCATGGATCAGGCCCTTGGGACTGTCGGGTATGTCAGCGGAGCCGGGAAGAATGTCCCAGATACTAGCGATCATCTCGGGGGACCCCTTGGTCCGCAGAACCTGCAGGTAAGCACAGCACATGTATCATAACATACTCATGGTAATTTGTGCATTCTATTATTTGTGTGCATTTTTGCTTTACATTTTGAATCTCATGATTCCTTTTGATTCCTTTTTCAACAAAATCTTATCACAGTCCTCTTTTATGTGTTTATGCAATTTTTTCTTAAACATGCAATTCTTTTTTTGGGTTTGATTTTCCCCCAAATGCTATCATGAGCCCTAGAAATCCAATTTCGAAAATTAAAGGGGAGGGATCGTCGGTTTAAAATCCTTACCCCCGTTCGCTCCGTCGTAGAAGTATGGAAATCTAGGCTCGGATAGAATCCATTCCCCTCCGGGAATTTCTTGCGCTTGTTCCGCTCCACAAGCTTCCTCTTCGCAGACAAGGTCCGCTGCACTTGTCTTCTCGCTTCCGCTCTTGGAGGCATTGTTGATTTGTTGATTTGAATTGAAGATTGTGGAAGAAATTTCGATTTTCTCTCTTTTCTTCTCTCTCCTGCTCGGCGGCTGCTCTTGTTTCTTCTTCTCTTCACGTAACTAGAAGGTTTTAATTGAAACTACTGTGGGGAAGCCCCATGTCGTATGACAGCGGTCTTCCAGAAAATGGTGTTCTTCCTTTTTTGCCCCTGGTCTCTTTTGTCCATCCCTCGCGGTTGTTTATCATTATTATTTATCAGTCAAAATTCGGGCGACTTCCCAAAAATAGTCAAAATTCGGGCGACTTCCCAAAAATAGTCAAAATTCGGGCGACTTCCCAATAATAGTCAAAATTCGGGCGACTTCCCAAAAATAGTCAATCTTCGGGCGACTTCCCAAAAATAGTTCCCAAAAATAGTCAATCTTCGGGCGACTTCCCAAAAAATAGTCAAAATTCGGGCGACTTCCCAAAAATAGTCAAAATTCGGGCGACTTCCCAAAAGTAGTCAAAATTCGGGCGACTTCCTAAAAATAGTCAATCTTCGGGCGACTTTTCAAAAATAGTCAATCTTCGGGCGACTTTCCAATAATAGTCAATCTTTGGGGTCACTCCCCTAAAAACAGTCACTCTTGGGCACAAACGTCCGTCCTTCCGAACTACGATTTGGCTTGATTCCCTCTTGGGATACGTAGGAATCCTCTTCATAAAGGTCCAGCCGCTCGACCATCTTGGTCATCTCTTTTTCCCGCCAGTCTTTGTCCGGCTCGTGATTTTCATTTTGTCGACGACCCCACTTCTCGTGGAAGCGACGTCGCCGAGGGGCTCTGTGAGTACCTCGACCCGAACTCGTGTTTTTGGGTATGCTTTCCTTGAGTTGCATTTAGTTTTGCGCTTATTTATTTAAATACATTTAATTTTGGGCCTTCCTTATTTATGTATTCATTTGTTCTTGGGCCTGCCTCCCTTCGGCCCAGTCTATCCTAAGAATGACTGGTGTCGTCCGACACAGGACGACCCTAAGGCGGTTAAATCCCCATGTCGTACGACATGGAAGGTCTCCTTCAGCAACCTATAAATACAAGGCTTTGCTGATCATTTTGAGGGGGGATTTTGGAAGTAAGGTTACTCTGCCAAATTGGAGAGAAGAGAGAGAAACACACACTCACCTCCCTTCTCACACACACATACATCCCCCAAGTCCAAGGGTGATCATTTTGTTGGAGTTTTGAAGGGACAAACACCATACTATTGGTGCTTTTATCTTGTGGACTACAATAGGTAGACCCTAAACCCCCTCTTATCTTTGTTTATATCTTGTTTGTTCCAATCATTTCCATGCTTGTTTATGATACTTGATATTATGTGATTATTTGGGATTTTGCATGATAAAGGTGGTGGAGATGTGAATCATCAATATTCACATCTCCTCACCTCAGATCTGAACATTTAGTAGTGTTAACTTTATTAAAGTTTGCATCTTGGTTGATCTTGTTTGAGTTAGGAGGTGATGGCTCCCACGATCATGGCCCAATACATGTGATCATTCACATTGGGTCATAAAAGCCATGTGATCCTCCCATAATACTCACGTATTACTGTCATTCTATTGTTTTCAATTAGCATTGTATCCTAGTTTCATGTTCTGAGCAGTCTGGAATCAATCTGTTGAAGCTCACCGATATAGATACTGTTGCCCTGCACACAGACACCCTAAGATGTCCTGTGTCATACGACATACAGATCCCAGAAAGCTGGCTTGGCTTTCAGTGACTTCAGCTAAACCAGATTGACTCCCTTTGTAGTTTCAAGCCATGTTTAAGTAGTTTTTAATTCAATTATCATTGTTTGGGAAGTCTGAGATCATTTGGGTGTAAACTGCTGATGGAGGCGGCCTCTGTCGTATGACACAGATTGCCCTAGGCGTCCTGTGTCATACGGCATCCGTATCACAGAAAGTCAATCTTGACTTTATTAACTCCAGTCAACCCCAAATTGGTTCCAGACCCTAAACAGTGTTTCTCCGTAGTTAAATTAGCCTTATATTGGTGTTAGAGTAGCTTTGGTGGCATAACCACCCCCTTTGTAAGAGGCAATCTGACCAGGATGTCCTGCGTCGTACGACATCCCTCTCCTGAGGAAGTCATGTGTCATACGACATCCAGAGTCCCTGGACAGACTGTCTCAACCTTTCCTTGTAATTCAAGTTTATCATTTGTAAGGGTGTGGCCCCCTTTTAATGGCGACAAGTTGTATTCAGTTTTCAGTATCATCAATAAAATCCAAAGTTCATATGCCTTGTTTGTTGACACAATCACACACACTTAGAACGATTATTATTATTGTCCTTGTTTTATTGAAAGTCTCGAAAGAGGCGATGTGGGTGAGCTCTATATTCTCTTCCCACGTCGTAACTTGACCCCCGGACCCATTTTCTCTCTCAAAAGGTTTTCAATGTTTCCTTTAAAACGGCATGGCGACTCCTAAAAAATACCTTATTTTATTTTTTGGCGAGCGTTCATTCAGCACCCAATAAGGCCTGACGCCTCTCTCCCAAAACGATCTGAGTCGCCCCCATTTCCCTCTCGTACCAGTTCAAGTAAGCCGTGGTCAAGATAGTACTCTTCCTGCTCTTGAGAATGGCTCTGGGTAGAAAAGCGGCATATGTCCACGCTCTTGAGAAAAAGGAGAAGCTGTCTGAACCTCTCATATCAAAAGGTGCCACCTCCATGGTGCGAATGTCCCCCAATCATCCAATGGCTCCTGCAAAATCCCAAACTGCCTGGACACTAAGCAGGGATTGTAGAAAGAGGACAGGGATAACCCCGGAACCCTCACTATGTAGGACTCCTGAAACGTCCTACAAGTCTGCAATCTCTAGTGAGGCATCCACCAGCGAATGTCCGAGGCAGACAACCTAGCCATCATCATCTCCCAACTACCCTGATCATGTTGTCTAGGTGCACCCCTCCGGGAAATCACCCAAGGGCACTGAGTAGGCAAAGCCCCAAGCCTCTCCTGTAACTATAAGGTCAGCACCGCTGGGCTCCCAGACCACATGAAATGGTCCCCCCTATCCATATTGTCGATGCCATGTAGTGTCTCCCCCAAAATCAGCGGGACAATATCTCTCCCGGCCCTGCAGTCTCTGACCATGTCCAAAAGGCCACTATAGCAGACCCCGAAGGACTCGGCAGTAAACAGAAAGGAGAACACACAGAGGACAAAGGAGTCCATGGATATTGTAGTTGCAGCAGTACCCCGAGACCCGAATCTACTCGGGATATCAGAAATGTCGATCCTGTCAGGGGATATCATCATCCCCTCGGCTTCTTCCGGAGAAATTTGCAGAAAAGATGCCAACTTTACGGTCACCGGCAAATCCCCGGTCAAAGGAATCGAGATGGCTTCAATTTCTGGACCCCCAATCAATGCCCGAAAGTCTTCAAAGGTTGGGACGAGTTCATTGTAGGAAAAGCAGTAAACATGTCTCCGGACGTCCCAAAACCTCGCTGCTGCTCTCAAAAGGTTCCAATCGAGCGGGAGATCCTTCAAATGCCATAAAGACTTGATCTTGAAGGTGTTGACAAATAGCCCCTTATGAGATTGAATGTTTTGTCTCATCCAAGATTGAAGATCGGAGAGAAAACGATCCCTTTTCCCCTTTTGCAATCGGACTGGTTTCTCCATTGGTTGTGATCGAAGTCGATGATTTTTGGTCAAAAATATGCTTTGGAATCAGTTGGGACAATTCTTGTGTGAAAATGAAGTGAAAAGGCCCTTCCTTGATTTTATTTGAAAAAAACCAGTTCATACAAGGTTCCAAGCCGCACGGCTTCTATTGCCCAGGACCTGGCCGGACGGCTTCTTTCGCTTCTGCAGAAAAAAAATCTGCAGCAGCCAAAGTTGCTGCCCAAGTGGAGTTCTCACCCCACTTTATCAACAAAACCTGCCTAAAAACATATCCAAGCACCATCCATGCATTCACATACCATTATAAACCATTCAGGCTCAATTTCTGCCCCATTTCCAAGCAAAAAACTGCCCCGAGGCTCAAGTAATATGCAAAATCATAATGCATCAATAAGAAAAGAAAATAAAAGATCATTACTGTATACACCCCATTCTGAACCAATAATTACATGATTACACTACTCTTCATCTCTCTTTTATGTTTTGAAGAAATCATATCAGTTTCGTCATGTTTCGTTAAGTTTCTAACTAACCTCGTTAGTTTTGGACCTAACTGACTAACGGAACGACTGAAGAGGAAAAAATAGTCAAATGACTAGTTATCTCGCGCGGAATACCGTGTCTCGCGCGAGACAACCCCTCGACAGGATGTGCAGAATCACTTACCTTCTCTGTTTCAAACTCTTTTCTTGATAAATATCATCCAATCCGGGTATCCAACCATGAAAGGGTTCTGGAAGCTTCCTTGGGAGGAGTCCCAATCCACTTGAGTCTCCTAAACTTGGTGACCAAGTTATGCGTCCACCTAATAAACCCCTATAAATACTTGGTGACTTTCAGTATTTCAGAGGTCCAGAATTCTAGGTTGGAGGTCCCCGATCTCCGATCGAAAGCACATAACACACACATTTTATTGGTTTATCTCCCTGAAAGATTCCTACAAAATCACCCTAAATCATCTAAAGTTTGTTTATCAACCCTGTTGATCAACAAACATCGAAGAAAGAATCAAGGACCGAGGCAAAGCTCTGTCCGCACCAAGATCCGAATCAAGGATTGAGGCTAATCTCTGTCCGCATCAAGGTTCGACTCTAAACTTGAGTCGAAACTCTGTCCGAATCTCTTCTCAAAAGGTAATCATCCTTTAACTTTCATTTCTCTTCTCAATCCATTTATAGATTTTAGAGTAGTGTAATCCCATCAAAAGGATTAGCCTAGAGTCCCTTCAATCAATGGAGACGATCTCGAAACATACAATCCGACATTCCTAATTAATAAATTAATTAGAATTTATTTATTTCTTCTTATTCTTATTTGAATTGATTAGATTAATAACACCCAATTAGCAAGACCAATCTACGGATTGGGTGGAATGGATGCTCCTTGACCTACCCATTCCATAACTTAACCTCCGAACCCTTGAATCTCATGAAATTAATTTTAAAAAGGTTTTTCTTATTGTTTTTCATTAATAAATAATAAGTGGCGACTCCGAGGTGTTTGAAAATTCACGCATCGCTACAGTGGCGACTCCGCTGGGGACAATTAATTAAGAGGGTTTGACTTGCGTTACAATTGGGTGTTATTAATATTTTCAATTTTCTGTTTAAAATATGATTTTTCTGGATTTTTTGGAATTTTTCGATACTGTTTTTCTCAAAAAAAAAATTATTGTACAAATGCTTATCCTGCGCGGGATAAACTTGTACCGCGCGAGATTAACATTCTGTAAAGATACTGTTTTGGCGGCGGCATCATTGAAAAAGAAAAGCAGGTCAAATAACTTTCTTCCAAGTACGACCTCATTCCAAAATTCTTTGCGGCTGACTTCCTTTAATATTTGACCATATACAAATTAAAAAAAAAACAAAAAACAAAAAACAAAAAACGAAAATCAAAAACAGTTTCAGAAATTTCAAAATAAATCCAGAAAAATCAAAATAAATGTTATTTCTATTTTGCTTATATTAATTTTATTTTGCAGGGTAGAATAATTAAATTATACTTGAACTATATGCCTGCGTATGATTGGGTTTTTTGAATTAAAGTCCGATCCATTGGGGATTCGGGAGTTGTAATTTAAATTTATAATTATTTCTCTCTCTCTCCTCTATGTGGAACTACGACGACCTGAGTCTTCCTAATTTGGGAGAAACGTAGGCAACCACTTGGTGCGGCCATTATCTGTTTTCTTTTATGTTTCAAAAAAAACTTTCTATTTTACTCTATCACCTAGAGTTGACTCTCACACACGCACACTCATGCTATATCTGTCATTGCACTACATACCCTGATTAACCCGGGACCCACACTAAGGACGGATGACGGTAACCACTCAGTCGCCGGTCTCTCCGAAGTTGGATCATCTCACTCCGCGTATTCAATCCATCTAGATTGTCATATCGCGGGGAGCCTAGCCTTCCAGCCCTGCATTGCCACATGTAGTATATTTTCTAGGAAAACTCCGTGACCGGTCGGTTTTGACTTGGTAATATTTCTTGTCTTTGACCAAAATAAAGTTAATGTAAAATTGTCTATCGAGAAAGGATTCGGAAAAGTCCCTTCGGAAAAAGAAAAAGTTCCTTCGAAAATGTCCCTTCGGAATGACCCTTCCGGAAGTCCCTTTAAGAAAAAAAAAATCCTTCTTGAAAAATGATTTTACATGGCTTTATTTTACAAAGAATGGTCAATTACCGAGTCCCTAGGCTTGGTTCGAATTACGTATGCCTACAAGATTTACCTAGGACATTAGATAGAAAACGGATCTTTGTCCGTCCGACCATGAATTTAGGAAATAAAAAGAAAAAGAAATCCATCTCTCTGAATGGTTGTCTCGTGCGAGACGACCTTGTCTCGCACGAGACTCTATTTGCAGAATGTGTGTCTATGATAATCGATGTGCGCTCCCTCCTTGAGTCAAAACTCCGTCTCTAATAAAAACAAAACTTCAAAAAAAATCACTCGTCAGGTAATTTTAACCATCATCCTTTTCTCCATCTAGGATCGTTTGAGGCTAACCTTCTAAAAGGCGTTACGTTAGGATATCTCGAGCTCATCTCTAAGGTCGTCAAGCTCCCTTACCTCTCCAATGGCAACTACTCCGTCTACTCTCTATGCAAGTGGTGCCCCCAAAGAGGATAAGCAAGTCGTAGAATTCACATCCGAGAAAATCAAGACTCTCAAGAACCATCTCGAGCAAGAAAAAATGGCTCATATTCAACAAATTTCCACCCTCGAGACAAAACTCAACAAGCTAGGAATCACGAAAACCATGGATCCAAGAGACAAGCACACTCAAAGCGATGAGCGTGAACATAAAGAGGCTGAGTCAATCATTAAGGCATGTATCGCTGATGTGTGTTCCCAAATGGAGTCCAACATAAGAGCCCAAGTGGAAGTCGAATTAAGGGCCCAAATTGAGGATGAATATCAAGCCTACATGCAAGCACAACAGAGGTACTATGAAGAAAAGATCAAGATACTTCACAAAATGGTCGAACTCAACGAGGAAAGGTCTCGACACGACAAGGGAGGAAAATATGGAGATCATGCTCACTTTAAGGAATCCAACCAAGAAAGGCTCCATGACCTTAGTAGATTCACCAATCCTAAGTCATTTGTTGCTCCCCATCCTGAAAGAAATCGAAAAGATAGACGATATGTCCAATTTGAAGGGAATACCCAAGAAGGTCTCTTTGACATCCTCGTAGAAGAAGGAAAAATTAAGCCTAGAGAAGGAAATCCTCCTGGGAAGAGCTCTCATCCCAATCATGATCCTTACTCGTTTTGTAAATTCCACAACTATAGTGGCCATGACACCAATGACTGCCATCATTTGAAGGATGTAATTCAAGACCTGTATGAAGCCGGCAAGATCAACTGAAGCATCACCACCTTGGGAATCCGATTGTCCTCTCCTTTTTTCCTTTGAAAAAAAAAGAAAAAAAAAGGTTAGGACAGCTTCCTAGTATGTTCTCGAAGAGTCATTCTAGTCCATCTCTATCCTCTCTAGTTTGTGTCAAGAGAATTATCGAGTCTATTTTGAACTTCCTTATCAATAAAAGTTATCTCTTTATCCTAAACACTTTCCCAAGAGTTGTTTTCTTTATGAGTATCATTTGATCCATGCCAAATAATGTACCCTGATTCCTTAAATCGTCACGAAAAATAGAAACTTCTAAACAACTTTGATATGAAAACTATCATTAGAAGGCTTAAGGCTAAGCATTACTCATGTTGAAAGTCGAAGGTCAACAAACGAATGAAGCCAAAGGCGCTGCTATCAACATTCATCCCAAGAAGAGTGGGGCTATTTAATTCAAGAATTTGAGAGTACAAAAATAAATAAAAAGCTCGCTAGGTCGAAACTCCTCAATTCGTCCTAAGAAAAAATTAGAGCATCAAAAAAAAAAGGAAAAAAAAGAGAAAAAAAAAACTCTCAAGCCTTCATCGCCCCACAACAAGGATGGAATTTCAACAAAAGCAAGAAGGACTCTCCCACAAAGAAGAAGAGTCAAGTGATACCAACGAAGAAAAGAGGATTCCTCAACATCCTCTTACAATGAAGCTCGAATGGCAACGCAAATAAAGAAGACTTTCAAGAGCCATCCTAAAGAAAAATGTTTAGCCTTAAGTCGTGCTAATGATTGGCTTTCTTTTCAAGCTCGTTAAGAAGTTTCTAAATGATACAAAGGTAGAACAACGTTTCTAGATCTTTGAGCCATGTATCATTCTTTGTTGAGTCTAGGGGCTTTCTCTTAGCCATTCTCATACACACTCTTGAAATCCAAGCATCAAAACTGGGGCTTCCTAACCTTTCCTCCCCCAGTCAATCCCTACTTAAACTCTCAAGAGTAATCAAATCTGCATTAGGAGCTTTCTCCTTTTTGCTTCTCACTCTCATCATTAAAGAATATTACTCTCCCAAAAGAGTCAATGCTTGAATCACCTTCCAAAAAAAAAAAAATAGAGTCCGTCTCTCCTCAACTAAACTTGAGATCTCATCATTATCCTTAATGAGATTCTTCCAACTAAGTCCCCTTCGAGTAAACATACTTTTCGAAAAAAAAAAAATGTCTCGCTAGGTTGAAAACTCGTAAAGAGCGGCCTAGGCAAAAGTTAGAGCACAAAAACAAAAGACGCAAAAGAGATGCCCGCTAGATTGAAAACCCGAAAAGGCGGTCTAGGCAAAAACCAGGGTGCGTCACTAAAGAAAAAGAAAAAAAATTCAAAAGAAAAAAGGGAGGGAATCCTTCAACCTTCTTCAAATTCACGCAACCTCACAAACCTGTTCGCGAAGTCATCGACAACATACAAGAAGTCTTGGGGCTTAATGTCAAGAGAAGCCTTGGAAAATACGTGCTTTGAATTGGGCAGCATCAGTTCTACATAGCAAAAGCCATTGGAGTGGTTTAGACCTTGTTCAGTCAATGATCATCACATGAGAAAAAGGGGCTTGACGATGAAAAAGTCCTGTGACAATGAAAAATCTGTGAAGTATCCTTAACCTTAGCATTGAACTTGGGTTATCTCAATGGAATCCTATTAGACGATTGTCTCATTCGATCTTTAGATGGACCTCATGAGTTGGTCTTCTAAACCAAAATCTAAATCACACAAACGATTTTCAATTCTCACACAATAGAACTCATTCTCCCCGCTGATTCTTGGAGTCGAGTGCACATTGATCGTCTTGAGCAAACAAATGCTTAAGTGAATATATGTTGTTATGCAAATGCTTTCACTAACCCTCTTGCAGGAATTAAATCACGTCAAGTGCCTACTTTCAAGAATTAAATTCAAACATGTTGAGTGTTTGGATTTAGCTTGCCATCTACCTCTCCATATATCAATGCATCCAATTATGTGCGTCGAGCATCTCTTCAAGCGTCTAGCATCCATCGCGTCAAGCATCCATCACGTCAAGTGCCATGCATCAAGCATATTCCAACCAAAAGTCCGGTCCTGAATCGCCAGGATCATCACCAATTAGGTGTGTCAAGCATCTACAGGTAGTATGTCGAGTACTCACCAACAAAAAAGCCCGGTCTTGAATCGCCAGGATCGTCACCAATTAGGTGCGTCAAGCATCTAGGGTTACTATGTCAAGTACTGACCTCAACAAAAAGCACGGTCTTGAATCGCCAGGATCATCACTCCAACAAAAAACCTCGGTCTTGAATCGCCAGGATCGTCACCAATCAGGTGTGTCAAGCATCTAGGGTTAGTATGTCAAATACTCACCACCAAAAAAGCCCGGTCTTGAATCGCCAGGATCATCACCAACAAAAAAGCCTGGTCTTAAATTGCCAGGATCATCACCAATTAGGTGTGTCAAGTATCTAAGGGTTAGTATGTCAAATACTCACCTCAACAAAAGCCCGGTCTTGAATCGCCAGGATCGTCACCTCAACAAAAACTCGGTCCCGAATCGCCAGGATCGTCACCTCACTCCAGTCTCAAAAGACAAACTAACAGAATGCAAAGGACCGGGCAGGTAAACCTTTGTTTTCTAACATCTTTCCCCAAACAGGCGAATCTTGAGACAGACAGGTATGTTCAGAATTGGGTCATGATTTGATTCCTCAGTATGAATTTGCCTTTTCAAAATAAAATCTCCTCGATTTTCAAAATGATTTTCAAAATACCTAAAGCAACATTTTCTTGTTTTGGAGACAAACTACGTTTTGGTCTGATTCTCTGATAGAGATACGTAGGCAGCCGTGCGGCACCCCATTCAGAACCACTGACTAACGGAACGACTGAAGAGGACAAAATAGTCAAATGACTAGTTATATCGCGCGGAATAGCGTGTCAGTTTCGTCATCTCTCTTTTATGTTTTGATGAAAGCATATCAGTTTCGTCATGTTTCGTTAAGTTTCTAACTAACCTCGTTAGTTTTGGACCTAACTGACTAACGAAACGACTGAAGAGGACAAAATAGTCAAATGACTAGTTATATCGCGCGGAATAGCGTGTCTCGCGCGAGACAAACCCTCGACAGGATGTGCAGAATCACTTTCCTTCTCCGTTTCAAACTCTTTTCTTGATAAATATCATCCAATCCGGGTATCCAATCATGAAAGGGTTCTGGAAGCTACCTTGGGAGGAGTCCCAATCCACTTGAGTCTCCTAAACTTGGTGACCAAGTCATGCATCCACCTAATAAACCCCTATAAATACTTGGTGACTTCCAGTATTTCAGAGGTCCAGAATTCTAGGTTGGAGGTCCCCGATCCCCGATCGAAAACACATAACACACACATTTTGTTGGTTTCTCTCCCTGAAAGATTCCTACAAATCACCCTAAATCATCTAAAGTTTTTTTTATCAAACCTGTTGATCAACAAACATCGAAGAAAGAATCAAGGATCGAGGCAAAGCTCTGTCCGCACCATGATCCGAATCAAGGATTGAGGCGAAGCTCTGTCCGCATCAAGGTTCGACTCTAAACTTGAGTCGAAACTCTATTCGAATCTCTTCTCAAAAGGTAATCATCCTTTAACTTTCATTTCTCTTCTCAATCCCTCTATTGATTTTAGAGTAGTGTAATCCCATCAAAAGGATTAGCCTAGAGTCCCTTCAATCAATGGAGGCGATCTCGAAGCATACAATCCGACATTCCTAATTAATAAATTAATTAGAATTTATTTATTTCTTCTTATTCTTATTTGAATTGATTAGATTAATAACACCCAATTAGCAAGACCAATCTACAGATTGGGTGGAATGGATGCTCCTTGACCTACCCATTCCATAACTTAACCCCCGAACCCTTGAATCTCATGAAATTAATTTAAAAAAGGTTTTTCTTATTGTTTTCCATCAATAAATAATAAGTGGCGACTCCGAGATGTTTGAAAATTCACGCATCGCTACAATTACATTGTTTTTGCCTCCTTGACACCCAAATAAAACAATAAAGTAACAAATTGTGCATAGTTTTGTTCATTGTTTTCTCTATCCTCCTTATAGTTCGAACCTAAGGAATCCTAAGCCTCTGATTCATCATCATCGCTACTCAGCTCATAGAACTCAGGATCCCTCAGCAAATCTTCAGCATCACTCACATCAGATTGGTGGACAGGCATGTGCTCATACTCTACCAGCTGCTCCAAAATGTCCATGTTAGGCCCTCGCCCCCGAGGCACGGCACTGGTGGACGATGAGTGGTACCCTGAGGCCGAGGATGTAGAGGTCGTGCTCCCAACATGCCTCCTCTTGTGCTCGGGCTCCTACGCATTCCCCGCAGCCCTTGACGCACAGGTCAGCTTCCTCAGAAGGGACCGAGCTACCTCCTTCCAGCCCCTGTTCTTCCGTACCAAGCCATCATAGGTACGAGCAGGAACCTGCAAAAAAAGAAGAGAAAAACTCAGAAAAATCTCAGAAAATTTCAAAATCGCAGAAAATAAAGAAAGCTGAAAAGAGAAGGAACCCAGAGATACTTACAGTGCTATCAGCAGGAAGAGTATACTCGGCCTCCCTCGTGTCAGGAATAGGCACCATAAACCTCCTCGGTACCCCGTTCACCACATAGGAAAGGTGAGCCGGAGGCATAAGCGGATCAGTCGGCTCTGCCTCCCTGTACCCCTGAGCAGCGGCTATCTTCACTAACTTCTGCGACGTTCTCAGTCGCGCCTCTACAAAGGTGGCATACGGGGTAGCAAAATCAAAATACTCCTCAGCCGCCAGACTAGCCTGATACCTCTCTATCTCATCCGCTGTCCAATGCCTGGGCTGCAGCATGAACGGAGGAGGGTCATGAGGGGTAATAGCACCCAAAGGAGGGACGTGACCATGTTGCCTGGAGAAGCGGTCCCCCAGATAAATGATATCACGGAGTCGAGCACATCGGCCGCCCTCCTACGCACGGTCACCACCACGGCATCCCCCATCAAAGCCTCTGGATACCTCCCCCAGGGATAGAAGTCCACCCCCTCATGATCGTCCATGTTTATGATGGGCTTCACCATCTTATAATCGAAGGTGATCTGGGACTTCCCGTTAAACTTATCTCTCGCCTCTCCCCTCCAGCGTACCATAACTGGAAAGGTAGCTGGATCATTCTGCTGGTTCCAAGGAAAGAACCCAATCACCTCACAGAACCAGACCTGCATGTCCAAAACATAAGGGTCATTTCTCTCATAAAATCTCAAGACAGAAAAGTAAAAGAAAGAAAAGGAAATGAGAATACCTCAAGAGCGAAAGAAAAGCAGTCCATAGACGCTGCCTTATTCCGGCTGTACAAGTCTAGAGAAAAGTAGAGCTCAGCCAATCCAGCCTTGCCCCAAGAGACCTCCACAACTACATCCAGGTCCTCCAAAGAATCAAGCAGGCAAAGCATCGCCAATGTCCCAGAGTTAGCAAAAATTGTGACAGACAGCATCAACCACAAGAAAGCTCTCGCGAGCTGGTGGGCAGCCACCTCGTTGGCTGCAAACTCCGCCATGCATCTCAGATTCTCCACCTCAACAAACCTCATCTCCATCACAAGCCCCTTAGGACAGAGGTCAAAACCTACCAAAGCTCTGAACTCGGCCCCAGAAATGTGATCCCTCCAAGTCACAGGCCTACCAGTGAATCTCAAGCCAGTAATGGCAGTAAAATCGGCAAGAGTCACTGTGATCTCTCCCCATGGACCAACCCCTTACTCTTAGAGGTCACATGAATGCCTCTGCTGATAGCCTCGACAAAAGAGTGAAGACCAGTCGCTACCACTAGCTGCTTAGGATTCACGCCATCCTTTTTGAAGTTGGGCATCCTGTCCCACAACTTCATCGCCACCTCCGCGAGTCCCCTCGACTTGCTCTCCTGTAGGAAAACACAGCAAAAGCCTGTTAGTCCATCATTTTATCTCAAAAGCATGCATATATTCACAAAAAGTGCACATATTGTCAAAGAAAGCATTCATGAGAGACTTCTAGCATCATTTGTCTAGATCACGTGTCTTTCATCATTTGAAACAAGTCACCCCGAGCGCATGCTCTCCCAGACACAAAAATTCCAATTTTCACAAAATTCTCTGCACATAAGCTTTAATTTCTCAAGATGGCATGCATGAATCCTTTTCATCGTCCAAAATCTTGTTTTCCCATTCATGATCAGAAGTTGACCTAGTTCTAGCATATGCAAGAACTCCGTCACATTTTAGACATTATTTTTCTCACTTTATTTTTCAAAAATGAGTCATTCTCATACTTTTCTCAAATAAATTGCACATGCATGTTTATTTTTGTCCATAGCCTCATAGGTTAATTATCAAATTCCTAAAAGCGTCAATAAAATCGCAAGAAAAATTCAAAAATTCCCAAAAAAATCGGGTCAAGCCCTAAATCAATCAAAATTCAACCAAAATTGATGAAATCAAGCAAATCGAGAGTGCTTACCCCAATCGATTGAGGTTTCATCGATTTATGCTCCCTCTTGCTAGGATAGAACTCGGAGGTAGGCATCGTGAAATCATATTTCCGATCAGTCCTAACGAATTTCCTCTGCCTCATCCTCGCGGCTTGCGATAAGGTTCTACGCGCTTGTCGAGGCAAGATGTTCCCTCCTTGATCCATCTTGAGCAATAGAAGCTAGGATTTGAAGAATTTTGAGGTTTCTCTCTCTTTTTTCTCCTCTCTCCTCAGCAAAAATGAAACAGCAATGGCGCCACTGCCCGTTTTTCTTCTGTTTAAATCAATATGGTAAAATCAGATTTGAAGCCGGACGGCTTCTTTTTCCCCAACTCATGCCGGGCGGCTTCATTCGCTCTGAGCTGAATTTACACTTTTGCCCCTGTACTATCCAATTAGGCAAATAAATCCCGTTATCTCCTAATGGAGTAACGTTGTCTCCCAAAAATCTCCGTTATCTCTAAATAGAATAATGCTTTCTCTCAAAACACCTCTGTTACTTTCGTTATAACGGAATAACTTCAGGCGACAACCTCCGATTTGTCAAAAATCCAACTTTAGCTACCTCTATCTCCTTGATAGTGAAGTACGCTTTAGTTTTATTTTTTCAACTTTAGCTACCTCTATCTCCTCGATAGCGAAGTACGCATTAGTTTTTTCCAACTTTAGCTACCTCTATCTCCTCGATAGCGAAGTATGCTTTAGTTTTTCCAACTTTAGCTACCTCTATCTCCTCGATAGCGACGTAAGCTTTAGTTTCGTAAGGTGAAAACCTCCATTAATTGTAAAATCAAATAAGGTGACAAACTCCATTAATTGTCAAATCAAGTAAGGTGACAACCTCCATTAATTGTCAAATCATATAAGGTGACAACCTCCATTAATTGTCAAATCAAATAAGATGACTCCTCCATTAATCGTCAAAATCTCAAGGATCCTAGACATGTTCCTAACTATCTAGTGAGGCTTGAACTACGACCAAGACTTGATTCCTCCGGGATACGTAGGTAGCCTTTCATAAAGGTCCAGCCATCCGACCACATTGATCACCCTTTTCATTCATCACTCTTCAGTGGTGCATGAGCCTTTCATAAAGTTCCAGCCATCCGACCGCAGTGGTCACCCCTTTCATTCATCACTCCTCAGTGGTGAGGTAGCCTTTCATAAAGGTATAGCCATCCGACCGCAGTGGTCGCCCTTTTCATTTGGCATATCCCCAGTAGGATCAGCCATTTGACCTCCTAGGTCATTTCTTTACATCTTCCTAGCAAGGGACCAGTTTCTTTTCCCCTTTCCCCAGTGGATTTCAAACTATGATCATGGCTTGATTCCTCTGGGATACGTAGGAAGCCTACTTTAGGTTCAGCCAATTTGTCACATATGACATCCTTTCCCCAGTGGATTTCGAACTACGATCATGGCTTGATTCCTCCGGGATACGTAGGTAGCCTTCCAAAGGTTCAGCCACTCGACCTCCTTGGTCACCCAATCTCAATCCGTCTCGGCAGTTTGCCAGATTGGATCCTTTTTAACGACAACCCCACTTGCCATGCAAGTGACATTGCCGAGGGCCTTCTGTAAGTACCCAAATCTGGCTCATGCCTTCCGGTTAAGTTTTCCGGCAATTCCCCGAACTTTCCTAAAGTTCAGGGGCAATTCTGGAACTTTTCCAAACCTTCCAAGGGGGGAAGGACTTGCTAGGAATTAAAATTCCAAGCAGTCCCTCGCTGGAAAGGGGTTTCTAGGCGCCACCTTGCATAGATCTAGAAGCAGGCTGAGTCATCGACGAATAACGCCGGACGGCTTCTTTTGCCAGAGGTTAATGCCGCACGGCTTCATTAGGAAACACAAATCAGACTATAAATAGAGGCCTCCTCTACCCATTTTTCAAGAGAATTTCAGGCACTGTCACACTGCAAAAATCATCCCACGAATTTCCAGAAACTAAAACTCCCTAAAAAACACCTCCCTCCTCCATAAAACCCATCCAAAACCACTCCTACATTAGGAAAAAGCCCCAAGGGAGATAGAGAAAACCACCATTGGTAATTTCTCCTTCCTTTCTCCTTGAAATACCTTTATTATATTGTTATATTGTTTGCTTGCTATTTGCTTTGCTTTTATTTGCCATTAAATGTGATATATTGTTATAAAAAATCTATCTTTATCATGTAGATATCATTTCCCCCTTTCCCCTAACACAAATGATTCATGGAGAATCCATCCCAAGGATGAACAAGGGTCCACAAGTGGCTTGTTCTAGGGAGGATTCATCACATGATGATGTGAAATAGCTCTCTTTTACTACATAAAAATTTCATCTTCACTATTATAATGCCATTCCCTTCCCTTGGTCTTGCTTCCAAGGATTGTCCACCTCATAAGGTTCTTAAAGGACATAGGAAAGCCTCAAGGGTCTTCCGTTTACATTCATAGCCTTAGTTCTCATAGTGTTCATTACACTTATTTTCATAAAAATGCAATCTTTACTTTCCAATGCAACTCCCCCATGTCCCTCATGGTTGGATCACTCTCCAAGGATTGTCTAGTGACCTTCTTAAGGCACGAAAGACATAGGATGAGTATAAAGATCCAATCTTTATACCCCTCCCCTTAGTCCCTTTGGTATTTGAAGCATCCCGTTGTGTGGATCGGTGTAAAGGTCTCATCTTTACATCGTTTCCTCCACTAAAAATGCCATAGTCGAAGTCCCTTTAGAAGCGGATGAACCTTAGCCCCGACATCTCCGATCATCACTTGAGAAGAGCATAAATGTCCCTACTAAGCTCAATCATCTCAAGACGTAGGATTGATGGGCAAATGCTCTTCCTTTCTAAAGAGTCTCATTCTTGAACTATAAAAGGTGTCCCTCTCTCGCGATCACATAAAGACCTTGTCCCAAAGAACGTTGGTTTAAAACACAGCAAGGCTCTCAAGCCTAATATGGTTGATTATTCCAACGGGAGGGTAAAAAGGTAACTTAATGATGATCATAAGTCCAAGATGAGCATGGGATAAAAATCCCAAACACATCAAATCCAAGGAATCCCGAGCGATAACCAACTCAAATGGTTTATACGTCCGAAAGATAATTTGGCACATTCCCTCCCCTTTTTTCAAATTACATATCACACACGAACACACAAAACAAGCACAAAAATTGGATCTAGGAAGACTTGTCTTTGGCAAGGCTCCTTGGGTGAACGCCAAACGTTCTTCCCAAGGAGTAACTTAACCTCCGGACCCTATTCCTTTTTTTCAAAGTTTTGAGGAAATCAAAATGGCGTGTCGACTCCGTTTTTCAATAATCTACATCATCTTCAGAATTATCCTAATTAACATGATCATTATGCCCAAATTCCCCATCATCATAAGGTGGTGTTTGGGTTGATAGAAGTGTTTGGAAACTTGGACCAAACCCTGCATCACGGTTACCACTTGGTGAATACCCATAAATGGTCTTTGTGTGCAGTGTTTCAAATTCTGGATTAGGTCGATTTTCAATCAATTTTACAACCACATACAGCTGCAAATTACCCATCCCCCCAAATTAGCTAAATGGTCTAACATTATATCCATACACGCATCATCTTCAATACGAAATGGAAAGCACTCACCAATCCAGCAATCAAAAGTATGAGGACATCTGTAAATGACTTCCAAATCAAATTGAGACCGATCTAAACCCGCCTTTTTATATAATTCATCAATCAACTCATTGTATCTCCATCTGCAATTAACCCTAATTGCACATTTTGGCCCTTTTTTGAAATGAGGACCATCAAATGGTTGTTCATCATCACCTTCCCAAGAACACATGGAAATGATTGGACCCCCGTTCATCTTTAACCCTACATTACGAAATCAAAGTGTTAAAACCTATATAACAAAACCCTAACATTTATACCTACAATATACTAAAACACAGTTAAATACTTAAATTTAATATCTAAAACAAGTAAAAACAATGATTAAGATGATGTTAATTTACCTTATTCTTGATCTTCAACGATTCTGACGAAATAAAATGATGTGAAGAAGATTCAAATTTTTTTTTGAGAGTGAGAATGAGAGATACGAGAGGAAGAGAATGAATCTGAGAGGAAGATAATGAATCCGTTGGCTGAAAACTGAACTTTATCTGCTGGAATGGAAATGTCAGCTTAAACTCGCTACACCATGTAGCGAGTTTCATGCCGTGTGAAATCGCTACATGGTGTAGCGATTTTGGGTTAGACTTTGTCCCTCACTTCAGTCCCACTTCAATCCATTCAATTCAAGTTTCTTATTTTGATTTTTTTTAGGTTAGCCACGAATGTATTTTGAGCAATAAATATAGGTTAATTTAGTTATCCTATGAATATCTAAAAACTGCTATTTGTAGTACACATAATGGTGTATCAATAACAATTTTTAAATTTTCATTTGGATAATTAAATTAACTTCAAATTATTGCTCAAAATACCTTCGTGATAACATAAAAAAAGATAGGACCTTTGAAGTGGGACGGAGGTAGTAATATATTCAACTCTTCTTCATGAATTATGTTTTTGTTTACAAACTTTTTTTTTACATGTGTTAATGAATTATGTTTTTGTTTAAATACTTTTTTTTGACATGTTTTTAAAAAAAATAATGACAGGAAAAATTGCAACAAAATCAAACACAAACTGTACCAAATAATTTTAAAAAACTAAAATAACATCAAAATACTCCCTCCGTCCCATACCTACGTGCACATTTTGCCATTTTGGGCGTCCCAAACCTACGTGCACATTTTCCTAAAATGGAAAAAAATCTTTACTATTCCCTCCACTTATTCTCTCTCCTACATTATTTTTATACTCACAACACCATTATTTATTATTACCTCCACTCATTCTCTCTCCTATTTTACTTTCACACCCACAACACTTTCAATATAATACTCCCTCCTTAATTTACGTGCAAAAGTCAAAGTGTGCACATAGGTACGGGACAGAGGGAGTAAATATTATCATGTTAGTGACCACATCCCGGTCACATAGAAAATCTTACATTAATTCATTAAAACATTTAAGAAATTCATGTAAACCAAATGAGCTTAGCATTCACTTAATTTCATTATTCTTAGGAAATACCTGCAAAACAAATGAGTTTAACATCATTTACTCTATGATTCCAACAATTAATCAAAATTAAAAAAAATTGTATCTTGAAAACATTGTTGAGTGTGATGTTAAGATAACGTGCTGATTGTGTGGGGGCAAAAACAACAACCTATATATTTGAAAACAAACAATTAGATGAAAGTATTAATGACGATATCAAAGTTTACTGATTTCCACTATTTAATATATCATACCTACTGAAGTATCAGAACAGAACCGACAGATATATCACTTGCAAATTCACTCTCAGTTAGCACTTTTCGATGAATGAAAGCACCTATGGTATCCGTAGGATCCTAAAAATTTTATCCAAATAAGTAACTCAAAACACATTTCACCCATGCTAGAAAGCATACTAAGCTCATATCCTAACCTTAAAAGTCACCACAAGATCACCAAGACCATTTGGTGTGCAGGACTTGATAACATCAACAACCTAATAGAACATACATAAATGTAAAAAATAAATTATCTTTACAACATTTGACTATAATTAATCTTGATATTATACCTGATCCACCGTGTCAATATTATGACATTTCTTCTTGATAGAGCTCAACGGATAATATGTACCGGCTTCAGTGAAAAATTCCATTGCAAAAAGCCAAGGATTGTCTTGAAAATCGTCATCCTTCACCGGATCTCCAATCGCCCTCCGTATATACGGGGGTTCCTGCGAATATAAGTTCTGACGGTCGAGGATTTTCCGGCGCATGATGGACTGTACGACACCGGCGGGACCAGGAATAAGAGGCGATGGAGAGGAGGATTGAGAGATGGATTTGAGAGATATGAGATTGAGAAGATTGAGGGGTGGGGGATTGGCCAGAGGAATTGGGACGACGTTTCTTATAATGGAGGTGAGATGGATCCATTTTTTGGCTTTAATTGAATTTGAATTAAGAAGATTGAGAGTTGCGAGGAGGGATATGAGAATGGATGAATGAGGGATATGAGAATGAATGAATCTGGAAAAACCTTATCTACTAAAAAAAGAGGAACTCGCTACACGGTGTAGCGAGTTTGGTAAATAAAATTTTAAAAACGAATTATTTGAAAAAAAAAATCCCAAAAACTAGTAACCGCGGTCCACATGTTATCTCCAATTTGAGCAGTCTCTGGTTCAACATGGAATTCCTTCCTTGGAATTGATTTAACCGTTAGGCGAGTTTAGGAAAGTGATTTCCTATTAGGAAATTACTTGTTATTTCCTTCTTTCTCGCGCGGTAAAATCCAACTGTGATTCCTTTTTTTACAGTATTATTTAGGAATATGCCCCACTTCCTCTAATGCTTCTGTGGCGAGATTCAAACCTAATGTGGTACATACTAGACCTAATATTTCATAGACAATCTTCGCCCTCTTATAACTGACTTATAAGACCACTTAATCTCTTATAAATAACTTTTAAGACTTATTTACCTCTTATAACCGACTTATAAATTAATTTTTACAACAAAAAAATTCAAAAATTTCAATAATAAAAACAAATTAATCTTATAATTTACACATGAAGACTCTTATAACTGAATTATAAGACTAATTTGCCTCTTATAATTTGTCTCTTATAATTGTCTTATAACTATAACTGACTTATAAGACAACTTCATCTCTTATAATTCAGTTATGAGACAATTTTTTCAACAAAAAAAAATCAAAATTTCAATAATAAAAAATTGGTATTATAATTTACACATTACAGCTCTTATAAGTAACTTATAAGACTTATTTGTCTCTTATAATTGACTTATAAGACAATTTTTCACAAAAAAAAAATCAAAAATTTCAATAATAACAACAAATAAATCTCATAACATACACATTAAAACTACTATATTTGAATTTTAAGATCAACTTGCCTCTTATAACATCTTCGACTCTTATAATTGATTTATAAGATAATTTTTAACAACTAGAAAGAAAAAACATATTGACAAGCAAAAATATAGCAAAAAAATATGAAATACTCTGATTTCATTAGAACTATTATAAGCAAAAAATATGAAGATGACGGCGGTGGTGGAGAGGAGGGAGAGGATCAGGAGGAAGGTGAAGTAGGCAAACTTGAAGAGAAAGTTGTGGAGAGAGAGAGATGGAGAGAGACATATCCGGAGAAGGAGAGAGAATGAGTGCGTGTGTGTGTTTAGACAAAGAAGGGTAGCATAAACAAAAAGAACAGACTCTTCGGCCCTCACCACAACTCTCCCTACACCCGTACTTACCAGATCGGTGCTCTAGCCATCATCATCATCACCTTCTTCTTCACCAGACTCTTCGATCAGTCCACAATTGCTTCTTCCCCTTCCTTCAATCTCTATAACTCTGGCGATGACGTCATTCGATTCCCGGACGGCGACAGTTCAATTGCTTAGCCTCACAGAAGGTACGACTCCCACCTCTCCCTCAAGATATATGTCTACGATGAGAATGAGATCGAAGGCCTCAAAGAGCTCATGTACGTCGAGATGGCAAGATTACTCCAGATTCTTGCCTCAAAGGTCAGTGGGGCACTCAGGTCCAAATGATTTTTAATTGTTTGAACACTATTCATGCTTTGAGTGTGTGTGTGTGTGTGTGTGTGTGTGATTTTTAGAGAGAGATGTGATAACTGAAGTTGAGGGGAGGGGCTAGGGGTGTCTGAGAAATTTGAATCTGGGGATAACTCTTTGTTTGAAATTTATAAAAAAAACTCTTTAAGGAGAAAAAATCTGGACAGAAGGGCCATAGGGAAATTTTTCCTAGGAATATTGGGACATGAAGACATTGTAATATCATATTGAACGATTAATGAACATAATCCTATAAACGTCAAGTGATAACCAAAAAGACATTATAATAGCATATTGAACGACTATTGAATATAATCATGAATTGATAGCGAATTTTTTTTTCAAAATATAGTTTTTTAAAATTTTAAATACCAAAATAACATTCATGAAAACTTATGTACCATAATAACACTTTTTTGGAGTTTCGGGTTTGTGAAAACCGGAATTAAGTTTAAAGCCGGTAATGTCAATATCGGATTTAAGTGTTTTTTTTAACTGATTAATCATTTTTTTTTAAATAACAAAGGTAAATCCGGTAGTGTCACTACTGGGACTAAAAGGGGCGATCGCATCCTCCAGAGGGGTGACCGCACCCAAGAGAAAAAAAGGCGTTGTTGACTCAACGTGGGTTGCTTGGGTCAAGGAAGGAAAGTACTATTCCTTTTAGTAGGAATAATATTGTTCTTTCGTCTCGGAGTTGGTCTTATAAAAAACTAGTTTTTCCTTAAGATTAGAAAAAACATGTTTTTCAAAAGCGGGCATTATTATTCAAAACAAACGGTGGCATTTTCGTAATTAATGATTTCCCCGTTTGTGCCAGTGTCTGTTTAACAAACTGCCAGTGTGATAAAGTGCCAGTGCATGTGTCACAAAATGCCAGTGAAAAAAGTGCCAGTACCAATTTAACAAAGTGTCAGTGTAAACTGGCACTGGCACTTTGTTAAACTGGCACTGGCACTTTTATAGGGCACTTTTATATACATGAACTGGCACTCTTCACACTGGCACTCTGTTACACTAACACTGACACTCTGTTACACTAATATTTTTGCTGGCTCTCAAAAACACAAGCACTGGCATTCAAAAAAACATGGACTGGCATTTAAAATCACGTAAACTGGCACTCAAATACACATACACCGGCACTAAAAACAATGGTAATCATTTTTGCTGACATTAAAAAAAACATGGACTGGCATTCCAAAAAACATGTACTGGCATTCAAAATTACGTACACTGGCATTTTCAAATTCACAAAACGCAAAAAGCACTGATTTATTCTGCACCACAGATTGTACTGGCATTCCACAATATATAAACTGGCACTCATAAACCCATAAACTGGCACTTCAAAACACCCGCACTGGCATCTAATTACCCATCCCCTGCAACCATTCTTTCAATTTACCAAATTGAGTTTCTGAGGAGATGTAATTAGGGACGGCGACGATGAAGAGGAGTGTGGTGCGTAAGCTGGGATTGGAAACGGTGGTGTTGAGCGGAGGAAATCCGGCGGGTGGTGAAGACAACAGAAGTGATTTCAGCTTAACAATGATCGACAGAAGCAAACGTCGATCAGGAGGTTGTGATGGCAGAATTGGGCCACGATCTTATCCGTCTAGCGGCCGTTATTTGCCAACGGTGTCGAGCTGCGATGGTGAGAATCGATGACAGTAGTTATACCGGCTCCGGTGGACTCCGGTAGTTGGAACCGATTGAAGGGGAATTGGGTGAGGTTTTGGTAGGGAAGGTCGATGGTGGGTTTGGCCGGAGAAGATGGTGGAGAAATTGCCGGTTGATTTGGAGAGGGAGAGCTCGGTGGCTATGGGGATTGAGGAAGAGGGAGACGATTTAAGGAGAATTGATGTTGGTCTTGGCCGGAGAGATGGTTGGAGGTGAAGAACCGTGAAGAAGATCGTTGTTGGAGGAGCTATGTGTTTGCGTATAGAGAGAGAGAGGCTGAGAATGTGTGTGTGTTATGTGTGAAAACACGTTTTTTGTTAAGTTAACAAAAAATGCGTTTTTTACAAGTTTTTGACTTCGTCTCGCATAATAAATACACCCACTTTTATTTTGTTGACTTTTCAATTTATTTTAATTTTTTAAGTCATTCAACATTTTTAAAATACTATATTTACAATTTTTTAATATCATAATCAATTGTATTTAAAAGGAATAGTACTTTCCTTCCTTGACCCAAATAACCCACGTTGAGTAAACAACGCCTTTAATTGCAATGGAGAAGTAATTATGTATTCATATTTTCGGCAATGTCTTTAACTTTTATTATCTTACATGGTCAATGTAAATAGAATATCTAGATGCCAAAAACCATGACATATTCAACTTGGAAACAGATTATGACAATTTATCATGACAATGTTACGGACGCATTCAAATGCAATTGATTTCATTTCATAAATGGACGAACATAAATATTCCTTTTTCCTAAATTATCGTAAAAATAAGTTATATATAATTACATTGCAATTAATATTTGATTGTATGCCATAAATGATATTGATAGTCCATATAAGAAGCACATGTAATGAGACATTCACATAGAAGAAAAAGAAAAAACAAATTGTTGAAGATGAAAATTATATTAGTTTTCGTGTTCATTTTTATGGCTCAATCATTAGCGGTTCTTCATGCGAAGAAAGTTGATGATAGGATCGAACAAGTATGCAAGACTACAGTGAATCCGAATGTTTGTATGAAAGTTTTGAAATCAAATCCTCGTAGTTTGAGTGCAGATACCAAAGGACTTGTACATATTTTGCTTGAAGTATTGGTGGCAAAGGCGAATGAGAACATAGCATTGATAAAGAAGTTACTCGGATCGGCACAAAAAGATATCGATCTTAAGGCAAGCCTTAAAGATTGTATACACGACTATAATTCGGCCATTGATGACCTTACAATAGCTTTTCGATTATTAGACGCAAATGATTTTGAGTATTCTGGTCTTCACACAGGTTGGGCGGGTGATAATGTCGATACATGTGAAGACTATTTTGAGGAACCAAAACCTATCTCATCGCCATTGACTACAAAGAATAAAGAGTTTGTACAACTAGGCCTCATAACCGAGGGAGTTACCTACCTACTCCAAAAATCATAAATCGTTGTATTAGGTATTTCATGCTTATTATATAGTATCAAATAAGATTAATATCAACGAGTGCTTTTATTATTACTATTAATGTTTGTTGGCTAATTTTGAATCCACATAATTGAAATAAAATATGTATCTAAAGACTTGAATCCTTTCAAATGATCTTTGATTGGTATCATATTAATACTAATACGATCTCAAATAGGGCCGGTCCTGTGAACTTTGTGGCCCTAGGCCAATTATTTTGTCGAGACCCTTTAATATTTTTCCCAATAGACATCGCTGTAGTTTTAAGTATTCTAAATATTTAGTTTTGCAACATAATGTGACCAATGAAAAAAATACAATATGGATAAAGTTATTTTTATTTTTTTAAACAAAAAACAACAATTTCTAGACAAGTTTTATTTGAAAATGAACATTCATCAAATTTGAAATTTTTTTGTACATTTTTTTTAAGATTGAAGGAGAAAAAAAAAACTTTAAAGAACAAAAAGGCATAAAAGCAAGAGAGAATAAAGATCTGTTTAAATATTTTTGTAAATTCATTTTAAAATTGATAGAGTGACTTTAAGGAAGAAAAAGGCAGAAAGCGGGAAAAAATACAAATTTGTTTATGAGATTAAAGTTTGAGAACATGAAGAAAATGAAAAGAGAATGATAAAAATTTGTTTAACAAATTAAAAACATGAAGAAAATGGAAAGAGAGTAATAGAATGAAAGCAAAAGGAAAAGAATAATGAAAATCTGTTTAACAAATAAAGAATCATGAAGAAAAAAGAGAAGTAAAAAAGGCAGGAGAAAATAAAAATTTGCTTTAAAAAAATGAAGAACCATGAGGAAATAAAAAGCTCTACGTTGGTGCCATGGCTCGAACATGGGCTACTAGCCTACAGAGGACTTTTGAGGCGTGCTTCTGCCGCTAGAACAAAGAACACTTTGTGTTCATAACTACTAGAGTCATATTTATATATACATTAACATTTAAATTTTGTGGCCCCTAATTATTGAAATTTTTCGGTAGCCCTAGGCGGCGGCCTCACTCTCCTCATGGCAGGACCGGGCCTGATCTCAAAGAGGGAGGTCCGGCACCCCGGGGGTAGGGAAGTGAAGGATGAAGAGTCCTTGTTCCTCGTCTTATACGATAATTACGAAGTGCCGAGGAATGAATATCACTTAACCTATTCCTGGTTTTGGTGATGGATCCAGAGGCTAAGAAGGAATTTTTCAATAGTCTGACCCACATACTTCTTCTACAATCCCTTAACTATGAATTTTTGGAGGACATGCAAGTCGTGATGGCCATGATAGGAGCCAATGCCATAAGGTACTTGACCGGCTTCATCGTTCTTTGTCATAGTCTAGGCTTTAAGCCCTGCTAATAGGCTTTTTACAAGTTTTTTCAAGTGACATATAACAACGAGAAGAACGTGATCGCCGTGAGAAGTGATCCCCGAAGGCCTAAGTTGATTTACCCGTTATCAAGCAAGGTGTCCACTTGGAACAATCATGTGATTAGGGTGGAGTGCTGGCAAGGATGGGAATTTCCTGCCCTCACTAAGACCCCTAAAGTGCCGAAGAAAGTATGGTCGCTAGAGTGAAGTGGTATACTTTGAGCGGCTAGAGTGGTTAGGCGAGGTAGCGACGATGTGTTGGTCATGTCTTGAGATAGACAATCACTATTATGTTCAATCGGGCGTAATGCCGATCCTCTAGATGGGTTAATGCCCTTGATTCCTGTTGCTAGAGGGAACAAGTTTCCAGATTGGATTATTCATCCTGGTGTTTTATTGTGATTGTGAGGTTTTTCGCCTTTATCATAGGAGGTGCTTGACGACATACGATGTTCCCGGCTGTAACTTTTCTACACAATCCCGCTTGTCTTTATATATATATATATATATATATATATATATATATATATATATATATATATATATAAGAAGATGAAAGAGGAGATACTCGACCCTTGGTGGTGTTAATGATGAAGTTTACAGGGAGGCTAGTGAATAATGGTGCATGTTGGCTTAGTTGATGCCACCGAGGTTGGGGTAGCCGGGAAAAAATTGGTCGGTCAGAAGAGGTCGAGGGACGAGTAGAGCTCTATACGTGAGGATCCGACTACTAAGAGAGAAAATCCTTCTGCTACTTCTAGCGGTCCTCGCCCTACCGGTCTTGTTAAGATTAAAAAAATGGAAGAACATTTAGGGTTGAAGAAACCTTTTCTCTTTTTGAAAATAATATGATTTACAGACTCGTTATATATACCAGACCCCTACCACTATTATAGGAAATATAGGACTCTATTAAACTAATATTTGATACTTTCATATATACAATAACAACCTAAGAATAGGGGATCCTTAGTCATATATACAGTTGAGAATATCATGGTAATCTTGATATCTCGGCTAATACCCCCCCTCAAGCAAGACGTCCGAAGGGGAGACGCAGCTTGACCGAGAGAGCATGGAAGCGTGCTTTAGAGAGACCCTTAGTGAACACATCGACAAGTTGATCATCAGTGGAGACATAGTGTAACATTAAAAATCCACGGTTAACCAATTCATGAATGAAGTGATAATCGATCTCAATGTGCTGAGTGCATGCGTGAAAAACGGGGTTACCAGCCATATGAAGAGAAAAAAGATTGTCACAGAATAACGAAGGTGTGGAAAAGGGAATCCAGAGCTCACGAAACAAATAAGAAAACCAATGAAGTTCCGCTGTGGTGGTGGCGAGGGCTCGGTATTCAGCTTCACTACTTGATCGAGAAACTGTAGACTGTTTCTTGGCCATCCAGGATACAATGTTCGGGCCTATAAAATTACAGGCGTCTGTCATGGAGCGACGATTATTGGGATCACGCCGCCCAATCAGCATCAGAGTATGCACAGACCAAAAGATTGGGAGAACAGTGAAAATAAGACCAAGATCAATGGTGCCGTTAACGAACCAGAGGATCCGCTTGGCTGATATCAAATGTGTAGTGCGAGGTTGATGCATGAATTGACATACATGATTGACAGCGAAGGCAATGTTCGATCTAGTTAATGTAAGATACTGGAGGCTGCCAACAAGACTCTGTTACACTGTAGGATTGGTAAGCAACTCATCATCTTGACTAGAGAGACGTGAATGAGGAAAACTGGGAGTTGAAGAGGGCTTACAGTCAGTCATATTGAATCGAGTAAGCAAGTCACGTACGTATCTAGACTGTCCAAGACATAGTGTCTCCCAAGTATGAGTTGCCTCAAGGCCCAAGAAGAAACTCAAATCACCCAAGCGACGACTGTCAAAGGTGTTACAAATAGCATCAATGACCGCAGAGATTGCAGATGACGAAGAGCCTGTAACTATGATATCATCGACATAGACTAGGATCACTGTGGTAGACTCAGAAGAATGTCAGACAAAGAGGGAAAAATCACTGACTGTTGAAGAAGCCAAAACGGAGGAGAAAGTCATGAAGCTGCTGAAACCATGCCCGTTGTGACTGTTTTAGGCCGTACAGAGCTTTATGCAGCTTGCAAACATGAGTCAGAGTGGAAGAGCAAACAAACTTGGGAGGTTGTTTCATGTAAACTTCCTCTTGGAGAAAACCGTTAAGAAAGGCATTATGCACATCTAATTGCTTAATGTCCCAATCACGCCAGTAAGCAATGGATAATATAGTGCGTATAGTAGATGGCTTAACTACCGAACTAAAAGTCTCGTCATAATCCAGACCTGCTTATTGTGTGAACCCCTGAGCAACTAAGCGAGCCTTATGACGATCAAGTGACCCATCTGCCTTGCGTTTGACCTTAAAGATCCAACGACACCCAACTACATTCAAGGTAGGTTGATACGGAACAAGAGACCATGTTTTGTTTTTATGCAAAGCAGAAATCTCCTCAGACATAGCAGACTGCCAATGAGGATATTGAGAAGCTTGTTTAAAGGTGCGTGGTTTATAGTCTGGCCTAAGACCACCAATGATGCGCTGAATAACCACAGCTTCGTCGACTGGATTACCGGCGGCTGTAAGAGCATCGGAGATCGAGGTAGTTCGGAGAAGGTAATCGGTGATAGATGTCTTCGGAGCTTTCATAAGGTCGTGTAATTTTTCCTTGAGAGTTTTGATCTGCAAAGCCGAGGAGGCCCCAAACCTTTTGGCTAGAGCAGCCCATGCTGCTGGGGCAGTATCACAAGAGTTGAGATACGGCTGGACGGAAGGTGTCACAGTACCTTTTATCCATACCAAAACTAGATCCGTGCCCTTTTTCCATAGAGCATGTTGTGGATTGTCGATTCCATCCGACAACTTGGCTGGGGGTTGTTGGGGATCGATGAGGTAGAGAAGGTCATGGGTACGAAGAAGAGTTACGAAGAGGTTTGACAAATTGATGTAGATCTCCTTGGTAAGGTATGTTTGCCCCATGATTGCATTGGGTTATAGAAGATAGGTAAAGAAGAAGAATGAGTAGCTTTGATGAGAGAAGAAGAGGAAGAATCAGAACCGGGGTTGGTTCCTATCATTTTCCCATGAGTCAGAGAAGAAAAGAAGAAACAGGTATGTCAAATAAATTCGTTGGACCGAAAATTAGACTGATACCATGTTATGATTAAATAAATGGAAGAACATTTAGGGCTGGAGAAACCTTTTCTCTTTCTGAAAAATAATATGATTTACAGACTCGATATATATACCAGACCCCTAGCACTATTATAGGAAATATAGGACTCTATTAAACTAATATTTGATACTATCATATATACAATAACAACCTAAGAATAGGGGATCCTTAGCCATATATACAGTTGAGAATATCATGGTATAACAATCTTGATATCTCGGCTAATAGGTCTCATATATGCCGAGATCAAGGAACTAGGTGATAAATTTAGAAAATTCATAGTTGTCAAGGACGTTGATGTGCTTGTTCAGAAGGGCCCTAAGTAAAGGCTAGGTCGCCCCGTCCTCTGTCATGCACTTGATGAGGACCTGCTTGACCGACTTATGAAGGAGAACCCTGGTCCTGAACATATCAAGCATAGGAAAGGGCTAATCTTCTGCGAGGTACACTTGATCATCTTTTTTCTTATACATATGAACTTCACATAATTTCTTTCTGAACACTTAGTTTCTTTTTCAGCTGGCCACTGTCTCTCAGTACGAGATGCTAAAGTGCAAGCCCTCTCTCTAGCATGGGCAAAATTGAAGAAACAAGTGAAAACGGATAAGTTTGATTTGATGAAGGTTATAGATCTTGTAAAGTTGATGAGGGAGTAGGTCCAGTCAACTAATTAAAAGAAAGCCGAGGAACGTGCCAAAGCCTACTTCGAATACTCATTTGCTCACTTTCTTGTCGTGGTAGGATTTTTTGCGTTGCTTGTAGTTCACCATTCTTAACTAGGAAGCCAACCTCTTTTCATCGATCAACTCTAAGTCGAGCAATCAGTTTTTCTAATTCATTATTTTGTTAAAGTTGGTTACTCAAGCTGTTGGGATTACCTTTTTCGCCGGTACTAAAGCTTCTGATCCATAAGTTAATGCAAATGGGGTTTCCACAGTCGGCCCCCGAGTAGTTGTGAGAACTGCCCATAGAGCTTAGGGAAGTTCGTCTAACTATTTTCCTCCTCGTCCTGTTAAATTATTAGTAAGAGCCGTGAAGACTAGTTTATTTTACGGTTTTCTTGTCTATTTTTCTGTGGTCGACTTATGGAAGACTTGACGTGGTTGATGCCTAGGCGGTTTAGCTCGGTTGTGTATGCTTTAGAGAATTGGAGACCATGATCAGATAAGATTGTTTTAAGGACCCCAAAGCGGCACCAAATGAAGACGTGCACGGAGTTGATGGCGTTTTCTTCAGTTATACTTGCTAAATCTTTTACCTCAATCCAGAGTCGGCTGCCACAATAACAAACTTGCAATTACCATGGTTGGGAGGGAAAGATCCAATGAGATCAATGCCCCACTCGTCGAACGACCAAGTGGGAATTACTGGTGTCTGCTTATTGACGGAACCCTTGGGATATCGGCATATCTTTGGCATTTGTCACACTTTCTGATGTATACTTGGGCGTCATCTCTCAAAGTCAACCAATAATAGCCCAAAGTGATTATTTTGTCCACTCAGGTTCTGGCCCTCGGGTGTCCGCCAAACATGCTATTATGGACCGCGACCAAAGGATTCTCTGCTTCCTTGGGTGAATACATCTTATGAGTGGCTTTGCGAAAGATCTTCAATACATCACCCCGTTCCATACTGTGAATCTTACTGATTTCTTCATGATAGTTTTTGACGAGAGATGCCGAGTTTACTCTGCCAGTTGACAGCACTGTAAGTAAACTAGTTGACAGCACTGTAAGTAAACTCTGGATTCCTTTTTCTTTTCGGCTTTTTTCTTTTCCTGTCCAGGCTATTTCTGCAATTCTGAACCCCTTTTCTAGATTTTTTGAGCTTTTCTCTTTCTCGCAGGGACCTCCTTACTCAAATATCCTTCAATCATACATATATTTCATACATAAATGATGTAGAATAGTTGGTTTACTTGTTGTTTACCTCCCTTCCCCTTTTGTCCCAAGGATTCAAGAGGATCTCCATGGAGTTCATCTCTATGGATGATTCTCCAAAAGGATTCATATTTTCTATTATGCAATTCCCCCATGTCCCTTTACATTTCTAGTTCATACTTGCTCACTTGACCTAGAAGATGGTCATCTTGGAGTCAATCTCCGTAGATGATCACTCCAAAGGGTCCATAGTTTTTATTTCTTTGTAAATGTCCCCCCCCCCTAGTCTAAGATGTTCACCTTGGAACCATTTCCATGGATGAACATCCTTAAGACTTACACAATTTAGGTCACACAAGATGTATGAGATACACTTGAGTATAGGTCTCAAGGATGGTCCTTCTTGTGACCACCTTAGATATCTTCCTCTAAAGTTGATACATCTTGACCTAACTTTCTTGTCAACTTACTTTTCATGTCAAAATCCCCCTTTTCCCTAGCAAATGAAATGCTTGCCAAGTCCTAATGTACCCCCGAGATGGCTTGATTATGTGGATTCATCACTTATCACCACTAATCAAAGTCTAGGGAAGGAGAGGACAAGCATGGATGCCAAAAATCCAAATGTCCTTTATTTTCTGTTTTTCCAGTTACAGTTTCCAGTTAAGTCCTGTAAATCCAGTTAAGTTTCTGGAAATTACAGTGACTGATTAGGAAACTGTAAAATATTGAGATTGCATGTTAGTCTGCGCGGATAAGATTGTACTATAAAGTCATCCACGCGGATGACATTGTCATCTGCAAACAAATTTCCAATTTCTGTAATTTTTCAGTTTAGTCACTGTTTTCAAACTGTTTTCCAGTCCAGTCCCTTGTATTTCTGTTATTTTCAGAAAAAACTTTTTATTCAAAATCTTTTTCAAAACACATACACACACACACAAAAAAAATTCAAGTTTGGAAGACTCGTTATACAAGGCATTCTGGGTGAACGCCAAACGTTCTTCCCGGTGTGTAACGTGACCTCCGGACTCATTTCTCTAATTTTGGGCATTTTTCAAAGTTTTGGCCCCTAAACTAAAATGGCGTGGCGACTCCGTCGATTTTTCAAAGTCCGATAAAGATTAATCCCATTTCAAAAAATCTTTATTTTCACAAAAACTTTTTCCCAAAAAAAAAAGGTTCTGTCGGGCGCCAAAAAGAAAAATCGGGTACATCACACGCCTCAATGATCTCAAACCTGCCAACAATCATTTCCCAAACAACACGAGTGTAAACATGATTGAGTTTTATGATTCAAGATCTGTAAATTCAATAGACTTTGACATTTCCCTTAGCAAGCTAGATGATTTAGTCGCAACAAATGTTGAGAATGTGTTAGGTCCCAAATGGTAGGAATCAGGCTAGAGGGGGGGGGGGGGTGAATAGCATGTTTAAACTTTTAGCTTAAAAACTCTGATTCTTTGTAAAAGGTTGTAGGTAACACTCTTACTAACCGTTAGATTGATTTTGCACAGCGGAGAATACGGTTAGGCTAGGTTTACAACCGGTTAGGTAGAGTTTCAAAACCAGTAAGTTAAAAACCTCATGCAAACAAAAACAAATTATATTTCCAAGTAAGACAAACAAGTTAAGCAGTAAGTTGAGCCAATAGGTTGTGACCAGTTGAGAGAATGTCCACCAGCTACAACTACACAAAATAAACAATCACACAGAAGAATGACACGTTGTTTGAAGAGGTTCACAGTGTTAAATAACTGCTACGTCCTCTACCAAGTTTGGTCAGAACTTGGATTTGTGAAAGTGCACTACTATATTAATGGATCCTACCTATTATAAATTGCAAGCCAATGATTGAAGGCTGCCAAACTAAAGGTGACCACTAACGGATCGTGCTACAATAAAGACCTGATGTTTTCTAGAGATGTGCTCACAAGTTGAGCTGATTTCTCTAGGGTGTTGTGTCTGAATCAATCAATGTGTTCCAAAGGTAGTCTAATGAAGGAACACTACAACATTGATTGAGGTGCACAGTGTATAAGTCCTAACAGAGATGTCTAGTGAATAAGGGGACTAGAATTGAATGCCTTGAACTATGGAGTTTGCAGGTAGGTAATTCAAAGCAACTCACTCTCAAGAATCATAAATGCACCAACCTTCTTCAATGCTCCAGGGAAGCTATTTATAGTGAACTTTGAAAAGGAGCCATTGTCTTTGAAGAGGTTGCAATGATGACTTGATCAGGCATGCCTTTGAATGAAGGATCTTTGCATTAAATGCCTGAGATAGGAGAGAGAAGATTTTCTTTGGGTGGTTGGAAGGATGTGAGTACTGGTTATTTTGACAATCTATTTTAAGCTTCGACGGCCAGGGAATGTCACTTCAGCGTCTATTCGGCATGCTTGCTTTACCAACTTTAGCTAAAGGGATTCTTTGGGTAGTTGGGAGCAATAAATGCTTCGGTTAGGCTAGGTTGAGGGAAGCTTGCTGAGAAAGCCTTAACCGGCAAGAAATAAGCTATAACCTGTGAAGGTTACATCAGCTAGGTAGGGTAACCTGTTAGGTTAGGAGCACCGGTTGAGAACAATCGGTTAGGTAGCCAAATCGAGTTACTCACAAAAATCAAAGGGGGCAAATCTTCACATCTTCAAATCTTCAAGGTCTTGAGAAAATTACATGATTCAAAAACACTGGCACTAGCATTAAGGGATCCTATCATACATAGAAAAATTCTATTTGGTCTAATTAAAATTAGGGGTCCTCAATAATGCTTGTTGTGATTGGGTTTAAGCAATTCTAAACCTAAGCATATATTTGACTAACAATCTCCTCCTAATTGCTTAAGTCCAATCACCCTAGGTTAGCATCATCTTGACTTAGTAAAAGAATGACTAAAATTTTATCTTTTAGATATGTCATTCCCTAAGTCAAGTAACATCGTAGATGTAACCTAAGAAAGCTTACAGGTAAATTGAAAGCTTAAAATTAAGACAAATTAAAGTAAAATGTTTTTGAATGAGTAAACCTGCAAAATGAAACAGTTAGAACAGTTTGAACATTCAAAAACAATTAAAAAGGAAATAAGGAAAGACAAATCATTCAAAACAACAAAGTTTGAGGTCAAGGAAATCTCATTGATTAAGATGCAACCGGTTAGGCAAAAGAAGGAAAGACAAATTCATCATCGGTTACATTCTAGACTGGAGCAGCAGGGTCATCGGTTGGAGGCAAATCCTTGGGGTCTGAAGGAGGGGTAGCCGATGGACTGACCGGTTGGGTGCGAGATTTCTTGGCTGATTTCTTGGCTTCCTTTTCATCTCTCTTCCTTTTCTTTCTAGCAGACTTCTCAGCATCACGGTCCGCTAACATCTTCTTGAGCACTTCATTTTTTGATTTAAGCTTGATCCTCTCAGTGTTGGTCTTTCTAAACAAAGAGGCTTGATCGGTAAGCTTCTGGTTCAACCTTTTGATTTCCTCGTTTGCAAGCTTCAAATCGGTTTGGGCATCCTTGGCGGTGTTCATAAGCTCTTTGTTCAACTGAGACAAGGCACCTAGCTGAGTAGAGAGATCAATGATCTTGGCATCCTTGTCAAAAAGATCGGCCACATAGTTAGCTAGATCCTTAGCATAACCGTGCTCCATTATGTCTAACCTCTTTTCTTCCTCCTCCTGATTGGACTTAACCATACTCGCAACCAGGGCATCATAAAGTTCACAAAGATCACGAATAACAACTGGTCGGTTGAGTTCTTCTTCAGGAACTGGTTGTGGAGCTTCAGGTGAAGGATCGACGTCGGCAGCAGCATCACTATCAGAAGAGGAATCAACGGTTGAGGAGCTGACCGATATACCAGGAGGACCGGTTGGATGAGCTGCAACTGTCAAGGAAAGAACTGGTTGAGGAGTGAATACTTGGATGGCAAGGGAAGGGTTAGGTGGAGAATGGGGAACGGTAGGAGGCTTCTCGGTGAGATGTGCAGTAAGAGGAATAGAGCAACCGGTAAGGGATGGAGTTGGAGAACCGATAGAGGCATCGGTTGAAGAATCGGTTGGAGAGTTGACATGAACTGGACCGATCCTAGAGACTTGACCGGTTGGAGAAAAGGTAATCTCCTCATCAACTGATACAGAAGAGGCAACCGAGGGGCTAAACACAAGGAAGTCATTGGGGTCAGAAGAGATAAGTGAATCAGACTCAAGGCTAAGAGCAATGGCATTCTGAATGTCATGGGCTTCATCAAATGCTGAGGCAACCAGATCAGCAGCAGTAGGAGCCAATGATAAAGCATGTTGCCTTGATCGAATCAAAGGAATAACCCTGAGAGCAAGGAGAAGTAGGGAAGCTTGCCGAATGTTGCTCCATGGCCGAGGATTGCCATTTCTCATAATAGAAAGCTGGGTCACATTTGGCATTAACCCAACTCTGTGAGTAACTTCGTAGGACCATCTCAAAATACGTAGCTCCAAAACCTGGGAAATGCGGTTGTTGACCGAAAGATAACGCATAAAAATATCTGCAGAAGAGAATGTGCACTCAATCGGTCCAGAGGCAGTCTGAGCAAATTCACCTTGAATTCTTATGTGACGAAGCCTTTGAGATTTGGCGGGAGAGAAAATCGGTTTCTGCTTGGTAGGGAAGTTGGTGATCAACTGTTGATCGGTTTTGGAGGGCTTAACCGGTTGACCTTTGGGTGGAGGAAACCGTTTGCGAAGCTTAAGCACAACCGGTTTTTGGGCTTTAGAACTGGTTTCCCCAGGGCCAACCATTCTGGAGAGGTAGAAGGGAATACCGACATCTTTCTCTTTCAATTTCTTGAGCTCTTTCGAAAAAGGAGGGGGATCAGAAACAATTTTGTACTCAGCACGGCTAGAGATCTTCTCATGAACACCAAAGAGGGGAATGCCATGAGAGGTGCGAGGAATGGAAGACTTTGAAGTGTAATAGTTTAAGGAAGAAAATATATCTTTCTGATAGAGGCAAGGATCAGCATAGACTGGTGGAACAGCTGGATCTAGAATATTAAATTCATCATCATCATCAGAGATATCCTCCATTTTAAAGAAATCAGATTCGTCATCAGGAGTAGAAGTAGTGGGAGGCTCAGACTGAATCTCCTCCTCAATTCTTGGGGGGCTTGAAAGCATTGATTGAATTTCTCTTACCTGGCTGTCAAGAATAGAGGCTTGAAGAGCCTGAGCCGTGGCAAGAGCATCGGCTCGGTCTTGTAGCCGCTTTTCCTCCACATCAAATAGGCTGGCAGCTACAGCTTGCTGCAAAAGAACAACATCAGCATCAATCGGTTGAGAAGCTTTAACCGGTTCAGTAGATATAACGGTTGGAGGGATAGAGATCGGTGGAGACATCATCAGTTGAGTAGAGGCCGGTTGGACAGATGTGCCTCCTCCCAATGGGGTAACCGGTGATGTATCGGTAATGCCTCCTCCTAGGCTTCTAACCGTTGCAATCGGTTTGGGAGTGGTAAATGCTTGATCCGTACCCTCCATTTGGTCAGGCCTATCATCTCCATCAGAACTAGAGTCAGAACTTGAACCAGACTCAGCAATCTCCTCAGATTTTTCTTTTTCTTCCTCATCATCTTCGAACATGGCATCAATCTCAGCATCGGTAACCGTGGGCCATTTGGTGGAGTTGGACTGAACTGCAGAGAAGAAATCGGCTAAGGAGATATTTCCAGCCGCCTTGAGTTCATTGTCCATATCCAATAAGTTGTCCAATAAATCCATTACATTCCTGATCAACTGGTTCTTTCTTGGGCCAAGGCTAACCGGTTCAGAGTCAAAGTTTGGGAGAGAGTCAAACTCCATCTCATATCTCTCAAAGTGACAGAAGATGAACCGGTTGAGGGAACAGTAGGGAAAGCATCGGCAATGGAGGTTGGGGAGAAATCAACGGAAAAACCACCAACAGTTGAAGTAATATGGGATACAACACCGGGCTTAGGATTATCATCTACAACACCATTGTTGAAGAACTCATTGACAAGCTCATACATAATGTCATCATTCCCCTCTGGCATCAAGAACGGCAACAGATCGGCTGCAGTCAGCATGGCCTGGAGGAGCTTTCCTTCTTCAGATTCGAAGAAGCTTGGAAGAATGTAACCTCCGAAGATGTCTTTCTTGGTTGGTTTGGGAGCCATATGTCAAAAGAGTTTAAGAATCAAAAACATTCTAAGTTAGAACATATTTCAAAATAAAAATAGATGTGAGTTTAGATTTTGAAAAGTGTTCTTATTCTTCAAGTTCAATGAGTTTGGATTTTAGAAAAGCCTTTACCGTAAAGGATTAAGGTTTGAAGAACAGTGGAAGAGTGAAGTTTTGATTGCTTGAAATCTTGATGCTTTTGCAGAGAGAAAACGAGATTCGTAAAGTTTGAAATAGAAGCTTGATTTTCCTTATATAGTAAAGGGAGAAGATGGAGGGGTTTGTGAAATTTAAAAAACGTTTCAACTGCATGGCACAGATATTTAAAAAGATATTGAACACGATTTTAAATATGAGGGATTAAAACTAGGTACGTGTGTGCAGCAGTTAAACCATAATGCAATAATGACAAAAAGATAACCTTTTGATAAATTGGAATGATACAGAAGTTACCTTTTTGGTCACAAAATTTTAAATTTGACCAACCATCAAGTACAAAAGGACGGTAGTAGGAGTTAGTAGGGAACAGCAATTATGGATTTGTCAGGATTGGGTAAGGCGGTAGACGGCTGAAAAGATTGATGTGACTGATCGGTAGGAGACGCGCCGGTAAAAAAAAAAACGGATTGTGAATAGTAATCCGGCCGCAGTTCGTCGGCTAGGTAATGATCAATCGGTTGAGATGACGTCACCACTTGAGGCTTGACCGATCAGAGAGATGATCGATTAGACAATGAATCGGTCAGGGAAGAAAAGTTGACCGGTTGGGAGAGAGCACATTTGCATCGGTTAAGGGCCATCGGTTAGGGGATGTCGGTTTAGGATATCTTGCTTAATCGGTTAAGAGAGTAGATCAAGAGCACCGGTTAGCAGAAGTAATTGAGGCAACACCAAGATCGGTTGAGAGCTTTCACAAACAGCAAAGTTAGCACAATAAATTAACAAATATCAATCATGCCTAGTTCTCCTCTAAGGAATTCAAATCTTTTAATGTCCAATGGTTTTGTCAAAATATCAGCTAGTTGATAATCAGTATGGACTTTTAAAAGAACAATGTTACCCTTTTCAACGTGATCCTTGAGGAAGTGATATTTGATGTCTATATGCTTGGTCTTTGAATGCATCACAGGATTGTTGGAGACTGATATGGCTGAGGTATTATCACAATAGATGGGACATACTTCTTGAGGGATTTCATAGTCCACTAGTTGTTGCTTCATCCATAAAATTTGTGAACAACAACTCCTAGCGGCTATGTACTCAGCTTCAGTTGTAGAAGTGGAAATTGATGCCTGTTTCTTGCACGACCAGGAAACCAATTGGTTACCTAGAAATTGACAAGTTTCACTAGTACTTTTCCTGGTGACCCTACAAGCTGCAAAATCAGCATCTGAATAGCCAATTAGTGTAAATGATGAATCTTTTGGATACCACAAACCTAAGTTAGTAGATCCCACAAGATATCTAATGATTCTTTTGACAGCTTGCAAGTGGGATTCTCTTGGGTCAGCTTGAAATCTAGCACATACACATACGGCAAACATGATATCTGGCCTACTAGCGGTTAAGTAAAGTAGAGAGCCTATCATACCTCGGTAGAGTGTCATATCTACTTTCTTACCGGATTCGTCTTTGTCTAAGTGTACGTTTGTGGCCATTGGAGTACTTTGAGGACGAGCGGAATCAAGACCAAATTTCTTGATTAGATCTTTGGTATATTTGGCTTGGTTGATGAAAATACCTTCTTGGGTTTGCTTAACTTGAAGTCCAAGGAAAAAGGTTAGCTCACCCATCATGCTCATCTCAAATTTGCTCTGCATAAGTTTCTCAAATCTCTTGCATAATTTTTCGTTAGTAGATCCAAAAATAATGTCATCAACATATATTTGAACTAACAATGAATGACCATTATGCTTTGCAATAAATAAAGTGGTGTCTATTTTACCTCTTTCAAACTTCTCACTAAGTAGGAATTTGGAGAGAGTTTCATACCATGCTCGCGGTGCTTGCTTGAGGCCATACAAAGCTTTATTCAATTTGTAGACATGATTAGGCTTCTTGGAATCTTCAAATCCTGGTGGTTGATCAACATATACAAGATCTTGAAGTTCACCATTGAGAAAGGCACTTTTCACGTCCATTTGATATAGCTTAAATTCTTTGTAGGCTGCATAGGCAAGGAATAACCTAATGGCTTCTAATCTAGCTACGGGAGCAAAGGTCTCATCATAGTCTATTCCTTCCTCCTGTATATATCCTTTTGCCACTAATCTTGCTTTATTCCTTACAATTTTTCCAGACTCATCCAATTTATTCCTATATACCCATTTTGTTCCAATCACTGTTTGATCACTAGGTCTAGGCACTAATTCCCAAACTTTGCATCTATCAAACTGGTTAAGCTCTTCTTGCATAGCTTCTACCCAGCTGGGGTCATCAAGTGCTTCTTCAGTCTTTTTTGGTTCTGTGTTGGAGACCATAGCAGAAGAAAATAATCCATGTTGTTCCTCTAAGTTTCTTAACTGGCCTCTAGTCATTCTAGGTCCAAAGACATCACCAATAACATTTTCTAAAGGATGATTCCTAACTGATCTCATTTCCCTAGGTAGGTCTTACCTGACCAATTCCTGTCTGAATGTTTCTATTGGAGGAGTGGAATCGGTTAAGGGAGAAGAGACCGGTTGAGGTGATCGGTTTGGTGAGGGTGAAGCTGACTGATGATGGTAATCGGTAAGTGGTGATGGAAATGGTAAGTTATTGGGTGAAATCGGTTCAGCTCCTGGTGGTGAATTTGGAATGGTAATATGAGGACTAGCTGGAAGAGGATCGGTTAGCTGGGTTTGAACATGGGAATGCCTAACCGATTGAGGAAAGAATGAGTCATCAACTAAGTCTCTACAGGTTACACCACTAGAGGCTGAAGATTGAGCTGGAGATTGATTTGCGTTGTTGCTGGTGGTTTGATTAGAGTTTTGATTACCTGTTTCACCTGACTCAAAAACACCAGAACTATCAGTACTATTTGGAGCCTTATCAGACTCTAGCAAATCAAATTCATCAAAAGTAACATGAACAGATTCAACAATTTTCAACAACCGTTTATTAAAAACTCTAAATGCCTTACTGTGCTTGGCGTATCCCACAAAAATGCCTTCATCAGCTTTTTCATCAAATTTACCTCGGCGCTCTTTACCGTTGTAAAGTACATAGCATCTGCAACCGAAGATCTTGAAGAAACTAATATTGGGGATTCTGCCACGCCACAGCTCATAAGGGGTTTTGTTATGAAACTTGTTGACCAAAGATCTATTCTGGGTGAAGCATGCTGTATGGATAGCTTCGGCCCAAAAATACTTGGGAAGCCTAGCTTTGGATATCATTGTTTTTCCAACTTCGATCAATGTCCTGTTCTTTCTCTCAACTACACCATTTTGTTGCGGTGTACCAGCAGCTGAAAAGTTGTGGTCTATTCTGTGATCATCACAGTACTGAGCAATTCCAAGATTTTTGAACTCCGTTCCATTATCTGATCTCATACTGATGATATCACATTCCTTTTGGGTTTGAAGTAGACGGAAAAGTCTGGTAGCAACTTCATATGTATCATCTTTTGAAGCAAACATCTCTACCCAGGTATATCTTGAAAAGTCGTCTACAACAACCAAGGCATATCTGCTACCCCCTAAACTGGCAGTCGTTGTGGGGCCAAACAGATCCATATGTAGCAGCTGGAGGCACCTAGAAGTTGACATGCAGGGCTTGCTGCGGAAAGATTCTTTATGTTGTTTTCCTAATTGGCAGGCTCTGCATTTCCTTCCATGATCAGCAGACACCTGAGGTAAGCCGGCGACTAGATTTTTATTAGCCAGCTTGGATATATATTTGAAGTTCGGGTGACTGAGTCTCTTGTGCCATAGCCAGGAGTTCTCACTGATGTTCTTAGCTACAAAACAAACATTAGTAACATTCGAAACATTGTTTAGGTCTATAGCATATACGTTACCTTTTCTATATCCAGTGAGAAGTGTTTCACCTGTAGCAATGTCTTTCACATAGCAGTTGGAAGAATTGAAAATACAATGCATACCTTTATCACAAAATTGTGAAATAGAGAGAAGGTTATGTTTCAGACCATCCACCAAAGATACCTTCTGTACAACAACTGTACCTCTTTTGATGGATCCACGACCGATAATTTTACCTTTTGTGTTGTCACCAAAGACAACTGGAGGACCAGATGCTTCTTCCAGATCGGTTAGGAGTTCGGCATGACTAGTCATATGCCTAGAGCATCCACTGTCCATAATCCAAACATCCTTACCGGCATCGGTTGAGGCCATTAAGCATTCCTGAAATAAAACAGTAAGCTTATGGTCCCCCTTATTCTTTTGGGTCCAAAGAGTTAGTTCCTCTTTGGCAGCCATACCTGGCCACCAGCTGAGCTTTTAGACTCAGTAGGTCCAGATAGGTGCTTCAAGAGGCATTCATAAGCCTTGTGACCAATAAAACCACAATTTACACATTTGTTAGAAGATGGCTGAGGGGGCTTAGATGATTGGATGTTCAATATAGCCTTTGCTTTAGAAGAGTTCACTGATTGAGCAGAAGCAGATCCTTTGGGGACGAAGGTGATGGATTTAGTTTTGTTGACCGGTTGCATTGGTTTGGAAGGTCTTTTACCGGTTGGGGAGCCCTCACCGGTTGGTTGACCGGTGACAGTTGTCTGACCGGTTGGTCCCTTACCGGTGATGGCTTCCTTACCGGTTGAGGTTTCCTTACCTGCAACCTGGTTAGCAATTTTAATTCCACATTTGCTGTTACCATCACTGAGTGGAACATATTGTCCTAGCTCAGGATCAGCTACCTCGGTCCATTGGGATTTGTTTTTGCCCAAATAAGCCTTCATTTGTTCCCTTCCCTTGGGATAGGTGTGTGGAACAGCTTTGAAAGGTTTAGTTAACTCTCTCTTAATCAATTTGGATTGAGCATCATCAAATTTACCCATCAAGTTCTCAGAGACAGACTTGGTAACCGGTTTGTCATTGCTGTCTTTTTCCTTACTGCTGGATGTAAAGCTTATACCAGTTGTTACATCTCGGTTAGGAGATAACTGATCTTGTATGATAACATCCATAGCAGCTCGGGATTTTGTGAATGTGTCAATGGTTTTAGAAAGAGAATTATTTCTTGACACAAGATCAGCAATTTGACAAACAGAAATGTTTAGTCTCTCAGTGAGTTCTTGATTATCTTTCTTCAACTGATCAGACTCTAGCTTACTTTCTTTCAAAACTTTTATTTCAGCTTTTAAAGAGTCATTTTCAGTAGAGATCATTTTGAAATTATCAGCCATAATTTTGTGAGCTTCATTTAATTTTTCAAAATCGGAGAAGAGCTCATTCATCACCTCTGCCATTTCAGACTTTGACATATTGGGCATAAGGTCAACAGTAGGCTGAGAGGAAGAGGATGATGGTTCAAAATTGGGATCAAAATTTGGCAGTGATGATATCGGTTCAGGGTTAGGCTCGGTTAGAGGCTTTAAGTGAATCGGTCGGTTCTCAAGCATTGGTTGATAAGAGGCGATCGGTAAGGCTTGAGCTTGATAGGTCGGTTGAATTGGTTGCATCAGCGGTCTGAGAGTGGGCATGGTTTTAGACTGACCATAAAGGGATCCACCTATGTTTTGAATTTTGAAATTATATGGATTACCTGCATCTACCTTTGGAGTAGGAATGGGTTCATCAAAGTATGTCAAGGGAGATCTCATAGGTGGAGTCTGGTCAACATAGGATGATTGTTCATTGGAATTGGGGTGTCTAAAGATAGGAGTTTGTAGGGAGATGGGTTTGTCATAGGTTCCATCCATAGCAACAAAACTGACATCAGCATCTTCATCTGAGTCAGCATAGTCAGCTTCCTCGTTCTCAGAATCGGTCTCAAACCAAATAGGTAAAGCCTTTTCAGTTGCATCCTCCGCAACTAAACTCTTAGATTTAGGAAATTTCTTGAAAGGTTTCTTCCTCAGAAATTCATATTTCGGTTGAGGGCATTTGGAGGCAAAATGGCCGGGTTTTCTACAGTTGTAACACACAAGCTCACCTTGGGCATTTTTACCGTCGGTTGAGGTTGAGGTTTGGCCTTTTCTTTGATAGTTCCCAGATCTATGAAATGATGAGGGTTTGGGTTGGAATGATTTGCTGTGAGATTTCTTAAAATCCTTAAACCTTCTGTAATTTCTAGCAAATGCAGCAAATTCATCCTCTACCTCAAGAGGTGTACTAGTTGAGGTATTGGCTTGAGTTGGTTGAGGCTGAGAGATTGAGGGAGAGTCATTGGTAGTAGTTTGGCTGGTAAGCATAGAAGAACCAGGGAAGATCTCGGTCTGAGCTGGCAGAGATAGATTTTTAAATTGTTTTTGAACTCCACTCAGCCGATTGAGCTCTTCCTCATATAAGAACAAAGTAGACACAATGTTCTGGATATGAGTAACGTTCAAATCACGGCATTCTTTCAAAATAGCAACCTTCACATGCCACAAGTCTCCAAGTGAATTGAGGAATCTCATGTTTAGGTCTTTCATGGTATAGACTCTACCTAAAGATGCACAAGAGTTACTCACCTCGCAGAATCGGTAGTACGTTTCCTTCATTGTCTCATTTGGATTCTTCTTGAAGGACTCAAACTCAGCGACGCTTTTGTAGAGTCTGTTGTCCTTGGCCACTTGATCTCCTTCAAAATATCTAAGTAAACTTTGCCAAACTTGTTGAGCGGTCTCATAGCATTGTACTTGTTTCATGCAAATTGTCATCAAGACCTGAGGTTATGATGTGCAAGGCTTTTCGGTCCAAGGAATCACAAAGTTTGTCATCCTCAGTCCATTCTTCTCGCGGTTTTGGCACGTAAGTTTCATAAACTTCAATATCTTGTTCAGACTCTCTATCTACATGATCCATGAGAGGAGTTTTGGGTGCTCTAGTTGCAAGATTGATTTTCAGGGGTGTCATGGGACCATCTCTGACTACAGTGGTTAACCTATCGTCTATTGAGTCCAAGTACCGCATGATTCTGTTTTTCCATACTGGAAATTCGTTATCGTTCAACATGGGAACGGATGTCAAGTTGTATGTTTGCATGATTTTTCCTGCCATTTTGGAATTGGCAATTCAAGCGGTCAAGCTTGGAAAAATGATTTTTGAAAATTGCTAGCTCTGATACCAATTGTTAGGTCCCAAATGGTAGGAATCAGGCTAGAGGGGGGGTGAATAGCCTGTTTACACTTTTAGCTTAAAAACTCTGATTCTTTGTAAAAGGTTGTAGGTAACACTCTTACTAACCGTTAGATTGATTTTGCACAGCGGAGAATACGGTTAGGCTAGGTTTACAACCGGTTAGGTAGAGTTTCAAAACCAGTAAGTTAAAAACCTCATGCAAACAAAAACAAATTATATTTCCAAGTAAGACAAACAAGTTAAGCAGTAAGTTGAGCCAATAGGTTGTGACCAGTTGAGAGAATGTCAACCAGCTACAACTACACAAAATAAACAATCACACGGAAGAATGACACGTTGTTTGAAGAGGTCCACAGTGTTAAATAACTGCTACGTCCTCTACCAAGTTTGGTCAGAACTTGGATTTGTGAAAGTGCACTACTATATTAATGGATCCTACCTATTACAAATTGCAAGCCAATGATTGAAGGCTGCCAAACTAAAGGTGACCACTAACGGATCGTGCTACAATAAAGACCTGATGTTTTCTAGAGATGTGCTCACAAGTTGAGCTGATTTCTCTAGGGTGTTGTGTGTGAATCAATCAATGTGTTCCAAAGGTAGTATAATGAAGGAACACTACAACATTGATTGAGGTGCACAGTGTATAAGTCCTAACAGAGATGTCTAGTGAATAAGGGGACTAGAATTGAATGCCTTGAACTATGGAGTTTGCAGGTAGGTAATTCAAAGCAACTCACTCTCAAGAATCATAAATGCACCAACCTTCTTCAATGCTCCAGGGAAGCTATTTATAGTGAACTTTGAAAAGGAGCCGTTGTCTTTAAAGAGGTTGCAATGATGACTTGATCAGGCATGCCTTTGAATGAAGGATCTTTGCATTAAATGCCTGAGATAGGAGAGAGAAGATTTTCTTTGGGTGGTTGGAAGGATGTGAGTACTGGTTATTTTGACAATCTATTTTAAGCTTCTGACAGCCGCAGGAATGTCACTTCAGCGTCTATTCAGCATGCTTGCTTTACCAACTTTAGCTAAAGGGATTGCTGGGTAGTTGGGAGCAATAAATGCTTCGGTTAGGCTAGGTTGAGAGAAGCTTGCTGAGAAAGCCTTAACCGGCAAGAAATAAGCTATAACCTGTGAAGGTTACATCAGCTAGGTGGGGTAACCGGTTAGGTTAGGAGCACCGGTTGAGAACAATCGGTTAGGTAGCCAAACCGAGTTACTCACAAAAATCAAAGGGGGCAAATCTTCACATCTTCAAATCTTCAAGGTCTTGAGAAAATTACATGATTCAAAAACACTGGCACTAGCATTAAGGGATCCTATCATACATAGAAAAATTCTATTTGGTCTAATTAAAATTAGGGGTCCTCAATAATGCTTGTTGTGATTGGGGTTAAGCAATTCTAAACCTAAGCATATATTTGACTAACAAAATGGCTGGTTTGACTGCAACAAGCATGTGACTGTGGCAAAGCCGGATTTGGTGAAATGCTTTGAACTCCCGCCCTTCGATAAGTTCACAACTTAAAACAAGGGGAAATGGGACGATGATAATCTGATGGCAGATAAGGCGGCCGTCATGCCGGTAAGCAAGGAATTTCTGAAGTCACCCAAGGCGAGCATAATCTGTCATAGCTTCGTGAGGAATTTGCTTCCAATGCTGAAGGGTAGAGGTGTGGTCCAACAACAAAGAGTAGCTAGACTAGGGGCTACCCATCCTTAAATTAAATTAAAATGTTAAAACAGTCTTTTAGTCAACCTTCGTAGGTTCTAGTACTTTCTTCGTTCAATCAAGTCCTCCTTGGACATTGTAGTTAATCTTAAATTTTCTATAAAAGAGTCTTTTTCTTTTCTTGCTAGACTTGAGACATTATTTGCACACCTACATTACATCTAATGAAATGGTTGTATCCTAAATGATCACTTGCATTGCTCAACCAATAATCTCTCGAAATAACTAATGCCCTCTCTATACACTTTCCTTACCCCACAAAGGCCTCCATCAAGCCATACATTTTCCAAATCATGTCCCTACCATCACCTTGACCAAGTCAACGACGGCGACAACATCAAGGAACAGCAAAAGGTCATTTAGCATTAAAATATCAACCTCCTGACGACAACAACATAAGGGCTTGCTTTCGCCCGGGCTTGCCTTCGTCCTCAAACGCTTCAAAACAAAAAGGGTTCAAGCAAGAACTTCAAAAAAAAAAGGGTTCAAGCAAGAACTTAAAAATTAAAATAAAATAAATGAATGAAGCCAAGGACCCAGCACCGCCGATCGGAAACATGACAGATGGGCAAAATTAAAGCCCGAAGAACGGAAGTTGTCGACAACAAGGGAGCAGTTAAATCAAAGGCAAAATCATATAATAAGCCCTTAAGCTGAATTCAAATTCTTTCTCCCCCGATGAAAGACGACGATCAAGAAGTAATGGAATCATGGAAGTAGTCGTAAAAAACAACTTGTCAAGGAATCATCTCAAGGCCCGTGCCTCATCATTTAACCTTCCTATCCGAGCCTTTTCACCAAAGGGACCACAAATATTCATACCCTTTCCCAAAGCTGAACACAGTTCAAACCCGAACTACGGAGACCTGAGCTCCTTATACTAAGGGGAACGTAGGAAACCAGAAATGGTCCAGTCATAAACACATTCAAATTCCATAAATTCAGTCTCATCAATGGCCTCTCCTATACACAATCATTCTTCACAATTTGCCAACATTAATTCTTGGTATTGGTCGACTTTCTCCTCATAATTAATCTAAATGTTTGTTCATATTGAGTCGTTTACTTTCACGCAAATTTACAACTCCGAGTCGTTTGGCTCGTCGATCGTACTTTACAATTTCGAGTCGTTTGACTCGTTGATCGTACTTTACAATTTCAGATCGTTTGATTCCGTTGACACCGCACTTTAAATACTGTCATTTACAAAGTCTGACCCGTTTGGATCGTGATAGTATTTACTTTCCAAAGTCCGAGTCGCACCCCGATTCGTTGATCGCATATCATTTAATACATTTTTTCCGTAAAAATCGTTAACAATGTAATGCCCGGTTCAAAACCGGAGTTCGACCTTCGAACTCTCTTTCAAAATGCGTGAATGACGTTTGGCATCCAAATGCTCATCTTCGAACTTAAAATCCGACTTTTGACATTCAAAATCATTTAATATGTTTTTCCCGTAAATCGTTAACAATGACACGCCCGGTTCAAAACCGGAATTCGACCTTCGAACTCTCTTTCAAAATGCGCGAAATGACGTTTGGCATCCAAACGCTCATCTTCAAACTCTAAATCCGACGTTTGACATTCAAACGCTCTTTTCTTAAAAGTCAACATTTGACACTTAAGATAAACTGTTAAAAAGGAAGCATTCGGCCCACTTTTTCTAAAACTTCAAAACCGACGCTTGTCATTCAAACGCTCGTCTTTTCTAACAAGATCACCTAATCAACGTTTGACATTCAAACCAAGATTAAGCTTTTCATTCAAGTCCCCATTTCAAAATGCAAATGCACACACACACCCACACGTTTTCGAGAAAGGTAGAAAGACTCGTCATACGAGGCATTTCGGGTGATCTCAATATACTCTTCCCGAAACGTAACGTGACCTCCGAACCTAACAATCTCTGGTACTAAAAAAGCTTTTTACTAGTTTTTGCTGCCAATAAAAATGACTCCCCGTTTTCAAAGCCTTTTCCTAAGTTTTTGCTACCAATAAAAACGACACCCTTTTCAACCAATAGCCGTTTCTCAACGTTTGGGCTCAGAATACAAAAATCGCGTGGCGACTCCTCTCCTTCCCGAAAAGCGAGGTCTCAGACACCAACCCTCCGCGAAAGACAACCGCATTTCGCATTGCGTGAAATCCCGGATAATTTCAGTTGGCGACTAAGCTGGGGAATTGGATACTTTTTTCAAAACTGCCGTTGTTTTCAAAAAAGCCTTCAGTGGGTCAAACTTTCGTTTACCCTTCCTCGTTTTCGTGTGCGTGTGTTACTCTAAACCTCGAACGGTTTTTTTCAAGGGCATTACATTGTCGTCTTTTCAAAATCATACCATGTTTGTGCATTCCCATTCATACTTGATTTTCCTGCCATCTTTTGAACTCCTCAATATATCTCATTTGGTTAAATATGTTAAAAACGTGATATTTCTTTAAAATGCAAGAAAGAGAGAGAGAGAGAAATTATTATTTTTAGGATATAAGTATATCGTTAACTTTTAATTGATCACATGGTCCATATGCATAGAATATTGATCTAGGTGCCAAATTTGGAGACAGATTATGACTATACTCTCTCCGTCCCGGACCTTGGTGCCTAGTTTGACTTTTCACGTAAATTAAGGAGAAAGTATTATATTGAAAGTGTTGTGAGTGTGAAAATAAAAGAGGAGAGAGAATGAGTGGAGGGAATAGTAAATTCTAATGGTGTTGTGAGTATTAAAATAATGTAGGAGAGAGAATGAGTGGAGGGAATAGTAAAGATTCCTTTCCATTTTAGGAAATGTGCACGTAGGTTTGGGACGCCCAAAATAGAAAGTGTGCACGTAGGTATGGGACGGAGGGAGTATTTAATTTTCTTTCCATTAACAACTTTTTCAATTATAACACGTGGAAAAGATGAGAAAAATATAAAAGCATGCCATTTAAGTTAGAGCTCGTTTGCAGAATATGACAATATTGTAGCATCTACTGTTTAAAGGTCTTTAAATGCAATTGATACCATAAATCATGAAATACGTATCTCCTTTTTCCTTCTCTATCATGAAAAGAATATTATTATATCAAAAGTTACATTGCAATTAATATTGAATTGTGTACCAATATAAGACATTGATGGTTTATATATGAATTTTTTCCCAAAAATAACACATTTTTTAAAAGTATTTCTCAAAAATGTCATAATTTTAAAAGTATTGACCAGAATAATCTAGTTTTTTAGAATTCGCGGTTTGCAACTGCGTTTTCATTAATGAATTCGCAGTTGGCAACCGCGGGTTTATAATTTTTCAATTTTTTTTTAAAACGCGGTTGGTAACTGCGAATTCAACTTGAAAACGCAGTTGCCAACAGCGAATTCTAAAAACTAGGCTATTATGGTCAATACTTTTAAAAGTGTGACATTTTGGGAAATACTTTTAAAAAATGTGTTATTTTGGAAAAAAAATTCGTTTATATATGAAGCACATCTAATAAGACAAATCACATAGAAGAAAAAAATTCGTTCAAGATGGTATTTCCTACAAAAGTGATGTTAGTTTTGGTGGTCTTTTTTGTGACTCGATCGTTAGCGATTTTCAATTTGGAGACAGTTGATGATAGGATCAAACAAGTTTGTAATAAGACAGAGAATCCGGATGTTTGTGTGGCATTTTTGAAATCAGACCCTCGTAGTGCGAGTGCAGATAATAAAGGATTTGTGCATATTATGCTTGAAGCATTGGTGGCAAAGGCAAATGAGAACATAGCATTGATAAGAAAATTGCTCGGATCGGCAAAAAAAGATCGAATTCTTAAGCACTACCTTAATGTTTGTATAACTGATTATAATGATGCCATTGATGATCTTGTGAAAGCTTTTCACTCATTAGACTCAAATGATTTCAATGATTCAGGTGTACACACGTGAGCCGATGATAATGCTGATGACTGCGAGGATTCATTTGAGGAACCTGTACCTATTTCATCACCATTGATTAGTAAGAATAAAGAGTTTATACTACTGGCTCACATAACTGAGGAAATTACCTACCTACTCAATAATTCATAAATCCTTGTATTAGGTATTTAAATTGCATCTTTTGATTCAAATAAGAACAATATCCAGGAATACATTTATTATTCTTTGTTTTGGTCAAATTTCAACAAGTGTATTTCGAAGGGAAGAAAAATGACTAAAGTGATATGAATCTAGGTACAATGATTATCAAGTTGAATGGGGATGGACACAAGATGTTTGTTGACTAGGGAAAGCCCTTGAACAACTTGTTCGCCGACATAAAACCCCGAGAGGTTTTGGTACCTGCCTTGACCAAAAGTTTACTAAGTATCCTCGTGATTACAGAGCTATGAGCATATAAAAAAGGGGACCTAAGCTAGAGTGAAAGTGTGTGCGAAATACAGTGTTTAACCCCTTTTATACCTCAACCAACGGCTAAGTTTACAAAGAGAAAATGTAGGCCTAAAATCTCGGGAGTGATGCTGATCTGGTTGAGATATATCCGCCATGTGCCGTTGAGGGAGGAGATAATGTTTTGTTTGTTGAAGAAATGTCTTTGAACCGGTCCTTGCTCCTTTGACACGTTCCCTAAAAAATAGGGTTACCGTAACCATGCTCCAACCTGTAGAAGTTCAAGTTGTGATAGAATAACTCAAGTTCATTAGTACCAAGTTGTTTGGTGTAAGCTATAAACAAGTTGAAAATGCATGGCCCAACAATTGTCCCCAAACTTTTTGAATTTTAAATGGGGAATATAAAGAGACAAAAAGATTCAAAAAGTTTGCCAAAAACGGATGAAAGGGACGGCAGTTTTTTTAAATGAAAAGGGACGGTTTAAGTAGTTTTTAAAGCTAAAAGGCGTAACTTAATTTAATGTCCCAACCGCTTTCAATCTCTCCCCACATAAATACACTCCCTTTCCAACTCTCCCTTTCACCAAATCAAAACAGTGACTTTAAGGAGGTTTCTAGAAGAAGAGTCGAGGAAGAAGACCGGAGAGAGAAACCAAGTAACAATTTCCGGTGAGTTTCTAGATTTCTTTTCAATTCTCTCTCTGATTTCTTTGTTTAAGTTGAAAAAATGGGAAAGAAGAAAGTGGTTAATATAATCGAGAGTAGCGAGGGTTTGCCGAAGGGTTTTGTGACCCAGAACATGTTAAAAAATCCAGATAATGAAAAATGTTTAATCCCTGCCGCCAACTTAGAGATCATCAAGAAAAACCATGCCATGGCGTACGAAACTGAATTTTTCACTCACCCAGACCTAACCTCGGAATGTTACTCTCCCGACTGGGTGTGTTTCCCCGAATACCCCTTCGTTATCGGTTTGAAATTCCCTTTCCCAACTTTAATCACCAAATTTTTTGTCTCCACAAAACATAACTACGCCCAAATAATGCCGCAAGGTTGGAGATGCCTTCAAACCCTAGTAAGGTTGAATGCGGAAACAGAGGTTGAAGTTGGTTTGGAGGAATTTGCTTTCACAAACGATTTTAGGGGTTTTGGTTTAGGGAGATATGGCTTTAGGGTTAGGACCGGTAAAATGTCCTTCTTGATTGACAACAGTGATCCCGCGGATAGAGGGTGGAAGAATAAGTTCTTTTTTGCTAGGAGGAGTACCTTGGTGTCGGTGGAGGGTGCAAATTTCAAATGGAGGTCTCAAGGTAGTATAGACAATTTTTCCTTTTCTAATAATGCTTTCTAATACCCTGCTAACTAGTTCCTTGGATTTTCCTCGGCTTAGTTGCGAAACTAGACGTGCTTTTTGCTTACAAGGACAACACAGAGGAGAACGTTAACAAGATTTACGAATTGGACTCGCAAGTGAGAACTTTCAAAGCTTTGCCAGTCTTATTTCTTTGCGAGATCCAGAGGGAGAAGTTGAACCTGAAGAAGCCCGAGAAATTAGCCCTGAAGAGGCTTTATCTGAGCCTGTCAAGATGTCCACAGGTTAACCCTACACCTTAAAACTCCAACTAGCTTCACTTTGTTTCTAATTCCCCTGGATTGTTCTAACTCTCTATTCCTTTTTGTAGCCACTCGGTCCAAGGATACTGTAAGTGCTGCTGACCTACTTGCCGTGGCTAGGGCGAAAAGCTTGGCGAAGAAAGTTAGTAGGCCTCCTACTCCCAAGTCTGTTGTATCTAGCTCTGACATGAATGTGAGCAAGAAGAAAGAGGAAGCAAAGAAGAGAAAACTGGTGGAGGCCGAGGCCACAGATACAAGTGATGACATGGACATGGTGAAATTGGGAGAAAGGTTTAAAGCTGCAGTACCAAATTTTGTTGATAAGGTAAAGAATGAAAAACCTTGAACCTTACCAATGAATTGATAGAATATTAACACTTTCTTTTACGTAGGAAATTATGGGTCCTATCATGGCCCACGTTGATGCTCTGAAAATTAAGGTGGCAAGATGCGATTCTGAAGGCTGCAGAGTCAAAGAAGGAAGCCACCAAGTATGCTAAGGAGGTAGAAAAGCTGAAGAAGGAAGGGAACAAGTATGCCAGTGAAGTGGAGATTTTGAAGAAGGATTTCGAGCGATTGGGGAAGGAAGTGGAGGCTGTCCGAGCCGAGAACAAGGCCCATTTGAAGGAGCTTGAAGCCTCAGAGGGGAACTTCAAGTTCAACGCAACCAAAACTTTGCTAGAGGCCCGTATCCAGATGATGGAAGAATATAAGAATGGTCAGGCCACAACTTGGAACTTGGAGGAAGAGAGAAAAATTTTAGAGGACCATATGGGGGAACCCGCGGATGCAGAGGAGGTGAATTCGATGGCTCTTGAAACTTTAATGGATGACACAGATAAGGTTTTGAGCACCATAGTGGTAGCTCAGATTGGAGAAAATAATCAAGGGGAAAAGTTAAATGCAACACCGGCGGCAGCAGGCCAAGAGGTTTAAAAACAATTTGAAACTTTTTTGAATATTTTGGATGGGTGAAAAAACAACTTCTTTTTGGGTTTTATTTGTCATACCTTTATTGGTATGCACAGAAAATGGGGGGTATGTCCCCAAAACAAGTTTTATTTTGGCATGTAATGGCTCATAAGGGCCCAAAACAATTTATTTGGGGGTACTAGGTTGGTCTAGTACTCAAAGCTTTCTTAGGTTTTTAGGGACTGGTTGGCTTACCCAACTTGTCCCCTGGTTGCAAAAAACTTTTGGAAAATACTTTTAAGGTTTTTAAAGAAGTACTTTGGGGTTTTCAACAATACCTGCTTGTTCATTTAATAACATGTTGATGTTATAAGTCGTAGGTAACATGAAAATGTTACAACCAATAGTTCACAACTTGTACAAGTGTGAAATCGTGCGCCCAGGCGAAGGTGTCGAAACCTTAATTCGTAAGAAAAGATGAATATCTTTTAACCATATGTAAATTGTACCTTTGATAGAGGTATCCATTTGAAGAGATAGAACAAGTATGTGAGGACCCCGACCCGGAACCTACACGTGTCCCGAGCTGGAGCGTCCTCAATTTAACTCAAATACACTAAACTTTTAAAACTTTGCTTTGACTTTCAAACATAAACATTAATAACATAACATTTCAAAAGAACTCTACTCCACTCCACATTGGAGGAGGAGTTGACCAACTTTGAAAGCGAACACTGTTTAGTTACAAAAGATTATGGTTATGACGTAGAAATTAAAGTTTATAATTACAAACTCCATGAAGGAATTACCAAAATACATTTTATACGCCAACCTATACATACCCCGACAATACCCAAAAGTTTACTTCCAAACTCCTCTCCGTCCTTACTTGGCCGGTCCGCCTGTCTCGGGATCTAAAACATTAAAGGGAGAGGGGTGAGAATAAATCTCAGCAAGCTATTATGAATGCAACAATATGCCAAATAGATGCAACACATAACACGTTGGAAAAGCTGTAACCACCTTACGTTACCTTGGTTTACCTTTTCCCGTCTGAACAATAGTCGTACAACATTGGGTATAATAGTACTCCAATCTTAAGTGAGCTGCTTAAGCAATACTCACATCTTATAAGACCCATTTTCAGGGAACCAAATAAGATAGTAGCAACTCTGTAAGGCTTTTGGCTCAATACAGATGCTATAACCCCAACCTGTGGCCACAGGAGGGGACGGTCACAGATATAACATAATCCAATCACATTAGGTCACATTTCCATAATTAATCGTATTATGTTATACCCCCAATATCAGCTGATTAACAAATTATCAAGCACATAATAGTTACTTGAAATAAAATCCACAAAAGGGATAAACAATAGCCACATGGTAATATATACTCATGCCCAATCAATATTAAGTGCAACAATTTATGCATACACTAAACAACATCAACAATGTATATAATATCAAGTAAGGAAACGAGGTATCATTAACCCATCCTACATATTCCATATACAAAGATACAAGGCCTCAATGAAGGTTCAGGCTCAATTTACCAAGTGGGAGTCACAATTTATAAGAGGTCAAACAACTTGCTAAACAATTCTAGTTCAGATTTAAAAGTTGGTTCAGGGGTCTTGGCGACCGCCCATACCACTTGGGCGACCGCCCAAGTGGATTTTCAAAGGGGATATCAGTTTCTGCCATGATGGGCGACCGCCCACACCTCTTGGGCGACCGCCCAAGAGGATTTTCAAGGGAAAGGGAAGTTACTGGCGTGATGGGCGGCCGCTTAAGCCCCCCATGGGCGACCGCCCAAGCCTCCTCCCAGCCCATTCTCAGATTTTCACCCTTTTTATACCTAGATTTCTCTTCCTTCTAACAATGCTTATTACAAGAACACCAAAGGGTACCTTAGCTTTACCAAGTTTCACACAAAACATGTAAACCCAAAACAAAGTAACCCTAGATTATTTATCACTACAAATTCCACCCATTTTAAATCCTCTAGATTATCTCCCTTGAACCTTAACTTCAACCAACCTCATTTATCAATCATCCAACTCCCATTAATGTTTCCAAGGCATGAAATAAACATCATAAGAACAAGGGTAACATTTAAAGATCTCATGAACAAGTAGAAGAAGGGAATCATAACAACTCACCTTAGGTTTTTAGGATGGAAGGTTGATCTTTTTAGCTTGATTTGTTCCTCTAGATGATCCAACCTCAAAATGCTCTTGAACTTGAAAATGGTGGAGAAATGGGCTAGCTTCAAGACTTGGAGTTGGGAGCTTCAATGGAGGTTTCTAAGGCTTTCTCTAGGGAAGTATGAGATGAATGAAGGAGGGAGTAAGAGTAAGGAGGAAGAAGAGGGGAGGTGACACTTGGCAAGGTTAGGGGAAAACTAAGATTTTGGCCCCCCACCAAAATATCTAGAGAATAAAGGCTTTCACCTTAAACAAAAATTAACCCTTATCCTAATACTTCATCCTACCCATTTAACCTCCTTTTACTATTTATCTAATTTCCATTTTTTATTATTTCCCCAAGGTTCTTATTTAATATCCAATAAATTCTTAAAAGATTCTAAATTTACTTCTCACCCAAATTATCTTAATTTAAGAATTTAAAGACATAATTGAACACATAAACTTAACAAAATTATTAAAAGCATATAATATAATATTTAAAATTAGTGCCTAGGGTTGGGGTCGTCACACTCACTCCCCCTTAAAGAAAATTCGACCCGAATTTTAAAAAGACTTACTTGAATTCTCAAACAACCAAGGGTATTTCGTTCTCATCTCCGACTCTAGCTCCCACGTTGCTTCCTCGACGGTATGATTCTTCCAAAGGACTTTCACTATCGGGATACTCTTAGTTCTCAGCTCCTTAACTTGGAATTCTAAGACTCTTAACGGTTCTTCAACATAAGACATGTCCGCCTGAACATCGTCTGGGAGAACTCAAAATATGGGAGGGGTCATGACAGTACTTCCTTAACATAGAAACGTGAAACACATCATGAAGCAAAGAGAAAGACGGAGGCAACGCCAACCGGTACGCCAATTCCCCAATCTTCTCTAGAATCTCAAACGGACCTACGAACCTCGGAGCCAACTTACCCTTATTACCAAACCTTTTAATTCCCGTCCTCAGAGAGACCTTCAAGAACACAAAGTCACCAACCCGAAAAGATAAATCCCGTCTTCTATTGTCGGCGTAGCTTTTCTGTCTACTCTGAGCCATCTTCAATCTATCCCGAATCACCTTGATCTTCTCCGTAGAATCTCTAACCAAATCCGGGCCCCAAAGTCTCGCTTCACCTACCTCGTCCCAACACATCGGAGATCGACACTTTCTACCATGCAACGCCTCATACGGAGCCATCTCAATACTAGACTGATAACTGTTGTTGTAAGCAAACTCAACTAGCGGTAGATGATCCTCCCACTATAATTGGAAATCCATCACACAAGCCCTTAACATATCCTCAAGTATCTGAATAGTTCTCTCGGACTGACCGTCGGTTTGAGGATGAAACGCCGTACTGAAACACAATTTAGAACCCAAGGCTTCATGCAATGCTCTCCAAAATCTAGAAGTGAACCTCGGATCTCTATCGGACACAATGCTAACCGGAACCCCATGAAGTCTAACGATCTCCTTCAAATACAACTGAGCTAACTTCTCTAACGAAAACTTAGTTGACACCGGAAGAAAATGAGCCGACTTTGTCAATCTATCCACAATAACCCAAATAGCATCCATCTTCTTCGCGGTAAGAGGCAAACCCGAAATGAAATCCATCGAGATCCCTTCCCATTTCCACTCCGGAATATCCAATGGTTGAAGTAGTCCTGCCGGTCTCTGATGCTCGGCTTTAATTTGTTGACAAGTCAAACACTTAGATACATAATCCGCAATTTCCCTTTTCATTCCATTCCACCAATATCCACGCTTCAAGTCTTGATACATTTTCGTACTACCCGGGTGAATCGCAAACTTGGACTTATGGCCATCCTCAAGAACACGCCTCTTGATTTTCGGTAACGAAGGAACGCAAATTCTCCCTTGAAAGGTTAAAATCCCATCTCTATTCAACGCAAAATCCCCGGCTTTTCCCTCTTGCACTTGATCAAAAATTTTCTTCAACTCCGGATCATTTTGCTGAGCTTCCTTCAACTCTCCATACAATGTAGGAACGGCTCGCACATTCGCAACTATCACTTCACTCCTCAACTCTTTGGTACTCAAAGCTGTCACATAAGCCTTTCGGCTAATCGCATCCGCCACAACATTGGCCTTCCCCGGATGATAAGAAATTACGCAATCAAAATCCTTCAAGAATTCTAGCCATCTCCTTTGCCGGTTATTCAACTCCTTTTGGGTAAACAAATACTTCAAACTTTTATGGTCGGTAAAAATCTCAAATTTCGCCCCATAAAGGTAATGCTTCCACTTATGCAACGCAAATACAATCGCCGCCAATTCCATATCATGAGTAGGGTAATTCTGTTCTGCCGGTGATAACTTCCTAGAGGCATACGCAATCACTTTCCCATTTTGCATCAATACACAACCCAAACCCGCCTTCGAGGCATCACTATAAATAACAAAATTCTCGCAACCATCCGGAAGGGTTAGAATAGGAGCCGTCGTCAACCTCTTCTTCAATTCATCGAAACTTGCTTCACACTTGGAATCCCATACGAACGATACATCTTTCCTAGTCAACCTAGTCAACGGAGTCGCAATCCGAGAAAAACCCTCAATGAACCTTCGGTAATACCCCGCCAAACCAAGAAAACTACGAATCTCGCCACAATAAGGTTGCTTCCAATTAATCACGGCCTCAATTTTCGAAGGATCCACGGAAATTCCCGAACTCGACACAACATGCCCCAAGAAAGAAATCTGTTCAAGCCAAAACTCGCACTTGCTGAACTTGGCGTACAACTGCTTCTCCCGAAGAACTGACAAAACAATCCTCAAATGATTCTCGTGCTCTTCCCGGGACTTAGAGTAAACAAGAATATCATCTATGAATACCACCACAAAGCTATCAAGATAAGGCTTGAAGACACGGTTCATCATATCCATAAACACGGCTGGGGCATTAGTCAACCCGAAAGGCATCACAACAAACTCATAATGACCATATCTAGTTCGGAAAGCTGTCTTAGCAATATCGTCCGGTCTAATCTTCAACTGATGGTATCCGCTTCTCAAATGAAGTTTAGAGTAGATAACGGAACCTTGAAGTTGGTCAAACAAATCATCTATATGCGGAAGAGGATATTTATTCTTGATGGTGGCTTGGTTCAATAAACGATAGTCAATACACAATCGTAAGGTACCATCCTTCTTCCTAACAAATAAGACCGGTGCTCTCCACGGAGACACACTAGGACGAATAAAACCTCGGTCTAACAATTCTTGCAATTGGACCTTCAATTCTTTTAACTCGGCCGGAGCCATTCTATAGGGTGCTTTTGAGATAGGTGCGGTACCGGGCACTAAGTCAATACAAAACTCTACCTCACGATCCGGAGGCATAGAGTACTCACTAGAAAACACATCACTAAATTCATTAACAACCGGAACATGAGCTAACTCGGGAGACTTCTTATTGGAATCTACCACATAAGCCAAGTAGCCCGCAGACCCCTTAGATAGCATCTTCCTAGCCTTTAAAGCAGAAATAACATGTAAACCGAACATAGATCTATCCGCATCAAATATAAAAGTAGGCACATCAGGCATAGCAAATGAGACTCGCTTTCTACGACAGTCTACCAAAGCATGACACTGACTCAACCAATCCATCACAAGGATCACATCAAAATCACGGATTGGTAACTCGACCAAATCCACCGCCAATACATGCCCACATATAGTCACATCACAACCAGGATATATCGAAGAAGATGCGAGGCACTCTCCCATAGGAGTAGAGACCTCCAACACATAAGGCATAGATTCAGGCAAAGTATGCAATGAGAATGCAAAATGTGATGCCACAAATGAATGGGAAGACCCGGGATCTATAAGAATGCAAGCCTTAACTCCTGAGACAGGAACTATACCTCTAATGACAGTATTGGGATCGACCTCTCCTTGACCCAAGGCAAACACTCGACCTTGCACCCTATCTTTGGGTTTCCCGTCCACACCTCTCTTCACACCACTACCTTGTCCCCCATATCTGGTACCCGAAGCTTGCTTATTCTGCCACCTGGGACAATTCTTTCGGAAATGGCCTGTCGCCCCACACTCTAAACATCTTCCTTGCTTGCTCCAACATTTGTCCTCCGAATGCCCTAGCTTCTTACAATATCCACACACTGCCCCAAATTGACCTGGAGTCGGACGATTTGCCGGAGTCGCCACATTTCCCCCTTGATTTGCTCCCGGAGTGAATGTCCTTGGCTGCGCTCTATTCTGTCCCGAACCTTGACCTTGGAATCTATTTCTGTTTCCGCCTTCATTTTTACCACGATGCTCCTCTATATCATTCTCAATATGATACGCCATATTCACGGCTACTTGGAAGTTGGCGAAGTTATGCGTCAATAACTGCTTCCGAAACTCCACCCTTAAATCCTTCACAAACCGGTAGATCCGCCTCTCATCATCCGGCACCAAATGAGGACAATATCGGGCTAACTCTGTGAACTTTGCTGAATACTGTGCTATAGTCATGGTCCCTTGCTCCAGTTTCAGAAACTCAACTTCCTTCTTGTCTCTAGTAACCATCGGAACGAAGTGATCCCGGAACTTGCGTGTGAAATTTTCCCAAGTCTGCGGTGTCAAGTCCTGATCCCAACCATCCTTCACTACTTGCCACCAGTGCTCAGCGGGTCCTTCCAACTTGAAAACGGCGCATCTCACCTTCTCTGCATTCGAACTCTCCATAGCCGTGAAAATCTTATTCATAGCCTCAAGCCACCTCTCAGCCTTCACCGGATCCGGATCTCCGTTGAAGCTAGGAGGAGACATCTTCACGAACTTCTCTAGACCATGCTGCCCTTGCTTCGCCTTCTTCTTTGTTGCCTACCTTGATTCTCGATTTGCCATAGTCCGAAGAAACACTCGAAACATATCCATCATTTCAACATTTGGATTACCAAAGATCACCCAAAGCCCGGTTCTGATCACCATCATTTCCCGCCATTATGACAAACTCCTGCATTAAACACTCGACGTCAGTTATCACACACTCTCACTCAGCTAGACTTTACCTGAGAATTCTAACCGAGCTCTGATACCAACTGTGAGGACCCCGACCCGGAACCTACACGTGTCCCAAGCTGGAGCGTCCTCAATCTAACTCAAATACACTAAACTTTTAAAACTTTGCTTTGACTTTCAAACATAAACATTAATAACATAACATTTCAAAAGAACTCTACTCCACTCCACATTGGAGGAGGAGTTGACCAACTTTGAAAGCGAACACTGTTTAGTTACAAAAGATTAAGGTTATGACGTAGAAATTAAAGTTTATAATTACAAACTCCATGAAGGAATTACCAAAATACATTTTATACGCCAACCTATACATACCCCGACAATACCCAAAAGTTTACTTCCAAACTCCTCTCCGTCCTTACTTGGCCGGTCCGCCTGTCTCGGGATCTAAAACATTAAAGGGAGAGGGGTGAGAATAAATCTCAGCAAGCTATTATGAATGCAACAATATGCCATATAGATGCAACACATAACACGTTGGAAAAGCTGTAAACACCTTACGTTACCTTGGTTTACCTTTTCCCGTCTGAACAATAGTCGTACAACATTGGGTATAATAATACTCCAATCTTAAGTGAGCTGCTTAAGCAATACTCACATCTTATAAGACCCATTTTTCAGGGAACCAAATAAGATAGTAGCAACTCTGTAAGGCTTTTGGCTCAATACAGATGCTATAACCCCAACCTGTGGCCACAGGAGGGGACGGTCACAGATATAACATAATCCAATCACATTAGGTCACACTTCCATAATTGATCGTATTATGTTATACCCCCAATATCAGCTGATTAACAAATTATCAAGCACATAATAGTTACTTGAAATAAAATCCACAAAAGGGATAAACAATAGCCACATGGTAATATATACTCATGCCCAATCAATATTAAGTGCAACAATTTATGAATACACTAAACAACATCAACAATGTATATAATATCAAGTAAGGAAACGAGGTATCATTAACCCATCCTACATATTCCATATACAACGATACAAGGCCTCAATGAAGGTTTAGGCTCAATTTACCAAGTGGGAGTCACAATTTATAAGAGGTCAAACAACTTGCTAAACAATTCTAGTTCAAATTTAAAAGTTGGTTCAGGGGTCTTGGGCGACCGCCCATACCACTTGGGCGACCGCCCAAGTGGATTTTCAAAAGGGATATCAGTTTCTGCCATGATGGGCGACCGCCCACACCTCTTGGGCGACCGCCCAAGAGGATTTTCAAGGGAAAGGGAAGTTACTGGCGTGATGGGCGGCCGCTCAAGCCCCCCATGGGCGACTGCCCAAGCCTCCTCCCAGCCCATTCTCAGATTTTCACCCTTTTTATACCTAGTTTTCTCTTCCTTCTTACAATGCTTATTACAAGAACACCAAAGGGTACCTTAGCTTTACCAAGTTTCACACAAAACATGTAAACCCAAAACAAAGTAACCCTAGATTATTTATCACTACAAATTCCACCCATTTTAAATCCTCTAGATTATCTCCCTTGAACCTTAACTTCAACCAACCTCATTTATCAATCATCCAACTCCCATTAAAGTTTCCAAGGCATGAAATAAACATCATAAGAACAAGGGTAACATTTAAAGAGCTCATGAACAAGTAGAAGAAGGGAATCATAACAACTCACCTTAGGTTTTTAGGATGGAAGGTTGATCTTTTTAGCTAGATTTGTTCCTCTAGATGATCCAACCTCAAAATGCTCTTGAACTTGAAAATGGTGGAGAAATGGGCTAGCTTCAAGACTTGGAGTTGGGAGCTTCAATGGAGGTTTCTAAGGCTTTCTCTAGGGAAGTATGAGATGAATGAAGGAGGGAGTAAGAGTAAGGAGGAAGAAGAGGGGAGGTGACACTTGGCAAGGTTAGGGGAAAACTAAGATTTTGGCCCCCCACCAAAATATCTAGAGAATAAAGGCTTTCACCTTAAACAAAAATTAACCCTTATCCTAATACTTCATCCTACCCATTTAACCTCCTTTTACTATTTATCTAATTTCCATTTTTTATTATTTCCCCAAGGTTCTTATTTAATATCCAATAAATTCTTAAAAGATTCTAAATTTACTTCTCACCCAAATTATCTTAATTTAAGAATTTAAAGACATAATTGAACACATAAACTTAACAAAATTATTAAAATCATATAATATAATATTTAAAATTAGTATCTAGGGTTGGGGTCGTCACAAAGTATCAGCCGTCCTGGCGTGTCAACAAGTTCTATCCCTCACCAGCTAGAATTTCAACAAGTATCAGCCGTACTGGCGTGTCAACATGTTGAAATTCTTCTTCTTAGATCTAGACATGTTGGAGCCGTACCGGCGTGTTAACATGCTTAGACCTACTCCAACTCTAGGTCCCAACAAGTATCAGCCGTACTGGCGTGTCAACATGTTGGGACTACTTTGTTCGCTCAAGTTGCACCTTGCAAAACAGATTCATGTTAGGGTTGGGCGTTAGCGTAGCTAACGCCCCTCCGATGCTTAAGTTAGTAAGGATTCTCAACAGAAATAAATAACTTGAAATATACGAATGAACTTGACAACTTAAAATAAATCGTACCTGAGAAGTCTAGTTGTAAATAACTGGACTTACATGAAATAAAGTTTTAAGTGGATGGCGTTCCAACTTCTAGGGATTCTGTCTCCACTTGGGGTTGACAACCAATATGCACCTTTGCCAGCTTCAGCATCGATGAGATATGGTCCTTCCCACTTGGGAGCTAGTTTACCTGCATTCAATTCTCTTGTATTTTGAAATACTTTTCTCAAAACTAAATCACCAACCTGGAACCTTCTGACTCTGACATTTTTGTTGTAGGATCTCGCAATCCGTTGTTGATAAGCTGCCATCCTTATCTTGGCTAAATCCATGATCTCATCAATTGTATCTAAATCTTGAGTTAGCAAGAGATTATTTTCACCTTGAGTTAATAAGCCATACCTTGCTGTTGGGATCGTCACCTCGACCGGAATTACAGCTTCTGCTCCATACACCAAAGAATATGGAGTTCTACCTGTGGCTCCTTTTGCAGTGGTCCTATCTGCCCAGAGTACAAGTGGTAACTCTTCAGCCCATTTTCCCTTCTTTTGATCTAGACGCTTCTTCAAGTTGTTGATGATCAACTTGTTGCTTGATTCAGCTTGACCATTAGCTTGGGGGTGGACAGGTGTAGACATGATCAACTTGATGCCCCAGCGAGTACAAAAGTCTCTGGTTTTCTTGCTTATGAATTGTGACCCGTTGTCACATATAATCTCTGATGGCACGCCAAACCTGCTAATTATGTTTTTCTTTAGAAATGAGATCACCTCCTTATCTCTTACCTGTACATAGGCTTCTGCTTCGATCCATTTTGAGAAATAATCGGTTAATGCCAACATGAACACTTTGCCTCCGGGAGCCTTAGGTAACTTGCCCACAATGTCCATGCCCCACTGCATGAAAGGCCAAGATGAAGCAATAGGGTGTAGAGGCTCAGCAGGTTGATGCAGGATGTTATTGTGTCTTTGGCAGGCATCACACTTCTGTACATAACTCATGGCATCTTGGCGCATGGTTGGCCAATAATATCCTGTCTTGAGGGCCTTCGATGCTAATTCCTTTCCGCCAGAATGATTCCCACATATTCCTTCGTGAATTTCTTTAAGTACCAGCTCAACTTGCTCGTTATCGACACATCTCAAATAATGTCCTGCAAAAGACCTCTTGAATAGCACATTATCTATCAAAACAAAAGTTGAAGTACGAATCTTAAAAGATCTAACATTCTTGACATCTGGTGGAATAGTTCCAAGTTGAAGGAACTCAATTACAGGTTGGGTCCAAGAAGGTTTAGCATCCTGTGCCCCAGTAGGTTGAGTAACCACTTGAGTTTCTTCAACTTGGTCTATTACCGGGTACTTAACATAAATGATGGGGATAGTGGTATGCGACATTGATTTGCAAGAGGAACCCAAGTTGGCCAAGGCGTCTGCTTCTGTGTTTTCCTCTCTAGGGACCTGTTCCAAAGAGAATGATAGAAATCTCGAAGCCAAAGCCTTAACATGTTGGAGATACAGAGTCATCTTGGAATGCTTTGCCACATAACTGCCACTAAAATGGTTAGCTAGCAATTGAGAGTCAACAAATACATTTATATGTGTAACATTTAAACTTAAAGCTGTGATTAAACCCATGATTAAAGCTTCATACTCAGCTTCATTATTTGTTGCACTGAATTTACAAGCTACAGCTTGAGGTATGATATCACCTTGAGGGGATTTTAGGACTATTCCCAAGCCAGTTCCTTTGGAATTTGAAGCTCCATCTCAGAACAAAGTGTCCAAAATCTAGGATTAGCTTTACCTTCAAGTTGTTGCACTTCCAGCTCCACCTCGGGTTGCAAACTGGGACTAAAGTCGGCTACGAAATCGGCTAGGGCTTGAGATTTGATGGCTGTTCTTGGCTCATATGAAATATCATAAGTGCTCAACTTGACCGACTACTTGGCCAATCTGCCCGACATCTCTGGAGTTCTTAACACATTCCTTATAGGATAATTAGTTCTAACAGTTATAGAATGCGTTTCGAAATAATGACGCAGTTTCGTACCAGCAGTAGTTAAGGCTAATATTAATTTTTCAAGATGAGAGTACCTTGTTTCAGCGTCTAATAGAGACTTACTCACGTAGTACACAGGATGCTGTTCACCTTGGATTTCCTTCACCAATACTGCACTAACAGCATTTTTAGATACAACCAAATATAAATAAAGGTGCTCACCATGCTCTGGTTTGGCAAGTAGGGGTGACGTCATCAAATATTCTTTAAGTTGCTTAAAAGCTGCCTCATGTTGGTCAGTACATTGGAAGAGTTTGTTCTTTCTTAATACTTCATAGAATAACCTGCACTTATCAGATGATTTAGATATAAACTTATTCAAAGCAGCTACTCTACCTGTTAACCTTTGGACGTTTTTGATGTTCTTGGGAGATTCCAAGTTGAGAATAGCTTTGATCTGCTCGAGACTGGCTTCAATCCCCCTTTTGGTCACCATATATCCCAAGAATTTACCTGCCCTAACGCCAAAGTTGCATTTTGCTGGATTGAGCTTCATGTTGAAAGCTTTCAAGATGTTGAACGCCTCAACAAGATGCTCAACATGATCTTCCATGTGCTTGGATTTTACCACCATGTCATCTATGTAGACTTCCATAGTCTTGCCAAGTTGATCTTTGAACATCTTGTTCACCAGCCTCTGATAAGTTGCCCCTGCATTTTTAAGACCAAATGGCATAGAAATGTAACAATATATACCTTCCGGGGTCATAAATGCCGTATCTTCTTGGTCCGAGGGCTCCATTTGAATCTGTTGATACCCTGAAGACGCATCCATGAACGTCAAGATGTCGTGGCCAGCTGTCTCATCAACTAGAGAATCGATATGAGGAAGAGGGAATGGGTCTTTCGGACAGGCTTTGTTCAAGTTTGTAAAGTCCACGCACACTTACCACTTGCCATTCCTCTTCTCTACCACCACGACATTAGCTAACCACCTTGGGTATTGAACTTCCCTGATCATTTTGGACTTCAAAAGCCTCTCAACTTCATCCTTTATGATCTGGTTCCTCTCCTGAGCAAACTTCCTTCTTTTCTGATGAATAGGACGGATGGTGGGATCTATGTTCAACTTGTGAGTAATGATGTCCTTGCTTATTCCCGTCATGTCCTCGTGTTTCCATGAAAAACAACATTTCTGGCTTTTTAAGAACTCAATCAGCTCCTCCTCAACTTCGGATGAGAGGTCTGCCCCAACTTGCACTTGGGCCTCAGGATTCGATGCATCAACAGGAACGCTTTTTGTCTCATGCTCTACTGCTTCAAGAACATCCTGGGCCTTTTTCTTTAATTTCTATGCTTGCCGAGGGGCTGAACTTGCTTTCATGTTGACCTTGTAGCATTCTTTGGAGACTTGTTGGTTTCCCCTCAACTTGGCCACGCCCCAAGGTGTTGGAAACTTGACACACTGGTGATAAGTTGACGGTATGGCCTTCATGTTGTGTATCCAAGGCCTTCCCAAAATGACATTGTACGAGGAAGAGCATTCGATCACACAGAATCTTTCCATAGCATTCATACCCTCCAAATAGATAGGCAACTTGATCTCCCCGACTGTCTGCTTTATCTCCCCACTGAACCCTACCAGCAGGGATGAATTCTTCACAACTTGAGACAGAGGAATACCCTTATCTTCAAGAGCATGAGTGAAAATTATGTTGACTGAGCTCCCGCCATCAATAAGGATTCTCTTGACCACACAGTTGGCAATCTGTAGTTGAACAACTAGACCATCATGATGAGGATCCAACGTGTTGTCCTTATCTTCGTCTTCAAAGGAAATAACATGACCATCTGTGGAGTCATGACATCTTGAAGGCAATTCTGAGTAATCCTCCTTAGAACTTTTGGCATGACGCTTGGCCGCAGAGTAAGTTGTTCCACAAATATGAGATCCACCTGAAATGACATTTACTACCTTGGTGGCCGGAGGCGGTGCAACTTTCTCGGGTCTGATCGCTCCCGAATCGTGCTCTTTAGACTCACTTCTGACCCTCTTCTTGCCCAATAAATCCTTAAGAAGACCCTTGGACAATAAATGAGCAATTTCCTTCCTCAAGGCAAAACAATTCTCGGTAGTATGCCCAAAATCCTCATGAAATGCGCACCACTTGGACTTGTCCTTCCAAGTTGTTGACTGGTCATTCTTCTTGGGCCACCTTGTTTTATCTCCAAGATTTCCCATGGCGCACAAGATTCCTGCAATGTCCACAAAAAAGCAGTATTCAGAAATTTTTGGATAATCATTATCATCTCCCTCTTGATCATCATCTACAACATGAATTCTAGAAGATTCAGATTTAACAGGGGGTTTGCCCCTGTTGGACTTATAGTGATGGGAATCCGATTTTCTGTCAGAAGGCTCAAATAGAGGAGTAGGAGTCCTCCCAGTTGACTTCCCCATCGCCAAGCTGTCTTCCTCCAATCTGATGAAAGGTAAGGCCCTGGTTCGGATTTCTTCAAGTTGTTTCGCAGGGGTCATCACCAACTCGTTATAGAACAATGAGCTCTTCTTCAAGCATACACGAAATGCTTCCGTAGCGGTGGACACATCCAAGTTGGGTATAGTCACTGCCTCCTTGTTAAACCTGTGCAAATACTCTTTAAGATTTTCGTTAGGCTGTTGGACAATTCTATAGAGATCACTAGTCAACTTGTCAAATGCCCTATTGTACGAAAACTGGTTAATGAACATATTGACAAGTTGAGCATAAGATGAAATAGAGTTTAGAGGGAGCCCTGTTAGCCATTTTAAGGCTGATCCTGACAAAGTAGAGCCAAAGCCCCTACAAAAACACGCTTCTTTAAACATAGGGGGGATACTTATGATATCCATTGATTCCTGATACAGCAACACATGTTCTGCGGGGTCGGTGCTTCCATCATACTTCTTCATGTGAGGGACTGAAAATTTCTTTGGGATCTCCACACTAGCTATTGCTGGAACAAAACGAGATTCATTATAGCAAGTTGGAGAAACTTGGTGGTAGGGCATATTGACTCCAGGTATGCTTCGAAGCAAATCCTTGATAGTTTGCATTTCCTTAACAAGTTGACTCTCTGCGAAAAGAGAATTGTTATTAAACTGAGATGCAGAAGTATCAAAAGCATTAAAGAAATTCCCTGCTTGCCCCATTGAGGGTGTAGCATAGGTGTAGCAAGATGACAAATAAGCAGTTGGCAACCGGTAGGCTGAATCTTGGTTGTTCGATTGGAATGGACGCCACGATCGTGCTCTCTGCTGGTAAGGTATTAGTCATAGGAATATCCCCGACATGGCTTGGTCCTGTACCTGCACCAAACAAAGATCTAGGAAGTAAAGGTGAAAATGGAGTAGATACTTGAGTTTCAACTTGCTTCCCTTTACGCAGGTTATCAATGGCGTTGAATATCATGGCGTTCGTATGCTCCTGACCATCCAACCGATCACCTATTTTCCTCAACATGTCCGCCATGTTGGACATTATCTCCAAATTGACAGCTTCTGCACTTGGAGGAGGATTGCCTTGGGCATTGGAAACAGGAAGCGGATGGCTCCTCTCAGCTTGACTGCCGAACGACGGATTAGCCATTTCTACTTGAATAATCAAAGTTTCCCACGGACGGCGCCAAATTATTTTGGTCAAATTTCAACAAGTGTATTTCGAAGGGAAGAAAAATGACTAAAGTGATATGAATCTAGGTACAATAATTATCAAGTTGAATGGGGATGGACACAAGATGTTTGTTGACTAGGGAAAGCCCTTGAACAACTTGTTCGCCGGCATAAAACCCCGGAAGGTTTTGGTACCTGCCTTGACCAAAAGTTTACTAAGTATCCTCGTGATTACAGAGCTATGAGCATATAAAAAGGGGACCTAAGCTAGAGTGAAAGTGTGTGCGAAATACAGTGTTTAACCCCTTTTATACCTCAACCAACGGCTAAGTTTACAAAGAGAAAATGTAGGCCTAAAATCTCGGGAGTGATGCTGATCTGGTTGAGATATATCCGCCATGTGCCGTTGAGGGAGGAGATAATGTTTTGTTTGTTGAAGAAACGTCTTTGAACCGGTCCTTGCTCCTTTGACACGTTCCCTAAAAAATAGGGTTACCGTAACCATGCTCTAACCTGTAGAAGTTCAAGTTGTGATAGAATAACTCAAGTTCATTAGTACCAAGTTAAGTTCATTAGTACCAAGTTATTTGGTGTAAGCTGTAAACAAGTTGAAAATGCATGGCCCAACATTCTTGTTGTTTTTATTAGAGAAAACAACTCTTTTGTTCCCTAACATTTATGTACCATTAAGATTTGCTTCCGAGTATTTCAATATTAACAACTCGGTTCCCATTTTTTTTTTTTTAATTTAGCATGTGTTGGAAATATTGGTTTGACCAATATTTGATCGAAATTAAATGTATTTTCATTGTGTAACTGAAAAATAAATTTCATATTTATAATCTACATTTGGAGTAAATTAACGTGATATATTTATTTTCTCAAAATCAATTTGTGGTGAATGAAAAATTAATGTTCAAAGTATGTAATTTGAAATGGGTCTATGAAGAGTTTGTGAAATATTGAATGCCATATCCCACATTGCCTAGAAACCAAAATGTAGGAGAGTATTTTAATTCATCCACTTTAATGAGGTAACAATCAAGTAGTATCCTCCTTACCACGCAACCTAGTGGAGCATTGGGTTAACCATGCGAGTATTTGCCCAATTTTGCTAATTTTGGACTAGCAAAAAATTACTCCACAACCGCGAAGGGCGTATTAGGAATTTTAGGTCGCACTTTGCACTTGCCCATCGTCGGTAGGAGCTATTGGAGCCTTAAACTTTTTTTAAAAAAAAATTGAACAATAAATCAACTTTTTTTTAAAAAAAAAGTTTGAACAATAAATCACTGATTTAGGGTTTAAGGTTTGGGGTATAAGTATTTGCCCAATTTTGCTAATTTTGGACTAGCACAAAATTACTCCACAACTGCGAAGGGCGTATTAGGAATTTTAGGGCGCACTTTGCACTTGCCCATCGTCGGTAGGAGCTATTGGAGCCTTAAACTTTTTTTAAAAAAAGTTTGAACAATAAATCAATTATTTTTAAAACAAGTTTGAACAATAAATCACTGATTTAGGGTTTGAGGTTTGGGGTTTAAGTATATGAGATTTGGGATGTTGTTATAGGTATATTAATATTTCTTAGAAGTTTAATTTATTTTTGTTGTTTTTAGTATTTTTTTCTTTATTATTATTATAATTTTTCTTTATTATATATTATTCAATTATTATTTATTATCTCTCAATAATATTAATAAATATTATTCTTCTTGATATTTACTTGTTTTATTAATGACATGTATTTTGAACTGGAGGGAGTATAATAATAAATATTTGCAACACTAATGTGTATTATCAACAATTATTATTATTATTATTATTATTATTATTATTATTATTATTATTATTATTAATATTATTATTATTTTAACAAGTATTATTAATTATAGTAGTAAGTATTCACACTAATTATACAATTGTTAATATTATAACTGTGTATTAATTTAACAAGTATTATTAATTAAGTCTTTTTTTTTCAGTAATTAATAATCATTATTATTACTTGTTTATTACTTAAAAGTCATTTTATTTAAAGACTGACAAAAAAAAAAATTCCACATAAGAAAATTAATTAGTAATTTTCTATAAAAATTTGATAAGAAGTTAATCGTTCTTTTTTTCCAATATTATTACACAAATAAAGTAACAATATTAAATTAAAAATCCTAAATTGCAATTAAACTAATATATTTTTACAATGTCATCAAAAAATCAAAAAAAATAAAATCCTAAATTGCAAGTAAACTAATAAACATTAATTATTATCTCAAAATTTTGGATTGGGACACAAATTAGTCACATATTTTAATTAATTTATGAAAATGATATTTAATAAATAAATGAAATAAAAATTTGGGTTATTACATATACAAAAATCAATATTCATTACTCTATTTTTTAAATAATGTTTTGAATAATTATCTTCTTAATTCATTTGCAATTATTTAATAAATATACAAATTCTTGATAAACCTTTTAATTTGGAACGGAGGGGTAAGATGAAATTTTTTACTTAGAATGATTTTAGCTTAAACTAATACTCCCTCCGTCTCGCCGATCTTAAAAAAGCTTTCCATTTTGGGCGTCCCACCAATCTTAAGAATTCCCAAAATGGAAAGTTTTTATCACTATTCCCTCCACTCATTCTCTCTCCTACATTATTTTAATACTCACAATACCATTATAATTTACTATTTTCTCCACTCATTCTCTCTCCTATTTTACTATTACACTCACAACATTTACTATTTCCTTAATCCCCGTGCCATTTGAAAAATTTCTAAGATCGGCGGGACGGAAGGAGTATATTTTTACAAAACTAAATTTATCAAAAAAAAAAAAAATGCAAATAAACAATTCTAATAACAATTCTAATAACAAGTAAAATATATTTTTGCTATTAAAATATAGTGAACACCACTAAGTAAAAAAAAAGCAAGTATACAATAGAAAAATACTCCCTCCGTCCCACTTGAATAGACACCAAAAATCTTGGCACAATAACTAAGAAAAATGAATATAATAATGAAAATGTGTGGTAGGAAATGAAGAGAGAGAATGAGTGGAGTTGGTTGAATAAATTGTGTGGTAGAAAATGAAGAGAGAGAATGAGTGGGTGGGGTAGGATGAATATAAAATAATAAATTCTTTTCCATTTTGGGCAGTGTCTATTCACGTGGGACGTCCCAAAAAGAAAATAAGTGTCTATTCACGTGGGACGGAGGGAGTATAAATTTACACTTACAAAATTTTAATGATAAAGATGTTGAATGGCAAAATGGCTTGATTTCTTCTTCTTCCTTCCTTCCTCTTCTTCCTGGCGGCTGAAACAATAACTTAGGGTTTTTTTGTTTTTTTTTGTTTTTTTGATTGGAGACGTTAACTGAAAGGGAACTCGCTACACGGTTGTAAGTACCCATATCCGGATCGTCAAAATCCGTCAGAAAGTTAATCGAAATCCGTTAACTGGCCCGCTCCAGGTTAATCGGAACTCGTTAAACTTCCCGTTGCCATGCCAACGAGACGTCCCGGGACTGCCCCGTGCATCCCGACGTCGAAGCGTACTTAACACGTGTCATCTCACGTAAAAGTACGGCTTTCCCTGAAAAACGCACTTTCCGGCACTTTTCGGGGGCATCTCGGACATTTTTCGGACTGTTATTTTAAAAAACGGACAAAACCGGGATCGGGGGACGAACTCCCACACATTAGGTGAGTCATGGGACACGTGGCAGCCATGCCACAGCCCACCCATCACCCTTCAATCAGAAATCAAAGGGAAAAGACTAAAATACCCCTGGTATACAGTCAAAGTCCGACCGGACTCCCTGTGCACATTTTTTGAAATTGCCAGCAAGCCCTCCAAAATTCCAAATACCCAAAAACCCTGAAAAACAGTCTAAGTCCGGCAGGACACTTACTGCAATTTTCACCCTATAAATAGAAGTGGTTGTCAAAGCCAAAAGAAGGGAGGAATGAACTCAAAATCTCACATCTCATACGGCCCAAACTGATTTCACCCCTCCCGAGCTCCCGTTTTGCCTCGATTCGCGTGAAACTTTCGTATTTCAATCAAATACGTCCCTCATCGCTACGAAACACCGTTTCAAACCTCTTTCTGTGTCCCGTACACAACTTCCGAGCCAAAAGAGTCGACCCTAGCTATAGGTATAACTCCCTCTCTCTGATCTCTCGTTTCGTCTCGGTTTACGCGCCAGTCGCTATAACCGTTCCGAACACCGTTACTGAAATGTAGACGCCTCCGTCTAACGGGGTCCGATACGTTTTAGCCCCTCGATCCTCTTATCTTTCCGTAAGAGAAGTAATCACGGGTTAAAACGGCATTCCGACCCAGTTCCGTTTACTTTTTCTGTAATTTACCATTCCGGATCGATCGATCCGTTGATCGTCTTTTTTTTTCTGTCATTTACAATTCCGAGTCATTTTGGCTCGTTGATCATCATTTACTCTTCCGAGCCGTTTTGGTTCGTCGATCGTCATTTACAATTCCGGATCGTTTGATTCCGTTGATACTGCTTTAAATACTGTCATTTATAAAGTCCGACCCGTTTGGATCGTGATAGTATTTACTTTTCAAAGTCCGAGTCGCAACCCGATTCGTTGATTGCAAATCATTTAATACGCATTTTTCCCGTAAAAATCGTTAACAATGACTCGCCCGGTTCAAAACCAAAAGTTCGTCCTTCGAACTCCTTTTCTAACTCAAATCGACGTTTGCCACGCAAACGCTCATTTCCGTCTCAAAACCGACGTTTGTCATTCAAACGATCGCTTTTTTCAAAAAGATCACCTAATCAACGTTTGACATTCAAACCAAGATTAAGCTTGTCATTCAAGCCCCCATTTCAAAACACACACACACACACACGTTTTCGAGAAAGGTAGAAAGACTCGTCATGCGAGGCGTTTCGGGTGATCTCGTAATACTCTTCCCGAAACGTAACGTGACCTCCGAACCTAACAATCTCTGGTACTAAAAAGCTTTTTACTCGTTTTTGCTACCAATAAAAATGACCCCCGTTTTCAAAGTCTTTTCCTAAGTTTTTGCTACAAATAAAAACGACACCATTTTCACAAAAGCCGTTTCTCAACGTTTTGGGCTCAAAATACAAAAACCGCGTGGCGACTCCTCAATTTTTCCTTCCCATGAAGCGAGGTCTCAGACACCAACCCTCCGCGAAAGACAATCGCGTTTCGCGCCCGCGCGAAATCCCAAGTAATTTCAGTTGGCGACTCCGCTGGGGACATTGGATACTTTTTTTTAAAACTGCCGACGTTTTCTAAAAAGCCTTTCGTGGGTCAAACTTTCGTTTACCCTTCCTCGTTTTCGTGTGCGTGTGTTACTTTAAACCTCGAACGGTTTTTTCAAAGGCATTACATTGACATTTTCCAAAATCATACCATGTTTGTGCGTTCCCATTCATGTTTGAATTTCATTGCTGTCTTTTGAACTGCGCATCATAATTCTTTAAGACACATTCTGAAAAATCTCTGTTTTACTCAGAAAAAGAATTCTAGTGACCGCACACTACGCGCACTTGCTGCCTCGGAACACCGCACTTCACGTGCACTTGCTGCCTCGGTACACTGCACACTACAACCCCTAACCCGGGATGGCCTTATCAGTTGCACCCCGATTGGTGCGCTGTACACCTTTCGGGGGCGCACGGGGTCGTCCCAAACATCCCATCCTAGCCTGTGTAAGCCATGCACTCTTTGTGTCACACTTTGTCCAAGACCCCGGTTGGTTTTTGGCTTAGCTCGTGTCATAAAGCCTAAGTGTATGTTTTTTACGCCGGGCCCCGCTCCGAGTCAAGCTCGAGAGGTTGAGACCGAAGGTCGTTCCCGACCCGAAGTCTCGAGCTTTTCAGCCTTGACTTTGACGCGGAGCTCTGCCGAAAAATATACCCGAAGGTTCAATGTGACACCGTGTCACCAAACCTCACCGTATCCACCGTGCCAGCCACAACTTGGCCAACGCCAAAAGCTAAGGTCCCTCGCCTTGGCGAGTCGGGAGAGGTCATGCCAAAATTTTGGCACGATCCCCACCTTAATTTAAGGACGTTGACTTCGGCGTGACCGTGCGTCACATACGTTGAAAAGTTTGCGTGATCGCCTAGCCTTAAGTTCACTTTTTCCTTTGTCGGTGGAACTCGCTTGCCTTATAAGACCTCGCTCGGGATAGTCCATCTCGAGAAAGATGATCTACAAATGGAAACGAGGGGCTTATAAGCGTAGTGACGGGATCCACTGATTAGAGCTCTAGGATTAGTTGCGAAAAAGAAGACCTGCTCTTTTCCAACCGATTAAGACTCTGAGAAAACACGCTTTAAGTAAACATTAATTGGTAACTGCACATTGCACAAGCCCGAAACCTTGATCCAAATCCTCCCTTTCCGAAGCCTAAACCCTTCCTTTCGTTCCCTGCAGCGAGCAGAAAGTGGTTCAGATTTCGGTCGGCGCCTTGCGAGAATCACGGTAGCAGCGGCGTCGGACGGTTCTTCGGTTCCCTCGGTTCCCTCGGCGAGAATTTCCGACATGTCTAGTTCTGAGAAATCGTGACGGGGAAGGACCCACCGCCACCGGCAAACATGAGATATGATATTGGAAGAAGCCATCCGGGCTTGTGAGGTTCACAAGAGGCGAAAGAAGATCGGCGGAATTTCGTGGTACGGCTTCCGAATGAGCGTGGTATAGCGGCTATCCCCGATCCGACGGTACTTTTATCCTGGTCGAGGATGAAGATTCCCCGAAACCAGTTCACCAAACCTTCAATCAGGTTCCTCCCCCACCAACATACGGGATGCCTTCGAATCAAGGACACAGCCGACCTAGGCTTCACTTTGCCACCTCCCAGGGCAACCCTGTCATATTTGGCCAGCCCAGTGCTACTCCTATCACTCAATACCACCCAGACTAAGCACCGTGGACCATCTCTCGAGATGCCAATATCCTTCAATACCCTCCCGGGTTCGTCCCATTGCCTATACACGAATCCCAAAACACCGGGGAGAAACCCCGATACAGTTCAGAAAAGGCCCCCTTATATCCGCATATATCAAACCTTCCACCTCCAATCACTACCGCTCACGAGGTAGCACCCGACGCCGAGCCTCACAGTCCACCACTGGACCCAACCTTAGCCTGGATGGTTGAACAGATGAAAGACACAAAGCCACCATGAGCGGCTGAAAGCGAGGAAACGCTCAAATCCACGGATCCGGGAATGGTCACGCCTCTCCCTGCCAAGTTCAGAATGCCGGAGATGGACCGATTCGACCGAACCGAATGTCCTCAAACGCACGTCGACACCTACGTTCTCGGCATGAGAGCAAAAGGAGCAACCCTCCAACAAATGGCCGACCACTTCCAGCATACGCTTAAAAGTTCAGCGTTACGATTGTTTCTAAGGGTCAAGCCTGCGGATCGCCACACCTGGGATCAGATTAGTAACATCTTCCTGGAACGGTACCGATCCAACTTAGAGTGGGAAACAAGTCGCGAGGACTTAATCACCACTTAGCAGAAAGCGGATGAAAGTGTCGGGGAATTCTACAAGAGGTGGAGTTGGAAACTCTCCGAGATCATGGAGCCACTCTCCAAAGAGGAACAGATGCGGATCTTCAAGTCCTGCTTAAGACCGTCCATCAGAACTCTCATCAGTCATCACTTCTTCCCTGATCTCCGGGCCATGGTAAATGCCAGCTCACAGTTCGAGAAGGATCTCAAGGAAAAGTTGGCTCTTGCCACGGCCCATACGAGATACCGCTCAGCAGCTGCATTCAATCCCGCACCGGCCCCCGACAAAGGGAAAGATACATTTGTTAACTATATCCATCAGGGACAGCAGTCGGGCAACAGAAACCCAGTCCCACAAAGCAACAACTCCACTTCGAAGCAGCCTGCCGTACACTTCGACAAGTTGGACATGCCGCTAAGCAAGATATTGGAAGGGTTAATCAAGGAAGGTCTCCTTAAACCCGTTGCAAATTACAAACCCAAGAATCCCGTAGCCAATGCGGACAAGAACAAATACTGCACCTTCCATCAGTATCACGGCCATACCACCGACAACTGTTTGGGGTTGCGATACGAAATCAAGAACTTGATAGAAGAAGGCAAATTGGAGCGTCCCCGTGGGCCCAATACAGTCGGAAACCCTTTTCTGAACAACAACAGTGTGAACTCCATTGAGTGGGTGCCCAAGAAGATTGCCACAGAACCAGTTTCTACGATTCTTCCAGCAGGGTCCTCATCTAATGTCCACATCAGCTACGATGTTTGTGGCCCTTTTGCACTTTGCACAGAGTACGAGTCCCAAGATATGGTCCGGAGCAATCCTCCGAGAAAACAGAAGAAGAAGTCCTCTCAACAGATGATGAGAGAAAGATATGAAGCTGGAGACACCAGTGTGTGTACACTCGGAGAGCCATCCAGAAGGTTCGACTACTATGTACTCTACTCTAGCCAGTCCTCCCTTCCTCCAGGCGATGCATCTTTAGAGCAGACAAGGGTGGAAAAGCCGAAAAGTCCTGCTGACAATAGAGCTCAGACCTTGGGACACCGGAATACCTCAGATCTTGGTAACCTTCTTGCGCGGTCGGAGACAAAACCCCCGCGGGATCAGCTAAGATTCAACTTGTCCGGCTTCGAGCCGGACCGGAAAGGGAAGATCAAAGTCAGCTTGACACTCGCACTCGATCAACGTGCTAACCAAGGGCGGCAACCGCCACAAGCAGCCTCAACGCAATCCCGAGGTTCCTACAAAGGCTTTACCTCGCAAAAGAAAGACAAGAAATGGATGGCTGGATGACTCTCCTTCTACGGATAGAGATGATATCTACGATTCCCGACTATATGGCGGTATGATCACGTTACGCGGCGAAGATCTACCGAGAGATGCCTCGGGGCACAACGAAGCTCTGTACATCACTCTCAAGCTCAACACCATATCACTCCCGGAGTATTGGTAGATAACGGGTCATCGATTAATGTTCTCCCTCTCGGCATGATGCGAGCCCTCCGCATCAACGAAAGCCATACGATTCCGTCAACCCGGACTATCGGGGCCTATGGCGGCACGTCTCGTCCCATCACAGGGATGGTGACTCTGGAACTACGGTTCGAGACCCCAAATGGTGCCGGCAAAATTCCACGTGATGGACATTCCATCAGAGTTCACGGCCCTCTTGGGACGCCCTTGGTTACATCACATGAAAGCCATAGCCTCCACTCTCCATCGGTGTGTTAAGTTCATTAACCGGCGGGGAGATCTTGAAGTCATCGAGAGGGGACGGTTTCCTCATAGGAAATGATGCGAGACAATAGCCAAGCGTGCCGCGGCCGGCGCGGGGCTACCTCCTTCAAATCAACCGAGGGGACTATCGGGGCAAATCTCATCAAAATCCCTCGAGTCGGAGATGCTAATTATGTCAACGTACTCGAGCGGGCGGACCACAGAAGCGATCCGATACATCAAGTTCAAGCTGTCGTTTCCAACATTTGGAGCGGGTGGAAAGAAACGGCGAGCATCGCCATGATGCGGGCACATAAACCCCGATCTCAATCGGAGATTCGTCGGCATTCTTCAAACCAACTCTCTGGCCCCGCCCAGTGAAGAGATCTTTGTGATAAAGGTCAACAAGCACCGTCATTCTCGGGATGAATGCATGGAAGTCGTATGGGATGTCCTCCACGAGGAACTACCATTGCACCCCTCTTCTCCAATGAAGGGCATGATGTTTTTCTAGCGGCTCCGGCAACGCACCGGACGCAATACGTCCACTACGTTTGGGTTGAGCCGTCGGATGACGACGAATCGGGACTCTCGGAGTCGAGGATGCGGCAGATCCGCGGGCGGATCTCTGCATTCACATGCTCAGTTTTGAGGACGGCACCAGTTCTCGAGATGTCACCTATGACCAAGGCTCCACTACCATGGAAATTGTCAAGCTCAACGTCCAGTACAGGCGGCTATCCGACAATTGGAAGTAACTGGTTCACACGACAAAGAATCCCTCGATCAAGTGGCCCGGCGACGACTTCGTCAACATCATCTATTCGAGATATCTGATGATACCAAGGATCCGGTCCTCATCGTCGGATTACTGCAATGCCAAAGTCACCCTCGGCTTGCCTGCTCATGGTAAACGAGGCCACTGGCCAGCGAGCTCGAGCTCATCGTTACTTCCAGTACCGGCCCGGTGGCAACCGGCCCGTGCCGTCGGTCAAGCTTATACCCTCAAGCGCCGCGAGGCCAAGGGCAACGGCGATGGAGACCAAGCTCCTCACCCGCTACAAATCGAGATCAACCTCGGGAACGCTTGGCGGCCACCGAAAACATACTGTGAAGGTCTTCCCCGCAAGACGAGTCGGCTTCCGACATTGGAAATGACCACCTCGGCATCAACATGCTCCGGTTCGATTCTACTCCCGGTCGTCACGGCCCGGATTTAAACATCACGCGGTAGGCGCTAGCTGCGATAGACTTGGCGATCGAGCGAGATCACGAGGCTGTCAACATCGCAGAGTTCAACACCCCCGTGGGTTCAATCAAGCAAAATTGGGCAAACTTCTTGGTAATCGAGATCAAGGAAGGCCGCATGGAATGTCCTAGTCCGACTTCCTTCGTTAACGTAATCCAAGTGTTCTCGCCATTCGGCGATTTGGATGTGATCACAGTTCTGGACACTAGCCAGACGGCGCGCACCTACGGAGACTGTTTAGCTCTCGCAAGGAAAGCCCTTATGGAACTAGCCGCTCAAGAAAGCCGTCTTTGGGATGAAAACCAAGCTCGAAGGACCTACAGGGACCAAGCCCTTAAAGTGTCACAGGCAGCTTCAGACAGAAAGCTAGAGGCCACTCTAGACCAGTTCGACCTCAGGGGTTTTGCTCACGGCAACTTCCTCAACTACCGTCTGTTCTCATCCAACCCCCTCTGCCACACGAGGGTGGTCAACGGTCCCGATGACCTAGGAGATGGAATGACACAGCAAAATGAATCCCAGCTCTTACCTCCCCGAGGAAAGCAAGTTCTCTGTGGAGACGACGACGAAGACGATGAAACTATTCTTTTCCAAGCCGGGCATGAAGTCAACAAAACCGGACTCCCAAGGGTCCTGGGAGGATGGGAACGGATCATTTCCGCACTCAAATTGAAAGGCCAACTTAGAGAGGAAGGTCTATTTAAAAACAAGAGGAGGATGGAAATTCGTCTCGAGCAACTACTCAGGGAGATTCCACAGTCTACGGCATTCGTTTACAGAGACGATCGGCGGGTCGGCCACCGATTACATGGGCGGATGTTCGGGAAGCCGTGTACTCACCTTCCGACATACCCGCTACTCGAGATAAAGCGAAAAGAAAGCTCTCCCGGTGGAAGTTTATCTAGGCTGCCGCATGCGGTTCAAAGAAGCCACGGCTATTCTCACATGGGAAGAAACGCAGTCATTAACTCTCGACGAGGCTCTGCTTTGCAAGAAAGTTAATCTGGGCCAAGTGGAGGAAGCTTAGCAAACCATGAGTATCGCCGGACCCAACTCGAGAATGCCTTGAGTATGCTCGGCAAGAAGGAAAGGAGCGCGGTATACCGTGAAGAGATCAAGGAGGCTGTTCGCTGAACCTAGAACTCTCCAACCTCCCCGGAGGGTCAATGCACGGTTCGGCTCAGAAGCGACCATTGTTGTGCAACGACATTCGAGCAGCTGCGTCAAACCATAGGCTACCTCCCCGAGAGGCACCCAAGCCGGTATCACGGGGACGAGAATCCGTCAAGGCCGAAGCTTCGGGGAATACATCCACGATCGATGAGTTGAGGAAGACATATGGCCCTATGCTACGAGGAATCCTCCTCTAACTATGGCTCAACTCGGAGCGGCACTGTTCGAAGGAACCAAACACGATGTCGGCGTTCTAACCCGATCGGGTCAAATCCATGCATTACCACCCAAGGCCACTAAAAAGCCGGCGGGCGAGGCAATCCGGCCGGCCCGAAGACGCAAGTTCCACGAAGAGGACCCGATCCTCACTCGGCTCAAGCGGACTCGGGCGAACATTTCCCTTTGGTCTCTGCTCACCTCCTCTTATCCTCACAAGCTCAAGCTAGAGGAAAGCTTTGGCCCGTACCATGGTCCCCGTGGAGCCAGACCCCGGATGAAGTCATTCGGATGATCGGCAACATCACTACGGCAACATTATCACCTTCTGATTTGGACCTTCCAAAATTTGGGGCTGATCACAATGAGCCGCTCTACATCACAGTCCAGTGGACGGCGTCGCCTTCCCAGCGTGTTGGTAGACGGAGGTTCGGAATGAATGTCTTGCCCGCCAAGATGATGGACACCTTGACATCAAGCCCGAATCTGAAGCCTTGATCCACGTGTCGAGGCCTATGACTCTACTTCCCGTACAGTTCTCGGAGTTGCTAATCTCAATATCTGGTTCGGCAAGCGGATGATCCCCACCGAATTCCAAGTATTGGACATTCCAATCACTTTCACGGCCATCTGGGCGTCCACTGGTTGCATCAAATCAATGGCGTAGCATCCACCCTTCATCGGTGCCTCAAGTTCATGCGAGGCAGAGCTAACCACGGTCTACGGCGACGGTGTCACCACCAGGGGACCGGCACCAACGACATTCCGGTGTTAGAAATCAAGCATAATGACGACATGGCATTAGCGGATTCACTGCTGGAGACCTCCGAGATCCAAATATGCAACGTGGACCTTCCACTATCTCACGACCGAGATTCCTCCCGCCATGAAGATGATGAAACTCATGAACTTCATCCCGGGGCGGGGCTCGGCAAAAGGTTACAAGGCCAACACCAAGTCATTGAAGTCGAGGACCACACCACGGTCCGGGGGGCTTGGCTACGTGCCAACACCGGGTGACATCAAGGAAGGCAAAAGGCTCGCCCGCACAGGCGGCAGGCCCGCAAAGGGAACCTCCGACGGCACACCCAACCTCAGGCCTTACGGTTTCGACCTCGCTCATTACTTCACCAAGGGAACCGACGGCGAAGCGAGGGGACCAGCAAGGGAACACGGCGAAGCGAGGGGGGACCGGCGGAGCCGACAACGAAGCGAGGGGACCGCAGGTGGAAGCTGATGAAGATGAGAAAGAAGCGAGGATAGTCGGCACGAGACTACGGAAAGAATGGAACGGCTAGCACGGGACCTCAGCGTTTGAGAGGACTCAAGCTAATCCGATTAGGGGAGCGTTCCTCGACATCACGGCTCTACTGGACCAGCGCCACCACAGTCCGGCCACGAGTACACATTCAAGGGAATCCCGACTTGGAAGAGCAACTCAAGGTACTCTCCATGGAAACAAATTGTTCGGATCGGCCACGAGGCCACATTCGAGACAGTAACTCCAAAGCGAAGGAACCGGGAATTCATAGAAGACGCTCTCGGTGGACCGGCTCTCTGAGTCTCTTTGAAGAAGTCATGGAGGTGCCAAACTTGATTGACACTGGGCTCAGAAACGGCATGATTGCCATGATTGGGACAGCGAAGCCAAGCCTCTCGATCCCGCATCCTCATCAAGCATCCAGCCAATGCCCGGCTGAAGAAGCTGGGTAACTTTCACCGGACCGAGGGCAAGCCGAGGCGGGCGGAAGACAAGGCTGGGCCCGCACCCACATCTCCACTAAACCCGGTCTCAAACCCTGCGAGTCGAGTCCTTGTCGAGTCCGGTCCTGCTGAGTCATCCAGTGGCCTTACGCCGGAGGACCATGATAATGTAGCCCAACCATGTATTTCCGTTCTTGTTTAATGAAAAGTCGACCTTTCGGAGTATCCTCTCATTGCCACTTTAACAAGCGATAAGTTAACAAACAACTTAAAGACGTTAATAATTCAATTGATAAAGAAGCGAGACACATTAAATGAACAATACATTAGAGAAGTTCTCGGCGTGTAGTCGACCAAGAGGACAACCGGGCCCAAGCTGCCGAAGAGGTTATGACCAAAGTGAACACAGGGACGGTGCAAGAGCCTAAAGAGACACAAGTGGGCGGTTTCTTGCCGTGCGAGAAAAGAAGCCACGATAAGCCTCCTCGGGAGTATGTTGACGTGTTCGCCTGGTCATACCGGGACATGCCGGGACTCGATCCCTCGATCGTAGAGCACGAGAATTCCCCTGGATCCCGAATCCAAGCATGTCAAGCGAAGGCTGCGCAAGATCAAGCAGTGGTCCTTGCAAGTTAAAGAAGAGATTGAGAAGATGCTCAGAGTTGGTTTCATCGAGTGATTGAGTACCCGACTTGGCTCTCCAACATCGTGACGGTCACCAAGGCCAATGGAAAGGTCGAGATCTTTGCGTGGATTTTCGGGATCTCAACAAGGCCAGCCCTAAAGATGATTTCCCATTGCCTAACATCGACATCTTTGGTCGACACCACGGCAAATTTCGAAGTAAAGTCCTTCGTGGATGGGTTATTTGGATCTGACCAGATCAAGATGTCAGGAGGATCAAGCCAAGGCGCCTTCACCACTCAGTGGGGACATGCATTACACGGTCATGCCGTTCGGTGCGAAGAAGCTGGGGCTACTTACCGGCGGGCTGCAGCGGCCCTCTTCCATGACATGATTCACAAAGAAATCGAAGTATATGTCGATGACATGATCATCCACTCCGGAGGATCGAGACATGCGGCACATGACGGATCTGAGAAAGTTCTTGACATACTCGAAAGCACTCCATGAGATTGAACCTGCGAAGTGCACCTTCGGCGTCAGCGCGGCAAGGTCTTGGGGTACATGGTTACGAAAGAGGTATCGAAGCCGATCCCAGAAAATCAAGGCCATCATCGATATGAAGCCACCTCGAGACTTTAACGAAGTGAAAAGCTTCATGGGAAGACTTGATACATCGGTCGCTTCATCAACCGGTTGACATCTCTCTGCGAGCCCATGTTCAAAGCGATGAAAAAGAATGCCGACATCAAATGGGACTCAGAGTGCCAAACGGCTTTTGAGAAGATCAAGACCTACTTGGTGAATCCCCCAATTACGTGCCCGCCACATGAAGACAAGCCACTACTCACTGTATCGACGATGAGACACGTCAATCGGAGCAATGCGGCACAAGAACAGAAAGATTCCAAGGTTGAGCATGCAATCTACTTCGTAAGCCGGAAGCTTCAAGGAAGTGAACTCGGCTACTCGGCATTAGAGAAAACTTGTACCGCCTTGGTATGGGTAGTCGGGAAAGCTGAAACACTACATGCGGTCACATTCGGTGCTCTGGTCTCCAAAATGGACCCCGTCAGATATCTCTTTGACAAGCCATCCTGTCAATGCGACTAGCCAAGTGGTCATTCTTCTGGCTGAGTTCGACATCAAGTACATGGTCGAGAAAATCAACAAAGGGCGAGTAATGGCGGATCGGTGGCCGACTTCCCAAGCGGTGAACCTAAGGGTCACGATCCGCAATTTCCGGACGACGGAATCTTCTCACTCGGCAGCGCAAACCGCGGCAACTCTTCTTCGATGGGGCGGCCAACAAGAAGGGAATGGTATTGGAATGCTCCTTGTCGATCCCAAGGGCAGAGCACACTCCCATAGCCGTCAAGTTGAATTTTGAAACAACCAGCAATGCGGCGAGAATCTGGCTTTGTGCGGCGGTGCGGAAGCCGCCCTCGGCGCAACATCTCGGAAGCTGGATGTATATGGAGACTCGGCATTGATCATCAATCAAGTGTCCAACAAATGGAAGACGGTAGATTCGGCCTTGAAGTACCACGCGTACATGGAGGAGCTCATTGCTCGGTTCAAGGACATCTCTTTTCACTATTTGCCAAGAGACGAGGAACCGCCGCGAGATGCCACAGCAACCCTCGCCTCTCTTGTCGAAATTCCCGATGGGAAAGCGGTAAAACCCCTCGAGAATAGGCGGACGGGAAACACCCGCCTATTCTTTGTGAGATCGAAATAAAAAGGAAACGATCGACGAACCACGGTACAATCAAATTTACCGGTACCTCCAAAGCGGAGAAGCTTCCTTCACAAATGAAGATGGAAAATACAAAGAAGGGATCAAAGCCAAAAACATGATGGCATTAAAATGCCTGGCATCCCATTTCGTCATTACGGGGTATGTTGTACAAGAAGCGCCACGAGGCCACTCCTTCGGTGTGTAAACAAAGAAAAAGCCGGCGAGCTAATGAGCGAAGTTCACAACGGAACTGCGGTCCGCACATGAACGCCCGAGCATTGACACGAGATCATTCTCCGTATGGGATACTATTGGATATCAATGGAAACAGGCGCATCCGGTTCGTCAGAAGGCTGCGACAAATGTCAACGGTTCTCCAACCTCAATCACATCCCTCCTCATGAACTCTATTGCATGACTACACCATGGCCTTTCGCCACATGGGGAATCGACGTCATCGGCAAGATCACTCCACCGAGGAGCAATGGTCACGAGTTCATTCTAGTCGCGATCGACTACTTCACCAAATGGGTAGAAGCCGGATCGTACAAGGTCTTGAATTCTAAGAAGGTGGCGAGTTCATCAGAGAACATCATGTGCCGATACGGAGTGCCCAACGAGATCATATCCGACAATGGGACTCACTTCGAAGGAGATTGTGACCAACTTCGACCGAATTGAGTCACACGTCACAAGTCTTCTCCTTACGGACCACAAACCAATGGTGCGGTAGAGGCGGCCAACAAGACTCTCGCCATGATAATCGGAAAGATGACAACCGAAGGTCGGGAGGCGGCCCGAAAAGCTACATTTAGCCCTGCAGGGATACCGAACATCGGTCGAGAACCGCCGCGGGGAGACTCCGTTCGCGCTTACCTACGGAATGGAAGCAATGTTGCCCGTGGAATTGGAAATTCCATCCCTCCAGTCCTCTTGGAAAACGGGATCAATGAAGTCGAATGGCTACGGAGCCGTCACGACGAACTTGCTCTACTCGACGAGCGCGGAGTTGAAAGCCATGGAGCACACTCGAGCCTACCGGAGCGAGAATGGCCCGAGCATTCGATAGGAAAGTCAAGATCCGAGACATCGAGAGAAGGCGACTTGGTGCTAAAGGAAAAGCCTCCTACGCGGACCAATCCCCTCGGAAAGTGGGAGCCTACGGATAGGACCGTTCGTGGTACAAAGAATCTTCTCAGGAGGAGCCATGAAGCTAGCATATTTGGACGGGAACCCTTTCGTTAACCCCGTGAACGGAAGCAAGCTCCGCGAATACTTCGTTTGAGGAAGAGCACGAGTCAACTCACCTTCCCCATACACCGTCCCCTCGGTAAAATTAAAAGTGCTAAAGAGTAATACCCAGCTGGATACATTCCCGCTAATGATCCGGGTAAAAAACGAGTCGCACTTCTTTTGTCTTTGCTTTTCTCAAAATTCACCTAAAAGTGTCGAACTACGGTGACCTGAGACCCTTAGTCCAATTGTAAAAGGGGAACGTAGGCAGCCATCATTGTTTCGGTCTAAAAAACAAAAAAAAGAAAAAAAATACAATAAGCATCAGTTGCTTGTGTTTTGAAAAACTCTTTTCATTTAACCTACAAATTCATTACGGTTAAAACAATCTTTGATGAGTTCAAGCATGGTCAACTCTTGACTCGCTACACGCTAGCAAAACTACAATAAAACATTAATCAATTAATGTATGCGCAATGACAGTGGGTGGATACTGCGGGCGGCAAGGTCAACCTAGTTTCCGTACTAGGTCCTTCATCCTTCTTCCCCTTCCCTTTTCCCCGACGAGTGTTCTTCACCTTCACGCGGAAATATTCCGGTAGGCCTTCTACTGGCTCGGGGACTCTTCCCGACGCCTCCGTCAACCACAATGGCTGTCAACGCGGCCCCTTCTCTAGCTCTGTCTCGAGCGCCTCGCTTCGAGCCATCATAACGGTGCTTTGATTGGCCTCCCGATCGGCATTGGTCTCATAATCAGCCATGGCATCGCCGATACGATTCCTAGGGTTAGCCACTTGCTTCGGTCCTCCTCGAGGTCGAGGCTGTCAGTGATCGGCACCCAACGGCTCACTCCGTCTCCACAAGATAGCCATCGTGTCTCCCCATACACTCTTCGTACCGGTTCGGAATCTTTGCGTCGACGAACGGTGCCCTCTCTTCGGTGAAAGAGAACCACAGCGGGGAAAGGACGTGTATTGCCACCACCGCGTGGCAGGCAATAAGCGTCGAAGGATCTTCCATCGGCAAAGATCCCACCTCAGAGGTAACGCGCATAACTCAAATCCGTCATTGGCACCTGCTTGCTCCGGCCCGTCTTTGTCGCGGGACCAACGATGGAATGTAGAAAGACGTCACGAGACGGCCCGGCACTCGACAGCCAATAGACCCTCTGAGCGGTCCGACAAGTGCTGTAACTTCCAATGGGAACCCACCATCGCAAGTGATGCGTGCGGAGTACGGCCATCGAGCTCCGGCTCGGCTGATCGCCCCACATCACCGAGAAGGACGTCGAGAGAAAAGACCAAGCGTCACAAGACATTGGCACCTCGGGCATCATCTGCAGTCTCTCCCTTAACCACATGGTAAGCATAGCGGGACTCCTCCCCACATGTATCGGCTACCGGTCGCCATCCGACCTATGCCCGGGGAACGTCTCGCCCCAGACCAACGGCACGATGTCTCCCCGCTCAGCCTTTGCCTCACCGAGGTCCGATGTACCTTTGTGATGGCACACACCCGAGACGTGAATGTGAGCGGAGTAGCAATCGCGCACGAGCAAACGCGTCCCACGCAAAGACGCTCCCCTCGGCTCAGGCAAATCTTTCGGGCGATCCCGAAATGTCAACATAATCGGTATTCGGTATCGGCATCCCGTATGCTTCTCCAGTAAGATACCAAGCAAAGACACTAGCTTCTCAACAGTGGCCATGCCACCGGCATACGGAAGAACTAGGCTGTTCCGTCTCGAGTCCTCCCGAGAATGGCCCGGAAATCTTCGAATGTAGGAGTGATTTCGTTGTAAGAAAAGTTGTACACGTTCCTCCGTACGTCCCAGAACCGAGACGCTGCTCTCAAAAGATCCCAATCTGGCATGAGCTCCTTCAAAGCCCAAACAGATTTCATCCCGTAAAAGCCTTCAAAAAACCCCTTGTTCTGCCTCGTGTGGTTCCGTACCCACAGAAAGTTTTCCAAGTATCGCTCTTGCATCGAGACGACAACTTAGGAAAGGGAGCCATGACGAGAAAGTGAAGAAAAGCCTTAAGAATTGGAAAGGAATTCAGCCAAATGATCGAAACAAAGGCGTAGTCTTTACAAATTGCAAAGCGCTGCAATTTAAAGGAATGCTGGAAATTCAATCCTAGTCAGTGGGACTCTCCTTGCGATTGACCGGGTCGACTCTGCGGCCATTGCTCCCAAATTGGAAGCAATTCCAAACAATCCCCTATTCACACCTTTATGAAACCAACGTCTTGCCCCTGGTTTCATTCAATCAATATCAATATCCCTTCTTTCGGGCTTGTGTAACGATGCAATTAATTAAATATTAGTGCATATAGGCTTAAATTTTGACCCGTTCAATTTTTAATGCATGTTTCATTTTATTTATTTTTGATCAACCTACTTGCTTATTTGTCGAAAATAAAGAAGGTAATCACTAAATGGAAGTGCGAAATACGGGTTCCGCCCCACGGGCGCCTTCTTTGAATACGGTTCAAATCAAATTGTTCCGGACGATACATGCATTTTGTCTAAACAAAGCGAGAAAAAAAAGAAGGGAGGACTACTCAGAGTCACGCTCGTCATCCAGAGCACTCGACGCCTTGCTTGCTCACTTGCTGCCGGATCCGTCGCAAACAAAGAAGTCGCCAAATTCCTCCCGGGCGGGAATATGCAAAAGGCCTCCTCGGCGTATGCGAGCTCCGAGGACTCTCCCCTCTCGTGCCCGAGTGCGAGAAGAAGAAGGAGCTCCAAACCCGGCCAGTTCCGCTCGCGAGTGGCCAAATCCTGTGCAAAGTCCTCCCCACCCATTGTGGGAGCGGCGAAACCTCTCGGCCTAGACGGCCTCGGCTCACGGACATCCCACGCTCCTCAGGAGGCGCACCGCATGAACTCCACGAGCCTCCTAGCGTAGGCGGCCCACCCGTCCACCGGCCTCATAGCGTCGTTGTACGTGCGGCCGGACACTGCCGAACCGGGAAGGTCATCGTAAGACGAACAGAACGAGTACGAGAGTGCAACATTTGCGTAATACTACTATCAAAAAGCAGAAAATCAA